>CM021107.1:626832524-627082288 GCA_007115665.2 Sequoiadendron giganteum
TACTCCAAAATTTTCCCAGTATATTATTCTAAAATCACAAAGATTACAATAAACTTGTAGAACAAACTTCTCATAGAATTATCACCAACTAGAGATCGAGAGACAACACGACCACTATCATACTATCAGAATACATCACAATACACAGTTGTAATACAATGCCATCATAAAATAGGGTTTATTCTAGGGAAATTCAAGCCAACAAAATGTCGACTGTTATATTTGAGACATAATGATGAATGTTCTAGATTTAAAATAATAAAATATACATAAAATTTAGCTTTCGAGGGCACTTCCCTAGAGCCCCTGCTAGGGCACATGGTCCCCAGATCCCCTGCTGAGGGGATGGTCCCCTAGACCCCTCACAGGGGGTACCCCCTGTGTCCCTTGTGCTTACGTATCTGCAGTACACCTTATGTAATTTTAAGATTGAGACACATTTTCCAAGTAGGAATGATTAAAACTTATGTTTTAGTATATCTAAAACATCTTTTTATCTATGTTTATCTAATTTGATTAATACTAGCAAAGGCCCCTTATAAAAACCATATAGGCCACTTAAATTTATCAACATAATCGAGACTTGGTTGAAAAGTAACATTGGAGCTAAATCTTTATCTTTTCAAGAGAAGTAGAGTGGTTTATCATTGTACTTGACATTGGTTGTGATAAACCACCATCAACAATAAATAGACACATTAAAGTGGTTTTAAACATTGCATAAAATCATACAAAAGATGACATGAGTGCTTTAAAATATTAGAAAAAATAGAAAAATAAAATAAAATAGCCCCTATCTTGACTTTTAATCATGGAACTTAGTATATGACACTTATCCAATAATCTCCCACTTGTTATATATTTTCCATAAGAGCCACACTTTTGAAATTTCATTTTTTTAGGGAAACCATGCCCATTGATTTTGTGCAACAATAAAAATTTGTACTACTCACAACCTTTACTAATGAATCAAAAATATTATTTTCTTTATCAACATACTTACAAATCCAACTACATATTCAATGTTAGGTATAGCATAGACAATTGCATACATGAGGATACCAATAGTACTTGCATAAGGAGATGATACATTTCCTCAATGTCTTCTTCTATTTTCGCATGCTATTCAACAACATTAACCAATAAGAAATGGAGTACTCATAGGTTTACTGTCTTGCATCATAAATCTCTATAAAATCACCTCAACATATTTCTTTTCATATAACCATTTTATTCTTACACAATCCCTTTTAATTTTTATGTCTAAATAAAAATTTTGTAGCCCCAAGATATTTTGCATCAAACTATGAAGATAATGAGACTTAACTATTATTGAGATATTATTACCAATTGATAACATCATGCAACATTATTATAATAATAATTTCCCCTTTCTCTTTGAAACACACACATAGGTTAAAATTGTTACAATATAGCATAATCTGATATAACATTTCAATTTTTTTATTCCGCATCTTAAAATTTTTCTTCAACTATAAAGAGACTTTTCATCTTGCACAACAAGGTCTCCTTACCTTTCACCTAATAACATTCTAGCTATGTCATGTATATTTCTTCATCGAAATTGATATACAAAAATATTGTCTTTACATTCATCTATTCAATTTTAAGATCAAAATGAGTAACAATAGCTAACACAAATATAAATGAAGTTTGTTTTGCAACAAGAGAAAAAAATTATAAAGTCAATTCCCTTTAGTTGAGAGAATCCATTTCTAGAAAATGAGCTTTATGCTTTTCCATTTTTCCTTCTACATTATATTTCTTCATAATAACCATTTTAAGGACTCCATTTCTTCTTTCACGGCCTCCTTCCAAAAAAAATTTAATTCAATATGTCTCTTTAAAAACATTGGGATCTTCATTAATAATAGACAAAGATGATAAAAGAGATGCATAATAAAAATCATAATCTTTATTGGTCTTTCTAGTTTTCTCTCACCCAATGTGACCTCCTTGAACCTAGACTATTTGATCCTACATCTTTAATTCTATATGTTTTGATTGTACACCATCTCCTATCTATTCATTTTTTAATTATTTTTATAATTACTTTTAATGCAAATACAAATATACCTTCTATTTCCAAATAAATTTATTTTAAAATCATTTTTCTTTCTTTAAAGATTACATTAAAATTGTATTCTATTTTGTTTGTTTATGAGTTTCATCAATTATATCTTTTTAACGGCTCTAGAAAAATTCAGCCAAGTAAAATTCATTGCGTCACATCAATATTTTTTAATATATATTTGAAAACTTTGATTTTTTAATGCGGTTAATTTTCCGCTGCAATGAATTGCTAGTGATGAATTTTACTTGGTGGTGAATTTATCATGGCAATGAATTTTCCCACGATGAATTGCTGGCAATGAATTTTCCATTACTGATAATGAATTTTCCATTACTAATAATGAATTTATCTTTTAGTATGTGGTTGGGATTATCTTCCATCTCAAAGACCCGATAGACCCTAGTCTTACTTCTCTATCATTTCAAGTTTCAAAGTTTTTCTTTGATGGTTTACAATTTCTAATTGAGAGTATGTAGGATGCCCAATGTCTAATTCACAATTCTCTACACTAATAATATTAGGTGAGATTGAATCATCCAAGAACCTTATCTTGGTCTATTATTTTCATATGATCTATGTAGTTTTCCTAATGTGTGATCCCAAATTTTCTATGCTTTGACATATTGGAGCCATAATTAAGTCATCAAAGATTCATGTGGTAGCTGACCATTTTTGGTATTGTATATGTAGTTGACCTAGCTCCCAACACTTAGTGGTCTCTAAATCCTATTCTCTATCTCTTCAATTGGTCAAGGTTTATTTTTATGGTTTACCCTTTGTTGATGTTAAATCATTGATGTACATGACACTTTGATATATTTTTGGGATTAGGTCATCAAGGATTCTTATATTGGTTTCCCCTTTTCGTATGCATTATGCAGTATAATTGTCTGAGTTAAGAAGAAGAAGTTTATGTTGAACAACCAGATGGATTTCAATTGACTGATGAAAATGACATGGTATGTTGATTGAAGAAAGCTTTGTATGAACTTAAGCAAGCCCCTAGAGTTTGGTATGCTAGATTGGACAAATACTTGTTGAAGCTTGGATTCAATAAGGGTACTGCTGATAGTAATCTATATTTCAAATTGGATAAGGATAAAGAGCTGATAATTGAAGTTTTTGTTGATGATATTATTTTTGAAGGTGATGATGACTTGTGTATGAAATTTGCTGATGAAATGAAAAGAGAATTTGAGATGTCAATGATAGGTGAATTAAAATTCTTTCTAGGATTGCAAATCACTCAGTTAGAAGATGGAATCTTTATATCTCAGTCTAAATATGTCAAGGAGTTGCTGAAAAAAAATTGGATGGAAGAATCAAAGCCAGTTGGCACACCTATGGTGACCAGATGAAAACTCGCATAGAAGGACAAGAATCCTAAAGAAAATCAAACAAGATACAGGTCAATGATTGGTGGATTACTGTATTTGAACTTTTCTAATGCTTCATGTTTTTCTCTTAAGAAGGAAACCTCTATCATTTTTGAATTATCATCAATAAGCAACATAAAGTACCTTTCACCTTGTAGACTTCTAATTTTGGAGGGACTACATAGATCGGTATGTACCAATTCCAATACTCCATTAGAGTTGTATTGTTTGTTGCAGAATGAATTTATTGTTTTCTTTCCCATCTAACATTCCTTGCACATAGTGCTAGTAGGCTTCACTATCTTAGGAACATAGCCAAGAAGATACAACTAGGAGGGGGGGTGAATCAGTTGTAGCAGAATTAAAAACTTTAATCAAACTATTAACCTTTAATTTCAGATCTGATGAATGGTAATGAAGGAAAGAATTACACAACACATCAGAAACAAATAACACCAATATTTTGTGTGGAAACCCTGCTAAGGGAGAAAACCATGGTGGAGGTTAATCCACAATTATACCCTATTAAAAGTATAATGAGAAAATGAATAAGGAATGCACTCGCAATCATGCACACTGCCTAAAGCACACTGCTCAAAGGGAAGTCTCACTGTCTTACATATAACAATCAATTAAATCTGTCTAATGAAGTTGAACTGAGAAATTAGCTTCTACAAAATCCTAATTACAGTTCTGGTTAGGCACACAAAATTTATTTCACACATGTACATCACTTGTGCACTTGAGCACTTCCTCTAAATGAGGAAAAAAATATCATATATATATCCGCTACATAGATTTACATCAACTGCTTTGTCGGCCACAAATAAAGAATAAATTACAACTGTCATCCTCAATACATGAATAAATATTTATGCGCACCAACACAAGTCAGTCACAACATAGTGAGGACCCAAACAAACATCCTCAAATATGCCAAATAACAATAAATTAATCCATAAGGATCCGCAACACACTACCACCATCATGTCAGCCAAGAACATGAAAAACTTTAACACTCGAGGAAAAATCTTCCAACATGATCATGCCAAATAGCACGGACATGCAAAAAAGATAGAACATGATCTAGAATCATTCACAAACATCATAGGAACATACACAACAATTGGAATTACCATAATTCCAACTTTCTCTTCCAAGAATAACTGCTACAGTGCCAAAATGACTATAGGAACACCAGAACTCTTTACTTACACAAATCTTGATGTGTATCACTAAGAGTTTTGGATATCATACTAGATAGGTTCAGCAATAAACCCATTAGCGCGCAACAACTAAATATCAACATACAAGACACTTCACCTTTCTGACAGGTCTTCTTGGCTTCACTAGTTGTCAGCACATATGTTTAATACAATTTTCTCAATCTCCTCGGCATATACAGCCTTAAGCATTATCAATACTAATAGTGTTGACATCAATGACAACCACATATCAAAAACACAACCACAATGTTCAACAATTAGGTCATCACGGATTCTTATATTGGTTTCCCCTTTTCGTATGCATTATGTAGTATTCTTGACATAAAATTCACGACACTTTACATTATGAGCTATAGGAAAGATTTGATTGTTAAGGTATCTTATGTTAGTGTGCCTCTTTTGGTGAGGGTTATGCGGTGTCCAATTTTTGATCCTTGACACTTTATACTATGATCTATAGGTGGAATCAACTCACAAGAGGGTAAACCCACAAAAGTGGTTTACAATTCAAGTGAGGAAGGAAAACTTCCAAAAATTGACCCTTCAAAAAAATTTGCTTTTGGGGGGTTCAAACAAACTCTAGGTTTGAGTGAACCCATTAAATGTGGGAACCCGTACTTTCCCATTGTGGAAAGGGGGTTCGCTCGAACCCCCCTTTTCCCACCTTCCCACCCTTTGGCACAAAAAAACTCCAATTTTTTTCCCTTCAAAGCTCGAGTTGAGGATGAAAATGGAGGAGACTTCACAAACCCAACTAGATGATGGTAGTCCTCAGAGTGAGCTATCCAACGAATGTAATTTTAATATGTTTTGGTTTTATTATGTATGTGTTTTTTTAGTTTTATTAAACTTAGGTTTTTCACCAAAAAATCAAGCTCTATGTTCTACACATGTGGAAATATAGAAAATTATCAAAATAAAATTTTAAAAAATATTTTTAGGCTGGGTATTGATGTCCTTGATCCATTAAAAAAAATTGAATTTCAATACATACAAAAAAATTATGTTGTATACGGTTCGCCTATGTCTGAATTGTAATTGGTTTGACTTCAAAACTTGATTAAGGAAAAAATATTTAATAACACTATGAAACCAAATGAACTGGTTAGATATCATAGTTTTAAATCTAAAAAATTTAAAAAATAGAATTTTATCCTTCATACAAAAAAGCTCATGTTGTATACGGTGAGTGTCACTCCTTAAAAATGTTGTTTTTAAAAAAAAACTAGTTTTCAAAGGAGATGGAAAAAGAAGTGCAATCTAATTCCAAAAAATTTGAAAAAAATATATTTAGAATTTATAGACAAAACACCACAAATCACTATTTTGCATCATCTTCAAATTCATCACGGTTTAGCCGCTATAGGAGCCTGAAAGTGAAGATTTAGTTAAACAAAATAGTTCAATGTCCAGTTTTCCCAAAAATTGTAAACTAATATTGAGGGATCACCCCAGAGTTTCTTATGAAGGTTTTCATTTTTTTGTAAGGTAGTATTGTGTCTCAATTTCCAATAGCTAATACATATTATTCACCTTACAAGAGATCAAGGCACCAAGTCATCTATGTTTTTCTACACACAAGTAGCTCGATTATTGGTTATCTCTAGCCCCTAATAGCCTACAAATATGACCTCTATTATAAGTATCACACCTGGATATTCCTTGATACCTAGCATGAGATAGGGCTAATGAAGGATCATTCCTATTATTTTCTTGATGATCCAATCTTAGCGGTGATCTGCTCATTTTGTTTCTCTCAAATTGAATAACTTGGCAAGATCTATTTTATTATTCTTTCATAGGGTTGTGTATTGAATTTGTGCATGTAGTATGGTGGTTCAATTACATTAAACTTGAAATATCTTATTTTATATTTTCCTTAAATGCTTGCTTTGATATTAAGGATGGTTGTGTGAAATACTAGCTATTGTAATATTGGTTTTATGGATATTTTGTAACTTTTTAGATCTGAGAGACAAAGTGTATCTTATCATTGTCTATTTATTTTTTCTAGATTCTTCTCCTCAAACCTTGATAGTATTTTGTGATGTAGAGAGGGATTCATACACTCTCAAAAACCCCTCTAAAATCCTCACAACAATTGCTAAAACAAAAATAATAACTTGCAAATTAAACTCCACAAATTGTTTCCAAATGAAAACATTAAATTTCTTAGATTAAGAAATTTGATTACACATGAACTTAACTCATCTATGGACTGATATACAACAAGTAAAACCCTTACAAATATCAAATATGCAAATGAAATATCATTCAAACACAACCTATGTTCAACTATGTGAGCTCCTACAAACTATTCACCTTCTAGCACCTCAACTCCACTTGCAACTCCTATAGCTTACTCTCGTGTCTTCAACACTTCTTGACTTCACTCATCTTCTAAAATCTAATTTTCTCTTCAACACCTACAAAATCCCTCTTCTCGGCTCTTGTTCCTCTTCTCTTCACAAGCTGATTTTATGCACTCTTTCTTGTGCAACTCTCAAGAGAAACTTGCAAGTTCTTTCTCCAAACTTTTTGCTATTGATTGCTGCCTCTTGACTCTATTAAAGGCTATATTTTATAGAGAATAAAAACATTTTTAAGGCACCAAAATAGGCACCCAAATCTTCTCTTTCACTTCCCTCCAATTGTCTTTTGAAATTCTTTTGTTTGTGCTTAAAATTCATCATTAAATGAATCCAAATATGGCACACAAAGTTGTTGCACCATATTCCACAACTTTCTTCTCTAAATTACTCATAAAAATCAATAAAATCATGAAATAAATCGTGCTCATTCACCTTAAATTGAAAACTGAAGTCATTAATTGTTTTTTTTCAAATATCACTAGCTTTTTCTTCCATTTTTGGCATGCAAATTGAAAATAATAGAATGCCAAACACCACTTTCCACATTAAAACTTCTATAGGCATCTAAATTGAGAAAATTAATTAATTGTCAATTTATAATATGCTAATGGACCCCTTCAACCCTTGAAACATTGAAATTGTGCAATATAATAATTTTAAAATCACATAAAACACCTTGTTTTCCTTTTATTTTGAATGGAAGCCAAGTCTTAATAAAATAAATATTTCATCCTTCAAAACTCCACAAGATTCTCGTGAAGCTCCAACCTACACCAAAAATGTAAAAATTAAACAAGAAAATCAAATATTTATTTTTAGTGATTTGGGATTGGTTGTGAGCTCGGATGCTCTTGCATCATTTTGATAATTTTTACTACATGATAATTTAGGATACATTTAGATATAGGTTAGACTCTAGGGAATCTTAAAATTTATTGATTTTGGGTAAGATAGGATAGTAAAGTACTTTAGGACTTGAGCTTGGAATGACTAAAACTTTTTTTTAGATGTAAAACATATTATTATCTATCTTTATCTAATTTGAGTAATACTAGAAAATTCTGTTTATAAAGAAATCGTATAGGTCACTTGTCTTTACCAACATAATCAAGATTTGGCTTAAAAGGAACCTTGGAGCTAAAATTTTAGCTTTTCTTGAGAGAATTAGAGTGATTTTTCATTGTACTTTACATTGGTTGTGCTAAACTACCATCAACAATAAATAGACACATTAAAGTGGTTTTACAAATTGCAGAAAATCATACAAAAGATAACATGAGTGCTTTAAAATATTGGCAAAAATAGAAAAAATAAAATAACCCCTATCTTGATTATTAAACATGGAAAGTATATGGCACATATCCAATAATCTCGCACTTGTCATATATTTTCATAAGATCCACACTTTTGAAACTTGTCAATTTTTAGCCTTGAAACCATGCCCATTGATTTTGTACAACAAGAAAATTTTGTAGTACTCATGTGCAACCTTTATTAATGAATCAACAATATTATTTTCTTTATCAAAATACTTACAAATCCTACTACATATTCAATGATAGGTCTAGCATTGAAAATTCCATACATGAGTCTACCAATAGTACTAGCATAAGGAGATGATACATTTTCTCAATGTCTTCTTCTATTTCCAAATAAATTTATTTTAAAATCATTTTTCTTTCTTTAAAGATTACATTAAAATTGCATTATATTTTCTTTGTTTTTGAGTTTCATTAATTATATTTTTTCAACGTCAAGGAAAATTCACTGCGCCACATTAATATTTTTTAATATATATTTCAAAAACTTTGATTTTTTAATGCCATGAATTGCTAGCGGTGAATTTTACTTCGTGATGAATTTTCCCATAATGAATTGCTGACAGTGAATTTTCTGTCAATAAATTACTACAATGAATTTACCGTATGCCCCTTTTAACACCTATATTACATCCCATTGCTCTATTTTGTTCTTCAACCATTCATAATCTTCCATTAATCTCATTGGTTGAATGGCCATCTATAAACTTCAACAACAGCCTTTGCAAGTGTGGACGCCATCTTCAAAAGTTTTCTTCACAGGTGTGGATACGATTCAAACTTGAAAACGATGTTTACCTACAAGGATATAACATCGACCCCTGTCGACCACTTGTGTCTTATCACTTGACTCACTGCAGATATGTTTGGATCGGATTCTATGACCATTCAATCAGATGCAATTTCCGTGCTATTTCATGGCCTTTTCTGGCCTGCTTTTTCCACGCAAGGACAATAATTTGATGGGGGAAAGTCTAAGAAAAATAGACTGCAAGGTGAAAATCGAAAAGCATGAGCTTGTGAATTCACTGAATTTGAGTTGAATATTATATTTTATTGAGGAGATAAAGAAGTTTATAGGCATCTCAATCATCTTAAATAAAAAACAGCTTTTATATTTTATTGAGGGGACAAGATTTAAATAATTAATTCATCTTAAATAAATATTTTTTTTATGAATTGACATCTCAATATTTTTATTTTTAAATAATTTTATTTAATATTAAAAAATACATTTATAAATCTAGCACTTAGTATTTAGCCACTATTCAAATCAGTCATCACTCAAAACCACATACTACTAGTAGTATGTCTCTTAGAATCACTCTTTCCCCTATCATAATGCAACACTTACATTATCATATTCTTATGGTATTGTCTCTTCATTATCAAGAACCAAACCCAATTTTCATACTAAGTCATTACATCACCTAAATTTTGACATTTTTTGTTCAAGTACCAAGTTCCAAGCTACCCCATCATTACAATTTCATTTGCATCTATTGTGTGTTGTCTTCCTACTTTTATCAAATCTATTTGATCATTACTTCTTTTTTAGGTATTCAATATTCAAAACCATATATCAAATTTAGAAATATATGCTTGAGATAAACATTATAATAAGTTGAAACATAAAGTCAGACAATCCAAGCAAAAACACATCAGTGAAGGTTAGCAATGTATGAAACATAGAAATATAATAGAAACACAACTTAGAAACTTAGGTACCAAAAAAATTCTTTCAAGAAAAAAATTAAACACAAAGTCAATCCCACTCAATATATTGTCACATAAATGATTACAAATTTGATGATATTTTCACACATGCACCTTTAAAGTTCTACACCTAGATTTTAAAGGAGTTCAAGCAACATTCAAAAAGAATATACTTATACATAATCTTATCTAATATTTTTTCTTGATCCAAAAATCACACTATAGACTGAAAAGTTACCAAGATGGAGATGTTCACTTATCAACAAGCAATATGGGGATTCACATTCTCATTCTTCAACTTTCAAGAGTCTTTCCAACTTACATGTAATTCTTTTTTTTTCAAAATTTATCTTATACATGTCTATTTGTAACTCCTATTGATTCATAACCTCCTAATTTAGATTTTAAGAATCAACAAAATTATTAATCTACTTGCTACTTTCTTATGTAAATGATTTTTTCTTTAGAGAATATTATATTGTGATCTACAATAGAAATAAATCATGCTAAAAAATTATAACCAAGACATATTCTTAGTATATTTAGAGAATATTATATTGTGATCTAAAATTGTATTTTTTGTTGTTGTATATATATTGTTCTTGGATTTGACCATGTTTTTGGATATTCATTGCTATGTGTTGTTTTCCCTTGATTGTTCTTTCATTTTGCTTTTTTTCTTGATTGAATTTATTTTTGGCTCTAGTATACCTTTTGAAGTTGTTTATGACATCAACACTATTTCGCATCGAGATGTCAAACCATTCAATACTCACATTCTATTTTTAGTATTCAAGGTTGAGGGTTCCTTTGATCCCTGATCTTTGATGTATTACGTGCTCTAAGTTTCTTAGAGATCACTGATCAGGCTTCCCTTTTTTATTTTTTTAGTTTTGGTATGATATTGAGGGTTTCTTTGATCCTTAATCTCCAATGTATTACATGTTCTAAGTATTTTGGAGATCATTGATCGGTCTTCTATCTTCTATCTTATCTTTTATTATGTGGTTGGGATTATCTTCCATCTCAAATCCTCGATAGACCCTAGTCTTACTTCTTTATCATTTCAAGTTTTAAAGTTTTTCTTTGATGGTTTACAATTTCTAATTCAGAGTATGTAGGATGCCCAATATCTAATTCACAATTCTCTACACTAATAATCTTAAGTGAGATTGAGTCATCCAGTGGTGCAAGAGCACCTAAACCCTTATTTGAAAATTTGATGATTTGAAATAGTCAGTGGTTGAGTACAAGGTGTTTTGAGTTTATTTACTCTAAATAAGGTCTAAAAAGACCATTTGCAATGTAATTGGGTAGTTTAGAGTCATTTGGGGTTAATAGGTAAAAATTTGCAAGAAATGAAAATGTTGTCAAGCAAGAAATTGCCAAAAATGCGACATAATAGGAATATGAAGGGTCATAGAATTTTAAAAAGCGGTTATGGACATTGGATTGGTTAGAATATGAATGAAAAATATATTAAAAGCCTCAAAAAGGCTTGAATACAAATTGATGAAGTTGGTAATGAATTTCCTTTATCAATAGCAACGGTTATTCTATAAATTCTCTGTGTTTTTGAACTTTCTGAGGACTGTACGAATACGTGCACAAAGAAAATGATCTAAATCTCTTTGTGTCTTGTAGGGATTTGAAGTAGCTTTCTTTTGCATATATTTTGAGAGTCTAACAATAAGTTTGGAGGGAGTTTTTCTCATTTTTTTGTAATTGCATGTAAAAGGCCAATGAAGGGTCTGTTTATAACAAAAATGACAAATTAAGTCATTCCACCTACTGTAGAAACCTATGTCTTGGTGGAATGACTACTCTTGTGTTAGAGTAGATGTATTTTTGTCTTTGAATGTTAGAGGATACAAGTTATTAGTTTTGGGATGATGCCCTAAGCATGGGAAAAATATTTTCATGTGAAAATGAGATACTAAAGAAGGGTTTTGGTGAATTGTTGTTGGAATTGTCCATGTAATTAACTTGTGAGTTTTTGCGGGGTATATGAAAGTTGTTTGATGTATTGGGTGTGTCAGGAAATCCTGGGTGTTAAGGGTTCCAATAAACCCTCTAGTGTCTTGTATGTTAAATGAGGGTTTCATGGTGTAGCATTCTAAAAGGCCTGAATTTGTAAATTGGTGATGGATTATGTTGTTTTGAGTCACAATTTATGACTGTCAAGTGATTTTGGGTGTTTAACTAGTGTTTGGTAAGTACTTCCTTTGGAAACTAGGGCTAATTGAGTAGCCTAGAGGCAGGGCAGTCTATCGATTCTCAAGGTTGAGTCAAAGTAACCTTATTCGATCTTTTGATATGCTATTTTGAATTATGTGGTAAGTCTTTGTGGATTTTGACAGACCTCTGTATGGCCTTCCCTAAAATATATTGTGCAAAGTTGGGTTTTGTGGGCTACAAGCATTTAGATGTGTGGTTGTGATAAGTTGACTTTGTAAGTGCATCTTAATCTTGTTAGATGCCTCTTAATGACCATGTGAAATATTTTAATCCCTTAAAGTAGTTGGGATCCACCCTTTCTTACATCAGGTGGTATCAGAGCATCAGGGAGTAGGCCTTTTGATTGAAATTTGCAAGTTTGTGAAGAACAAGGGAGAAGTTGAAGAGACAAACTATCAAGATGCCTTTGAAGGATATTGGTGCTACTAGAGAGTTGCAGGAACTGAAGGAGAACCATGCTAGGCTTCTAGAGTCACAAAATACAGTATTGGCAAGGCTTGCTACCTTGGAGATAAAGAAAAGAAGAGATGAGAATGAAGAGAGTGAAACAAAGGAGGAAGATGAAGAATATGAAGATGTTGATGAGGAGTTAGACCCTGAAGATCAAAGGATGGAAAAGTTGCTCAAGGAAGTCAAAGGTGATTCTCATAAGGTAAAGGTTGATCTTCCTATGTATGGTGGAAGCTTGAATGAAGAAGAATTGCTTGATTGGATAGCTGCTATGGAAAATTACTTTGAAATTGAAGACATTTTAGATGAACAGATGGAAAGCAAAAAGGAGAAAACAAGGCAAGTCAAGAATAGTTTCTTGGGACAAGATGGTGCAAAGACTGAAAGGTAAGTTTCTTCCAAAAGACTATGAAGTTCAATTGTATAAAAGGCTACAAGGATTGAAGCAAAAGGATCGAGATGTTAAGGCCTATACTGATGAATTCTATAAATTGAGTATAGGGTTTAGTGTAAATTTTATTGTTATTGGAATTCTTATTAAATTTCCTACTTGTTGTAACTTATTATAATTTTGAGTCATGTTGAGCTAATTTTTTCATTTATGGACATTTACATATAATTTATTTTTGTATTAGCCTATTAGATCTCAGAAATGCAGGTTTTTAACCTTAAGAGGGTGTCAATCTCTTGGTATGTTTTTGGCTAACGAATGGGGTGAATATGATTGATAATCCCCTGCTCTTTAGGCTCTACTAGACCTAGGCGGGTGTACCTAAATGATAAGGCAGATTTAAAGGTTTAAATATAGTCTCTAACTTGGGCGGTCTATTCATAATCGCACATGGGTGTGAAATAGATGCTAGGCTAATAACCAATTCCTGTTGTCGATGTTTTAAGAATCAAGTGTATGAGTAAATTTTGTATGAAATGTTCTAAGTATGATCATTGCCTAATCCTATTGGTTGATTAGAGTCAAATTTGTGTGATGATGGAGACAAATATGTACAAGGTATGTGGATCTCCTTCTCAGCTTAGCTCTAACTTATTGGGCACTTTGGATGTTTGTAGCTTCTACAAACATGCAAGTTTTCCAAATACTGTACTCTTCTTTACGAATCCTAGTGTTATTTTCTCAAATTACTATGATATCATGAAAGGATTTTTAATTCTTAACTTGAGGGAAACCAATCAAAATAATCAATTTAAAGGGATTTTAATCCCTTCAAGACCCAATTAAAATGAATTACTTGAAAATGATTTAATTCACTCTAGTCAAAACCCAATCAAGAAAATCACACAGCAACAACAATAATAGATGAAAACCACTTTGGAGACAGCACAACATATGATTTAATTTTGACACAATAGTTGAACACTAAAAATAAATCACCAAATTTGAGAAATATTCTCCATTGATTTTACTTCAAATAATAATATATTGGTAGCAGAACTCTTTTGATGTATTAAAATATGAGTGCGGATGGATGGAAGTGGAATGGTGGTGATGACGATTTTCTAACCTACTATGATTCTATCTACTACTACTAACCAATGATTATCCTTTTCAATTTTGATTTCACCCTTCATATATACATTGCATTTTTAGGGTTATAACCTTTCACATATCTAGTGCAACTCTTCATTTATTTAAAATATCTTCAACAAATTAAAATACTTTAATCTTCATTGTCTTTGTTTCCCATGAAATCATTTCATAATAATTCCTTTGTTGGCAACTTCTCACTCTATATTTTACCTGACTTAACATTTGTCACACCAATCTGACCACTCCATGCCTTCAAGACTAAGTTGCTCGTCGGCAAGACATTCCAAGTGTCTCACCGATTTCTCTCTTTCAGGAGGTTCAGGCCAGTAACATTGAGACATATATTTCCAACAGTATCATCACAAAGACAATGGCTACACAACCCTTCTTGTTAGATATGAACTACAAAGTACTTGGCTTGATCAGTTTGATGGGACACAATGTAGGGTATTTGGTGATGACCTGGATGGGAGGGTGAGGGGGTTAGCTTTAGAGAGAAGGTAAGGAGGACCCATTCCTATGGAAGAGGATCGAATAGACTATCAATTTCCATGACTATGTATGAATGATATGCAGCAATATGGATTTATGGATGGATGGAATGCAACAATTGGATACGTTCATATGAAATGAAATGGATGGATCTTGTGCTTTTCATAGTGCTTCTTTCATCATTGAGCTTATTTGTTTCTGATTTTGATCAAGGTATCAAAAACCAAGGTTGAGTGTCACACCTATAAATAGACATATTACAAACAAAGAATATTCCCCTCCATTTTGGTTCATATACTTATGGTCGAGGTATACACTATAGTCAATAAGCCATAGTGATCCATGACTTTGTATTTTTGCATAGGATCTCGTAGCTTCGTGAACTTCCTACGTAGACACCATTAGTATTTTCCCTAGAACTTCATTGGAACAATCCGCGGATAGAAAACAAACAAAAGATACCATGAACCATCCAGGCCACTCTAATCACTTGTGGATATCCATGAGTAACATAGGAACATGATATAAATCAATAAAAAGACAAAAGTACTATCAACAACCGAACAACCAAAGAATCTTCTTGCCAAAAGATGTGTCATCATGTCTTGTTTTAAGGAAGGATGTGTCCTTGTTAAGATAGTTGGTTTATGTTTAGCCTAGGCATTTGATCATTTGTGGACTAATTGATAGTTTGTCTTGTTTGAGTATTTGATTTATATGCTCGATTTTGGTTTTCGTCTAATCGGATGTTTGTGTGGACAAGAATCAATTTCTGCAACGTTTTCAATTGGTTTTTGTGATGTTTTTGGATTTTACTGTTTTGTGATGTTTTTTATTTTTCTTCAAGACATTTTTATAATGTTTTTTAATTATTTCAGGACATTTTTAAATGTTTGATAGTTAGCGTAAAGTAAGTGATTGAGCTTGTTGTGTTTGTAGTTGTTGCAAGGCTTTTTGGTATGCTTGTTGTGCGCCTTGCAACGTGATACTATATTGATTTTCTCTATCTAGATTTTGGTGAGTGTTTTGTGACGGTGGATCGAGTGTATAGTTCAAATTGTAAAAAAAATTATAATATTAAATCAACTTCTTCATAAGTTGTTGTAAAAAATAAAAATGATGAATTTAAACAATTAAATTTTGGTAATTGAATAATTAGAAAGGATTATTAAAATGAATTATACAAAAGAAATATAATGAAATAAAGCAATATTTAATAAATTTATAATATTTTAATGGTGAAAAATACATTTTTGATGCATTTTCTCATTTATTTCAAGTTAATATTTTAATGTATAATTTATATAGTTACAAAAAAATACAATTTTATGTGTGTTTGGACTCTAGGTACTTAGCTTTATTATTTATCTTTGTATCTATGGGCACAAAAATCTGATCCGCTTGACTTATTTGTCTAATTTTGATGATTAATCAAGTCTTTATCCATAATGTAATCCCATTAGACACAAATACAACTTGGTTGTCTAACTTTGGTTATGTTTACAAGTGTAGTTGTCCTTGCAACCACAATCCTAATGCAATTAAATGCAAAAAAATAAAATCAAACATTTAGCCAACAAATTATGCATTCAATTATCTATATTACATAAATATTGGAGAACATTTATTGCATTCAAGAGAACAGTCTTTCAAATTCATTTTTTACAATCATAATTTATTCACGTATTAATTCTTAAATAATCTAAGATATCCCTTAGCATACTTTACATATATTTTTCAAAAGATAGGTATGCTAGTTTTATACATAATCAAAACCATGCTACTAAAAATACTACTAGATTATAAACCTAAAAAAAAATTACACCCTAGCTTTAAGACTAAATCAAACTAAACCACAACGCATATTGAAGTAATGGTTCCAACGACAATTGCTTCTTCTACCTATAATTGAGCCTTGAAGGAAAGTACAACATCCTTTTTGGCTACATTTTTCAATTTGAGTTGGTGTTAATTTAAGAGTAAACCAAACTAAACACTAACACAAAACCAAATTGAACCATAACCTAATCTACAAAAACAAAACAAAAAACACCATGACTCTAACCCTGCACCAAATTCAATGCTAAACCTTAACCTAATAATTTATCTTTAACATTGACAACTTGACTCAAATAATTGATCTTCCACTTTGACAATTTTACTCTAAACCAAATTGTATCGTATTTGTAACACTACCTAATTAAACCCTAGCCATAAAACCAAATTTAACCTTATATGACGAGCTCTCAATTCTTCTTTGGCTCCTTATTCACACACACGCTTCAAACTCACACCCAAGAATCAATACCTCTATTTTTCTTATTTTCCAATTTAGAAAAACTTACAATGATTAAAGTCGGTCTTTACAATCCAATAGAGTAAGACTTATATTTCAAGTTTTTCAAAAGCTGGTGCAAGAAAACCCTCTTTGTTTCTAAGTTCTAAGTATCTTTTTTGGATCTTTCCCTTCCAAAGAAGACACAATTCATTATCAAGCTTTTTGATCGGTGTCTTTAACAGATAATCATCAATACCACCAGCTTTGTCTATGCATCGAATGGCATGGGTGGTAACTTTGACTCTAACAAATTTATCCAAAATTAAGCTAAAAAGCCTTTTACTTTGGACATTCGGCTTCCATGTTCGTCGTGTCCTGTACAATACAATTGAAACGTGGTAAGAAACAATGAAATTTCTCACACAAATTCACATGCAATTTTATATAATGGAAACATGAATAACATAATTTCACATTATTTTAGCAACAGAAGACATAAAAAAAGATTACAGGTGGACATACTCGTGTTCACCAACTTCACTAATTACAAATGGACATAAATTTATAATTAAAAGATAGTAGATGGACATACTCGTATTTTATTTTAAAAATTATGATACACCAAATTGATTGAAGATAAAAGTGCATGAAATCATCCAATGAGATTCTCATAAATAAAATAGATTATTACAACACTGTGAATGAGTTTTCATCTTGAATAGTGTCTTTCCTCCTTTTATTTCCATGATATTCTAGTGGATATATTATTTTTGTCATCTTTTTTTACTTCTTATTGCATCAAATCTATTAAACACACATCATCAAGGGATTTATCTTTTTTATCATGGTTTTTATTTTGTCTATTGATTTAAAAAAAAACAAAAACTTGCATAAATTTTCATTCTTGTTTGGTTTAGAAAGAACAACTTGCATTTTCACAGTATTAGTTAAAAAAAACAACCACCTTGAATTTTCACTCATTAGTTTAAAAAGAACAACCTTACATTTTCACTTAATTGGTTTAAAAGAAACAACTTTGTATTTTCATCTCATTGGTTTTAAAAAAAACATCTTGCAACAACTTGCATTTTCACGAGCATCGATTTAAAAAGAACCTTGCATTTTCACTTCATTGGTTTAAAAAAAAACCTTGCATTTTCACTTTATTGGGTTTAAAAAGAACAACCTTGCATTTTCACCTCATTGGTTTAAAAAGAACAACTTGCATTTTCACTCATGTTGGTTTAAAAAGAACAACCATCAAGTGCATTTTCACTCATCGGTTTAAAAAGAACAACAACCTTGCATTTTCACTTCATTGGTTTAAAAAGAACAATTCAACCTTGCATTTTCACCTCAATAATTTAAAAAGAACTTGCATTTTCACTTCATTGGTTTAAAAAGAACAATTCAACCTTGCATTTTCACCTCAATAATTTAAAAATAACTTGCACTTTCACTCATGTTGGTTTAAAAAGATCAACAACCTTGTATTTTCACTCACGTTGATTTAAAAAGAACATTGTGTTTTCACTCATTGGTTTAAAAAGAACAACTTACATTTTCACTCATGTTGGTTTAAAAAGAACAACCACCAAGTGCATTTTCACTCATCGATTTAAAATGAACAACCATCTTGCATTTTCATTTCATTGGTTTAAAAAAGGAATAGTACAACCTTGCATTTTCACCTCATTGGTTTAAAAAGAACAACTTGCATTTTCACCTCATTGGTTTAAAAAGATCAATAACCTTGCATTTTCACTCATGTTGGTTTAAAAAGAGCAACAACCTTGCATTTTCACTCATTGGTTTAAAAGAACAACCACTTTGCATTTTCACTCATTGGTTTAAAAAGAACAACCTTGCATTTTCACTCATTGGTTTAAAAAGGACAACTTGCATTTTCACATTTCATAGGTTAAAACGCACCACAACTTGCATTTTGTTTTGTCTTCCATGTTAATTAGGCACATTTCGATTTGGGGTTTAAAATTAACCATAGTCTTCCATGTTTGGTGCATTCCCTTAGTTTTGAATTTGGCATGACAAGATAAATGACATGTTGGTATTGCATCAATGTGAATAAACAAATGAGAACATTCACAGAGCAGCATAAGCATAAGCATAAGTCAATCAACTCTTTTGCTCAGGGTTTCAAGGCACAATGTGAAGGTCTAGGGCTTGAAACCATCTATGTGAGGATCTTCAAGTTTTGTGAAGGTTAGGACAGTTGAAAGTGCATCATCACAAAGACAATGGCTACGCAGCCCTTCGTGTTAGATATGAATTACAAAGTACTTGGCTTGATCAGTTTGATGGGACACGATGTAGGGTATTTGGTGATGACCTGGGGGGTGGTGGGGGGGTTAGCTTTAGAGAGAAGGTATGGAGGACATAGTACCCATTCCTGTGGAAGAGGATCGAATAGACTATTGATTGCCATGACTATGTATGAATGATATGCATTGATATGGATTTATGGATGGATGGAATGCAACAAAATGCAATGGTAGGATATGTTCATATGAAATGAAATGGGTGTATCTTGTGCTTTTCATAGTGCTTCTTTCATCATTGAGCTTATTTGGTTTTGATCTTGACCAAGTTATTGAAAACTAAGGTTGAGCGTCACACCTATAAACAGACATATTACAAACAAGGAATATTCCCCTCCATTTAGGTTCATATACTTATGGTCGAGGTTTACGATGTAGTCAATAAGTCATAGTGATCCATGACTCTGTATTTTTGCACAGGATCTTGTAGCTTAGTGAACTTCCACGTAGACACCATTAGTATTTGCCCCAAAACTTCATTGGAACAATCCGCAGATAGAAAACAAACAAAAGACTGGCCACTCTAATCACTTGTGGATATCCTTGAGTAACATAGGAACATGATGTAAATCAGTAAAAGACAAAAGTACTATCAACAGTCGAACATCCAAAGAATCTTCTTGCCAAAAGATGTGTCATCATGTCTTATTTTAAGGAAGGATGCATCCTTGTTAAGACGGTTGGTTTATGTTTAGCCTAGGCATTTGACCGTTTGTGGACTAATTGATAGTTTGTCTTGTTTGAGTATTTGATTTGTATGCTCGATTTTGTTTTTTGTCTGATCAAATGTTTGTGTGAACAAAAATCAGTTTATTGCAACGTTTTCGATTGGTTTTTGTGATGTTTTTGGATTTTACTATTTTTTTATGTTTTTTATTTTTCTTCAAGACATTTTTCAAAAGTTTTTGGATTATTTCAAGACATTTTTGAATGTTTGATAGTTAGCGTAAAGTAACTTTGTGCTTGAGCTTGTTGTTTTTGTAGTTGTTGCAAGGTTTTTTGGTATGCTTGTTGTGCGACTTGCAACGTGATGCTATATTGATTTGCTCTGTCTGGATTTTGTGGTGGGGGTGGTGGATTTTGGTGAGTGTTTGTTGGGATGGTTGTTGTATGATGAGAGGTTGGGTGATAGATGGTTGATTTGGATTTGATGTGTTCAACCCTTGTGAGATCTGATTTTGGAACGAAAGGGTGTATGTTTGAGGTGTTACTTGATTTTGAGTTGGTAATGTGATCAATGTTTGGGATATTTGATGTGATGCCACTTGATGTTGCTATGTTGGTGCCATACTTGGATTTGAATTGATTTGATTTGTGGTGATTAGTGGGTTGACTAGATTGATTGGTGGATTGTTTATGATTCGTTGACTGAGTTGATTGTTTGGTTGATTGAATTGATTGTTTGTGATCAATGGATTATTTGGTTCACTTGATTGTGGGTTGATGTGCTTGATGAAATGAGTTGTTTTGCTAGACCTTGGATCAATGTGCGTGATGGAATTATGATAGGGACTTGTGAATATGTTTGTGATGCTTTCCCTTGTATGAGTGAAGATGAGGCATCAAAGGTGCCCACTTGTCCAAATGGATCCACTTGATCTTGTGGAATGTTAGGAACACAACCTTGTGTGTCTTGGATATAGGATGGTGTGGCACAAAAGGTGGCTGCTATGTTGGTGTCATATTGGGATAATGGTGTGGCACGAAAAGTTCATGTCATGGAATGTGTAGGGTACATATGGATGTTGAGGGTTTTGAGGGACATTGGTGCTTGCTATACCCAAGATTGTGTTAGCTTCCAAGTTTTGGTTATTGACAAGTAGGTCTCCTTGAAGTGCTTGAAGCAATGAGTTTCCCTTTGTGGTCATGGGTTGACTTGGTGCATGAAGTGATGATGGTTGGTCAATGGTTTGGATCATATTTGGAAATGATGGTGTAAAAGATGTTTGGGGAATGGTTCTCAAAGGTTGTCCAATCATACATGCATGCATCATGCATACATGTATGCATCCATAACATACATACATACATACATGCATACATGCATGCATTGTTATGCATGTTTTGATTATCAGAGTGAAATCTCTCAATGTTTGCACACCATTGGTTTCATTCACAAAGTTGGATGATTAAGATATTTGACCATACTGAACTAAAGAACAGTATTTTATTAATCGACTGTTGAAGTGAAATTGTACCTCTCATTTGTTGCATTGGCTGACTAGTCTTGATGTTGTTTGAATCTCACTGACTCCAATATTAGTTATTATGATTGAGACCTCTTCTAAAGAAATTAACTATATTTCATTCTTTAAATAAATGGTTTGTTTTGCAGTCACCACTTTCCCTATCAACCTAAAGAAACATGTAATATTTTTCCAAATTGTTGCTCAAATATTATAGTTCTAAATCTTGTTCTTATAATTTACATTTGTGTCGAGCAGTGATACCAAAATCAGACTCAGCACAAATTACATAGACTGATTTTTGGCTTACGTTGACTCAGCACAGACAACATATACTCAGCAATTTTAGGAAAAACATTATATATTTCATATTTTGAAAAAACATGACAAATAGAAACATTGGCCTGCGGTCACTAAGTCTAAAGAGACAATATGGCAAGCCTCCTTTGGGCATGCTTGGATTTAAACTCAAATGGGGAAGACTTCATGTGCTCTCGTTGAGTCCTTAACTATGGTGTCAAACACAAAAATTGAAATACTATAAAAGTAACTGTAAGGTCTGGAATTCAATTTGTAGATATATCATGCTTTTTTGTTTTGTTTTATTTTTTAGGGGTTTTCTTTTTTTGGTTTATTTTTTACATATATCACAACCCCTACCATCAAGGATTATCAAGTGACATCCCCCAAAGACTACGGATGTCACAGACCAACCAGGGACGTCTATACATCCCTATTTTTTATTTCAAATGTGGGAAATGTCCCCAAGAACATTTGAATTGACTTAAGCATCATATTACTATTTCCCAGTTGCACCCTCTAAGCTTTTTTTAAGGTAAATCACTTATCAATATGAAAAAGGAAATCCAGATAAAGAATAAAAGCTCACTTCAACAAATTGCTAAAGTTACAAAATTTAAAAAATTCTTCAATTTAGTGTGAATGTGGCAACCAAACATCATAAACCATGTTTGGAAATATTCTCAATGCTTATCGATATGAAGAAAGAAATCTGGAAAAGAGCAAAAAATTCACTTAAACGAAGTGCTAAAGTCAATAAATTTAAAAGCATATAAATTAAGGAAAAGCTACTTATGGGTTCTCTAAATTCAATTTATGCGTACTTTTTAATATTATTTTATAAATTATGTTTGGAAATTTTGCCCTATTTTTCCCAACTCCAATTCAAATTTTAGGCCTGGCCAATTTTTCCCAGGTTTGATTTTTTGAACCATGGTCCAAATCTCTGACACTACATTGGTTAGAAGAATATATTTATCCTTCTCCAGCTGTGTCTTAATTCAGAACTCCTGTGAATGTGTTTGCTAAAAAAAAGGAGAATACAATGAATTGTAATTCTAAAATGGTTCCTTGCAAATCAAGAATATAAATACTGCTGATTTATGGTTCATGAAATAGCATCTACATAGTATCCTTGTCTCTAGAGACATGTTTATTTTCTGAATCTAATTATTTGTAATCTTGCTTCATAGAGGAGGGATCATTTCTGTAAGCCTAATTGTTGACACTTACCTCTGGATTGGTGCTTGTTTCCATTGTTCCTTGCAAATCAAGGATATGAATACTGCTTATTTATGGTTTCATGAAATAGCATTATGAAAACAAATTACAGAATTCAGAATATTTCAGAGTTCAGACTCCAAAGTCACACTATACATACAGAAAACCTAGCTGAGTTAGCCTGTGGAATTATACAAGACCGACACCTCTAAATGTCCCTCATATTTGCAAAGCATCTACACAGTATCCTTGTCTCTAGAGATATGTTTATTTTCTGAATCTAATTATTTGTAATCTTGCTTCATAGAGGAGGGATCATTTCTGTGAGCCTAATTATTGACGCTTACCTCTGGATTGGTGCTTGTTTCCACAATTTTGGTTCTTAATCAATTGCCTTTGGGGATAGTTATCTTTGTATTAAGATCATTTCTGTGTTTGGTTATTGCTGATTGTAATTGCTGTTATTTGTCTTCTTACTAAGTTGGGGATGGGCATATATGAGGAAGTTGGTTGCAGCCATGAATAAGTTGTACAACGGAAAATTTGCAATTTCTCATCAGCCATGAATAATATATGACTTAGCATTAGTAATATGCACTAAAAGCTAGAAATTAGATGGAAATCATAACCTGCTTGAAACCATAACCTGCTTGAAACCATAACCTTCAGGAATCCATAACGTGTTGGAGACCATAACATGTTGTCACCATTTTATTTGTGCACTTAATCTATATTTTGTGTTTATTGAATATCTTGTTTCAAGCTGATGAATGTTTATTATGAACTATGCTTGTTACAGGTTTATTGTAAAGTTTTTTCCTTTGAAGTATGCACAGTATTAGATAGACTGTGTTAGGCTGGTCATCTTATGAACTGGTTATGTGATTGGGATATTGAATTTCGTAAATCGATTATATTTATTCTAGTAGCATGCTCACTCTCTTGCCCTGCACTTTTTTCTCTTATTCTCTTTTTATGAATTAGTATTAGATTTAAAATTTAAAATTATAATTCTTAAGTAGATTTGTATTTTTATTCATTATATGGAAAGCCTAAAGAGAGGTTTTTGTTTTATTACATGGTTATACTATCAGTCTTGGTCAGATCCTTTGGAAAATTCTTTGTCAGGTTTTCTTTCCTTTGAAGTTTGCACAATTTGTTAGATAGATTGTGTTAGGCTGGTCGTCTAATGAACTACTTGTCCGATCGGGATATTAAACTCAGTAAATCAACTGGTTGTTTCTCTGCATCCTAAGCTTGTTGTGTTTGAGTGTTTTACAAGGCAACGCCATAAAATGTTTGCAGTTAATTTATGATGGTTGCCCTAGGCCGAGCGCTATCCTCCAAGAGAAATGGAGTGGCGTGGTATTCCACAGGAGAGGTTAAATGTGGCACACCACCCCACTTGTTGGCATGGTGTGATGGGCAAACATTGAATTGGGCTGCTCAGGTTGCACCACTGCTATGTTTTGCAGTTCTTACGGGAGTTAACCCTACATTTAGTTTTCTTTTTCTAAAGAATATTCTGTACAGCTGCTGCTGATATACTGTACACAGAGGATGCACAGCTGCTGCTGATATACTGTACACAGAGGATGCACAGCTGCTGCTGATATACTACAAATAGGATGCACTAGCACAGAACTAGAAATGCAGTGCAGAGGGCAAGGAAATGAACTATCAACCTTTTCAATCTTTACTTACTGTTATTGGCTTTCGCCATTTATAAATAACCTAAGATCTCTCTAGGGATTTGTCATTTTCAATTAATTTAAGATTCAGGGCTCTGGTGTCTGTAAAACAAGAAATAAAGAAACATTTATGTATTGCAAGGGCAATCAGAAAATGTGGCAGCTCAAACCAGAAGCCATTGCAGACTTTTGATAAAAATATGTTTTTGTTTTAGATCTTATATCGTTTATATAGTTACTTAGTAGTAGGCTTTGTTCTTTTTTAATCTTCTAGCCTCCTACCCTCATTTTAGTGTCTTGCTCGCTTTATAGGAACTATACCATGTTTGAGTCTTGAGAAGCTGTTTCTCAGCTTCCTAAGCTGGTTGCATTCAAGTGTTTTACAAGGCAAGACCAGAAAATGTTTGCAGTTAATTTATGATGATTGCCCTAGGCCAAGCACTATTTTCCAAGAGAAATGGAGTGGCATGGTATTCCACTGGGGAGGTTAAACGTGGCACACCATCCCACTTGTTGGCATGGTGTGATGGGCAAACATTGAATTAGGCTGCTCATGCTGCACCACTGCTATGTTTTGCAGTTCTTGGGAGGAGCTAACCCTACATTTAGTTTTCTTTTCCTATAGAGTATTCTGCTCCCCGATTTTATAATATTAGGATGTACTGCTGCTGCTGATATACTGTACCATGATGAGTATTGAGAAGCTGTTTCTCAGCTTCCTAAGCTGCTTGCATTCAACTGTTTTACAGGGCAAGACCAGAAAAAGTTTGCAGTTAATTTATGATGATTGCCCTAGGCCGAGCGCTACCCTCCAAGAGAAATGGAGTAGCATGGTATTCCACGGGAGAGGTTAAATATGGCTCACCATCTCACTTGTTGGCATGGTGTGATGGGCAAACGTTGAATTGGGCTGCTCAGGCCGTACCACTGCTCGTTTTGCAGTGTTTGTGAGGAGCTAACCCTACATCTAGTTTTCCTTTTCTATAGAATATTTTGTTCCCCAGTTTTATAATATTAGGATGCATTGCTGCTGCTGATATACTGTACAGATGGGATGTGCCAGCACAGAACTAGAAGTGCAGTGTCGACCTGGGGCAAGGAAATGAAATAGAACCTTTGTAATTATTATTTACTTTTATTGCTTTCCTCATTTATAAATAACCTAAGATCTCTGAGCGGATTTTGTCATTTTCAATTAATATAAGATTTGGGGCTTTTGATATCTGTAAAACAAGAAACAAAGAAACATTCTGTGTGTTGCAAGAGCAATCAGAAAATGTGGCATCTCAAACCAGAAGCCATCACAGACTTTTGATTAAAAAAAAAATTGCTTTAGATCTTATACTAGCGCTTGCACCCCAGCAAGGTGCAATGGTTACAGCGATAGCAGGATATATTTTGGCAATATATTGAAGGGCAGGGATAAAAAAAGCGGTAGAAAATGTGAATTGCTTTTCGTAGGACTAACCATTAACAGCAGAAGTCAATTGGTGATGCGCTGCGAGAAGAGTTGAATATGAACAAACGGAACTGTAGTTAATTCGGTATGCTATGCGGAATGGTTTTACAACATAATATATTTTGAACAATGAAAGGAGTGTTGTAACTTAAAAGGTCGAGTGGACCAAGTACATAGTCCTACTATTATTGCCATAGGTCGAGTGGACCAAGTACAAAATCACCATAAGAAGTTGAATATGTTGAAGCCGTCGATGCCTGCGATTGATATGTATGCTTGAGTCGTGATCTCTCATCCTTGTAGCTGATTTTGTCATGGTTTGTAGCAGGTATCTGCAAAAGAGAACTTTGTAAAAGTGGAATTGATGTTCTGACAATAATTGGGCGAGATGTGAGGGAGAAAGGGAGAAGAGTTGTGTACATTCACTTCTTAGAGACAATTGTTGTAATCGAGCTTCCTCTTCTTTCCTCATAATTGTGTATGGATTGTTCTGCATTTTGGAGTATCTCTCAAAGGAGAACATTGGTTGAATGCAAAGTTCGTTCAACGATTTGACTTTGTATATAGTTGTAAATGTTAGTCCTCGCCTTTCTACTTTCCCAATGATGATCGTTGCTTTTTGTAGCATTACGCCTTGGGACTTGTGTATGGTGATAGCCCATGCCATTGTGTGCAGAATTTGTCTTCAACTGCCCAATGATACAGGTATTATCAGTATACTTTTGGGGTCATCTTCATTCCATGGTGGCTCGCTATAACTATCGATCCTTGCTACAACATACATTGGCACATCTGGAGTTTTGGAACTAGGGCTGTAAATGATCTCAACAACTTCACCTAGAGCTCCATTTACAAGTCCTGCTTGTGTCCATATGTTGGTTGATGTTGGTTGTGAGCATGAAGCATTGCCCTCTACAAAGCAATACTTGTTTTTCAAGTTGTTCATCAGTAGTTGCATTACCTACTCCAATCTTGGTGTTTGTTGCGGTACTTATTGCAATTGGGCGGTTCAAAAATTTTAACATTCTTCTATTGTGCAGTCTAACCAAATCATTGGTAGCGAACAAGTGCATTGAATTGTCAAAATCTTCTTTTTCACTCGAGTGAGCTGCTTGGTTGTGCGTGTCATTAGAAGTTGCCAATCCTCTTGTGTTGCTTCTGCATTTCGTATGTTTTGCAACATTTGACGAAATTGTCTTTGTGATGGAGTCTCACCTTGTTGACAGAGCATTGTTTCTAAGGTGACAAAGGTTGTGAACTAGTGCCACAGTGTTTTTGCATTTGAGTGTGATGTGTAAATAGGTTTGTCCATCACAGGTGGTAGTTGCACAAAGTTACCGATTAGGATTATTGACAGCCCACCGAAG
The DNA here is from genome assembly GCA_007115665.2 of Sequoiadendron giganteum. NCBI lineage: Eukaryota > Viridiplantae > Streptophyta > Pinopsida > Cupressales > Cupressaceae > Sequoiadendron > Sequoiadendron giganteum. Next base: position 626,860,196 of record CM021107.1, read on the forward strand.
CATAGATGTTGTCGGTGTGGGAAGGCCTCACGTAGCCTTGCGTCTATTTCCAATAGTAACTTTGGCTTGATGAAGCTCATCTCATCAATCAACACATACCTTATGAGTTTCATCTCTTCCTGAAATGTTGTTAATGCTTGGCCCTACAATGGGTGCATTTCTTTGATAGGAATCCGGAGCGTTGAATGTATAGTTGACGCATGTATATTAAATGTAGCAACCCCTATAGGAGCTAATATGAGTAGCTGGCTTCTTTGTTGCAGCATATTACTCTCGAGTGCTTTTCTTATGCGAGCAATCAAGTAGGATTTTCCTGTACCTATTGTTCCTTGAACGATCATGTGCAATGGTTTATCCAAGTGATGTTTGTTGTGGTCGATAATATGTGTGAGTGCTAGTTTTTGTTTTGGCGACAATGTATAGTTTGGGACATCAAGCTTACTTGGAACATGCTCTTCCTAGCTGCATGTTTTTTTCATGTTTATGAATTGTGTGGCGATTTCATGAAGATCTTGGGGCACTGCAAGTTGATCCCATATGTTGCTGCTATCAAACTCACGCCTGCCAAGCATCTCAAATTCATTTAGGCTGATGTTGTTTGAGGGGCCCATTTGTGAAAATAATTCCCATTCATTCATTTCTATGATGTCCCTTGTGCCCATCTCAGTTTCGTTGTCTACTTCATTGTCGGTGCTTCCTACCAATCGGGTGGTGCGAGTGACATGCTACACATCATATGTGGATGCACTCATTTGTTTCCAATTTGCAATTATTGTATCCTTAGTAATTCCTATATCAATTTCCAAGCTTCGGAAATGTTTGTACAATAGTAACTCGCTCCAGCAAAATGTTTCAAATTGGTCTGAGTCCTCCTCCAAGATGCTATAGAACTTTGGAAAAACATTGACAATGGATTTTACATTTCTTTCTTTCCACTTGCATCCCTTGCAACTTGCAAAATAGGAGAAAGATCGTGCAGATTCGAGTAGGGTTATCATCTCTAATTCTGGAGGTCAATTAATGTAGGAATGGAGGTAGCTAGGTTGCAGGTGTCTTTCATCTATTATTCTTGGTATTCGATGGAACATTTTCCTTCCAACATTCAAAGATGTAAAAGGTCGATTACAAACAACAAGTGGCAATTTTTGAAGCATATGGCATGTTTCTTGTGCTCCTATATCACGCTCTGCCACAATCTCTGTCATGAATTTTCAATATGCTGTGAGGGCCGAGTCATCTGTTTTTTGGGCTGCAGATATTCTTGTTAACATATCAGTACAACTCTCAGATGCTTTCTCTACTTTTGATGCATATTTGGCAATGTATTTCAGTACAAGTGATCGTGAGATGACAGGCTGGCAATCTATGTTGGCTCTCCATATTGAAATCATTTTTGAATTGTGTATGTTTAGCCTATCATCATTCCTTGCAAGTTCATATTGTTTTTTCCCATTGTTGTCACAAGATAAGGTAGATATAATTTGTTCTTTCCATGGAGCTTTGTATCGACACTCTAGCCTTTTCCCCTTCTTGTGTAAGCATGTTCCCTCTCTACATTTTGTGTGCCTCTGGACACGGTTGATTATCTCTCCATAGTCATGTGAGGGGTCAGTAGCAAAGATCTTGGTTGTAACTAGCAAGTATGGATTGTCTAGCGGAGATCGATAAACTGTATTGTTTTTGCATGATGCATTGCGAGGATTCCAAGCACTGACATACTTGTCGAAGAATGTTCTTGACTATTCAACTTCTGCATTGTCCTCCCAATCAAGTTTATCCATGTATGGTGCATTATGGAGCCAAAGGAATCCATGTGCAATGCCCCAATGCTGCCATTCATATCTGTACCAGTAATATTTTGTACCGAGGAGTTTCTCAATGACTTCTTCGCAGAATATTGTGAATCGTTGATGCAAGTATAATGATGCGGTGTGGGGGTTATTGATTACATTATCTAAGCGTTGTTTATTTGTTTGCATTTCCACTGCTCTGTCATTGGAGAGCAAACATTGTAGGTCTGGCAACTTTGTGTTTGTTGCACTTAATGTGAAGAATAGGGTGGGAGACCTTATTTGGTTGATCATATTTGTTAGTTTAGCACGAAACTTGTTCCAATATGGTCTTGTGCCCAGCGTTGAAGATTCAAAGTGCATGAGCTCTTCAGCTAACTATGTGTTAGGGAGATTTTTCAAGTGTGCAAGGAGGTTTTCATTAGTGGTTGGCATGTTTTCTTCTACATTTTTTTTAATGAAAACTGCTACAAGGCCTTGGCTACGATGCCGCATCATAAGATTAACCATGAAATATTGAAACCTAGGATGCCTTCCAAATCTTTGGTCATGAAATCTCATCAAGTGGAGTGCATACTCATGCATGTGCACTTCCCTATTTTGTGGTTGCATTTGGAGTGCAACTCCATTTGGAAAGAGTGTCGGAAATGCCATATCAAGCAACCCCTCAATATTGTATTCATTTATTGAAGATGAGTTTATTTCAGGCCAATCGATAATGTTGTTTGTGTTGTCCCCAAGGTCCAAGGTTTTCTTAAAAATTCTAATTCACGGCATTTGTTTGGCAATCTAGCCATAAACGATGATGTGTTTACTGTGCCACTTTCAATTTTGTCTCCATCATAGTAGATATCATTATTTTCATTTTGAACCACTATATTCGATAGGTATGTTCTTGCTTCAAGGAATTGCTCTAAGTGGTTAGAACTCATTGCAACATTGTTATAGTATGGGTCATATTTGACTTTGTATTGCAATGCATCTCTAATATGACTTCTACTTACATAACAATCGTAATAATGCCCTTTTGTATGCAGCCTCTGAACTATGAGTACATCCAAGTCTTGTATTCTTCATGGAAGAACTTTTGCAATGTTCTTTATGTCTTGTGGGAAGCTAATCGTGTGACCACTATATTTGTACTGGCCTCCAAGAGTGTGGGTTACTTGTAGTACTGGGTTGACTCTAGCAATGAGCATTTCCTCCACTTGGGTTAGTCTTTTCAACACAACAAATTGTTCTCCTGGGTCCATGTTGTTGAGTGCGGAGAACCGAGGTATGCCTCTCTCGGTGAAACATCTTTTACAAGTAGCATTAGTATTTGATGAATGGAGAAGCATGCCTAGGTAACATTTGTTGCATATAATGCATGTTTTTCGAGTGGAGAGTGCATCTATTCTTTGTCAAAATATTTTCATTGTTGTCATGAAGTTAGCATTGTTGTTGAATACTGTTCCATGTTTTGTGTATTGTTGTGTTTACATATGTTGATATTGCCATGTTTGTTTCTATAAATATCTAATGCACTTTTTTTCATTTAATACCTCTTTATGATGAACATAGTAATCTCGACTTCTCTCACAATGTTGTAGCCTTTTGGCTTTTGTTTGCTGGGGACTAGTTTGACTTTGTTGTAATCTTTTTAGTCGCCTTCAAGTAGCTATCTCTTCTCTATGGCGAGCATAGTAAGCTTGGTTTCTTTCTCAAGTTTGTTGTTTTCTGATCTCTTGTTGATGCGGGCCGACTGCGCTATTTCCTATGGAGGAGTCTGCCATCTATGGGTTTGGAAGTGGTAAGGTAAATTAATAATAAGTGCATAGTAAAGGTTCTAATACAAGTGGACATAGCATCAATGTGACACCAGTGAAGCCAACAATGTTCGAAGAAGTGCATATTACATATATATACATGCAAAGAGACATCTACATATTGTTACAATCACCCTTAAATTAGTGTACTTGTCACAAATGTAGTATAAGCGGGAAAACAAAGTAAGAAACATAAGATTCTACATTAAAAGATATCGAGCATAGTTCTTTAAAACATGATTGTTTTTGCCACACATACCATACACAATTTTATATATCAAGACATGTGCATACTACACTCGGGCCGAAAAGATGGCAGATAAAGTCATAATTTGCATATTTTTTCATAGCAAAAGACATTCACATACTACGCTTGTCTAGAGAACATGGCAGATATATTAGGCTACATAGTATGGCTGAGACAATTCCATGCTTTGAACAGCCATCTTTGCTACAACATCGTGGTCCACGAAAGAAGCAACCTTTTCATTGCACATTGCCTAAATATTTTTGACCAAAAAGCCACTCTCTGAAGTGTAATCTAGTTGTTCAACCTTGGCAATAGTTGCTTTCAAACTCTATTCACCATTGTACATGTCAACGTTACAACACAGCGTGTACAGGTATTGCTTGTTCAAATCACTTGCTCGATAGTTGTCACAGTAGCTTGATAAAATTGCAAGTTGTATAGTTTGTCGACAGGCATGCCCATGAGTTTTGTTGCCCCTTCATCAAATGTGACCGTCCATATTATATTTGTGTGGTCCTACAACTTGACTTGAAGTATATACTTATAGTCACAGTTGGCAAGTATTGAATTACACTTTTCACAAAACCACTTTTTGTCATCTATCTGGGATAGTCTTTTCTTGCAAGGCTTGTTACTTGATGGGGAAGGGCATGCTGGATAGCAGAATGTGTCAGTTTTTATGAATTGTGTTGTTGCCATCAGTCTGCATTGCAAAGGTTGTACTGTATTTGGAGCTTCTTGCCGAATGTCACCGATCATCATTCTTCTAGCAAGTGGAGGCATCCAAAGGAAGCTAGTAGACGAAGACTGAATGTCAATGCCATTTTCTTTGAACCAAGTTTTAATCTGCTTTGTCTCCTCTATTTCAAGGTCTATCCATAGTTTTGTAGTGGATGAGGTGTTAATCACCTTACCATTGAATTTAGACACATGCCCATTTCTAATAGCGAGAATTGTTGGTTCATGCAAGAGGTACTTCTCTTGGAGTTGTGCACCCTCTTTTTCGACTGATGGTCCCCACAAAGTAACATGTATAGCTGTTTTGTCATGTCCAATATTCTTATAGTCCGCCTTGCGACCTATGTCCCATCTTTTCTCCTGATTGTGGAGCATGGGTGCACACAAATGACAATTCCAATGGCATTAGTGTTCGAGCCATTGCTTTTGCTTTCAAATGCATTGAGAGGCATGAAAGAGTAATAGTTTTTCGGGATGGAGAGGTCATCTGCACAGAGGGCAACCCTTGAATTAGGTAGAAGCGAAATTTCCAACCCACTATTAAGCTTGTTGTAGAGTCTATTAGAAGGTCGGATCAATCCTCCAAATAATGCGTATGTAGCTCCGGCGAGGATTTTTTAGTAATGGATGTCAATTGTATCATTGAAGCATGTCACCTATATCTCAGTTCCTTCACAATCTATGATATCGAAGGTAAATAGGTGCCCACTTTCTTTCTACGTGTTGTAGGTGCATATTTCGTTTTTCATAGTTACGCAAACTTTGATGGTCCACCTTGGTTGGAATTGGTTCAATTTTTTGATAGGCGTGATTGTTAATGGGGCCTCCTTCCCTAGAGCTGGATTCACACCAAATAGTAGACGTTGGGGAGCTAGCCTTGTAGGAAGGCAAGAGCTTTTTGAAGATGCAGGTGAGTCAAAGGATTATGTTGTTGATCACTCAAGCTATTCAAGATCTTCTGCACATAGGAAAGTTGGCTCCCCAACTATAACATGTGTTGTGAGCACAATGTCAAAGTCAACAATAACAATCCACTTAAATAGTTACAATGAAAGAAAGTATAAGCAACAATATGTAAGAGGGGACTCAGCCTCATTTATTTCATGTCAAAGAGTAATTAATACAAAAACATACTGTGGGCTATGTTGATCGAGGGCAGTTGTATCTTATCAAGTGTACTATGGAGCCAAGCATGATCTCATTGAACTCTATGTGACCGTTGTACCTAGCCGCCAATGACGCTATGTGCTTGTGCGCACCGTCAAAGATATCTAGCCTATATCGATTGTTGCGTACATGTTTAAAGCCAAAGCTCGAGATAGCTATGACCTGGACATGAGGTTCCAAAGCCACATTTTTTTCATGCATCAATCTAATTGCATCTGGAGTTAATAAGCTTGCCATGGTGCGGGCTAAGGTGAGAATCCAACAAAAGTGTATTGGACATAAGGTGTTGTGCAAAGAAGTTGATACAACAACCTTTCCATCAAATAATAACAACCAATTGTTAGATATAGCAGAGTAGGCCAAACAAGAGCCTAACAGCAACATTCAAATGGGTGCAAGGAGCAATGCACCTAGAACAATTAAATTGTGTACACCATCTATTAACCTCTACCTCATTGTGGGGAGCGAGCAAAGAAAAATTGATAATGTTTAATCCTAGTAGCATTGCCCATGCCATACAATGCATCATATTTTAATGCTTGAAGGAATTAGCAATACGCATCCAGAACAGCAAATGTTGTATAAAAATTTTGGACTGCCTGTTGCACCATTTCAACGTCATGGTTTTGCGCAAGATATGCATCCTCACATGTCTTCTTAACATCTTCAATAGCATCGTGACAACCTCTCATGATGTTCTTTGCGAAGACGACAATGTTGCTCTGGTAAATGCCACCCCAATTAATAGAAGTTGAGTCTGATGTCGAGGAAGGAGAGGCATGAGTTTTTGCTCTTGTAACATCTCCCTTGGAGGAGCTGCTAGAGATGGTGATAATGTCTGCAGGTGGTTGTAAGTTTGCCATTACCTCGGAGTTAAATGGGCAGCAAGCATTATGAAGATTACCATAACAAGAATACTTTTGATTATTTGATAACTACAAAAGTTGCATTTGTATGGTTCATGAATAGACATTGGAAAATGGGTTGGTCTCAAAAATTAAAATAGGATTTCAATAGGATATGTTTTTCAAACGAAGGAGGGGATGGTCCAAGCGCAGCACAATAAACCACACTATACTAACAATCAATAAATAGATGTATTTTACTCTAGTTTAATTTATTTTGTTTTACTTTAAAACTTGCTAAAAATAAATCTGATTTATGTAATTATTTACCCGAACATTATTTACTTTTGTTGATTTAAGATAGCTTTGGTCAGATATAAATGATGATTGTATTCATGCATCATCATCATTTATATTTAATTGAACTGTTCTTAAAATAGACAAATAAGTTATTCAAAATTCTGATGATGATCATAAATTATAAAGGAATAAAATTGAACTTTATATTGAAAGATCGCTGCTTGGTAAAGCATGCAAATTAGTTTATATTAATACCGAATATTTTCGATTTGGTTAAGGGAGCTCGCATGCCCAAGGGACACGTCCCATGAGCGGACGTGTCTCCACTTTGTCCTCTCATGAGACGCGTCTCTCCTTGAGGCATGTCTCCCTCTCTAATATAAATAGCAACTCAATCTTCTATTTGCAGACATTGAAATAGATAAACGTTTTGCAATCAAAAGATTTAAAATACAAGAATTAAATCTGACTTGAATACATGCACAAAATTTCAGACTTAGAATTTCCATAGGTCCTTTTAGGATACAATTTGATAAGATTTGATTAACATTTACATGGTATCAGAGCCAAGTTGAGTGAATCAAAATCAAATTTAGATATCAGATTACTTAGGAAAAATCGTATTTTTTAAGAAATCGAATTCACATCACATTCTTCATAATGTCAAGTGTGATCAGATTTGAAGACCGTCTTGAAGGAGCAAACAACTTCACCTCATGGAAATTCAAAATCATGATGATTCTCAAAGAAAATAAGTTAGACTCATTTGTGAGAGAAAACAAGAGGGAACCAGAGGATGATCCAAAGAAAACTCAATGGATTGAGAACAATGAAAAGGCCATGAAAATCTTAGTAGATGCAGTTAGGGACCATATAGTACCCCCATTCTAGCAAAACATGAAACTGCATATCTAATGTTCAAATCCCTTGAGAGCACCTTTGAAATAAACAACACCAGTAGAACTCTTGCATTAAAGAGGCAACTCAACAATGTCCAAATAAACAAAGGAGAATCTATTAATGCCTTCTTCATGAGGATCACTGAACTAAGGGATCAATTATCAACAATTGGATATCAAATTGATAGTAAAGAGTTAAAACTAATAGCACTAGGAGGCCTACCAAACTCATGGGAGTCATTTGTTCAAGGAATAAATGCGAGATCTAAACTCCCCAAGCTTGACAGGCTAAGAACAGACTACTTACAAGAGGAAACAAGACTCTCAACAAAAGAAAACAAACAAAAACCCATTGATGAGGACATTCATGTGCTCAACACAACATCTAATAAAAGGGGTAAGAAGAACTCTTACGAGAAAGGACCATTTAAGAGAAAGAGAAATTCCTATGGAAAAGGATCATTCAAGAAGAGGAAAGACATTTGTCAAGTACAATGTTTCAGATGTGATCAATATGGGCACTATGCAATGAAGTGACCTGATAGAACAAAACAACAAGCATCTTTTGCTAAAGTAGGAAATTCAAATTCAGATTATGAATCTGAGAAATTTGTATTCTATTCAGCATTATCAAGTCAAGTATCTAACAACATCAACAACTGGGTAATTGATAGTGGTTCATCAAGACACATCACTGGGTTCAGAGAACACCTAGACACTATGATTGAAGAAACTGATGAAAAAGTAACCAATGGGGATGATTTTGCACACCCTATAAGAGAGGTGGGAACTTGCTTCATCAAATTAAAACCTGGTCTCTCACTACAACTCACTGGAGTCCTGTTTGTGCCAAGAATAAAGAGAAATCTTATATCCATCTCTGCTCTTGAAGACAATGGATATAGGGTTACCTTTATGGACTGGAAAGTTTTGGCATGGCCTAAAAACTCCACTATAAAGAAGGCTCGAACTATAGGTTTAAGACAAGGGTACCTTTACAAACTATGCATGGACATCAAGCAAGCCCTTACACTTGAAACTTCTGATTCAAATGAAATTTGGCATCGAAGATTAGGTCACCTTCATTTTTGTGCCCTACCATCTATGGAAAAACTAGTAACAGGATTGCCTAAGTTAAAGCCAACTCATGAAGGAGCCTATAAAGGATGTGCCCTAGGAAAAAATACAAAGGGATCCTTTCACAACAACTTGAGTAAAACCAAAGATGTGCTAGAATTGGTTCACTTTGATTTATGTGGACCCATGTCAGTACCCTCCATGGCAAGCTTCCTATACTATGTTATATTTATAGATGACTTCTCTAGGAAGACTTGGATTTATTTCCTTAAGTGTAAAGAGTCAATAGAAATCCTTAAAAGGTTTAAAGAGTTCAAACCTCTTTTTGAAAACTTCTCTGGAAAGAAAATCAAAATCCTAAGGATAGACAATGGAAAAGAATACACCTCTGAAATCTTTATGGAATTCTGCATGAATGTTGGGATTAAGAGGGAGTTTACAGTAGCTTACAACCCTCAACAAAATGGTGTTGCTTAAAGGAAAAATAGAACCATTGTAGAAGTTGCAAAAGCATTGTTACTTGACCAGAACATAGAAACCTCATTCTGGGCAGAAGCCTCTAGAACTGTTGTTTACATCCAAAATAGATGTCCACATTCTTATCTAAATAACAAAACTCCTGAAGAAGCTTTTATTGGCATAAAACCTGACATTAGTCACTTTATGATTTTTGCTTGCCCAGTCTATATTCATGTTCCTAAAGAGAAGAAATTCAAACTAGAACCTTCTGGAAAGAAAGGGGTATTTGTGGGTTATAGTGAAACCTCCAAAGCCTACAGGATATTCATACTCGGGCAGAAACAAATTGAATTCAGCAGAGATGTCATCTTTGAAGAAGACATTGCATTCAAAAGGGCAAGAAGTTCAAGTGAGATAGAAACTTATTCCCCTAGAGTCTTAGAAGTGGAACCTACTCCTGAGATTCAGAGGGAGTATCTTGAGGAAATACCAAATGAACTTCAATCTACTTCAGATGAGAATCCAAATGACAACGGCAAGAAGAGGCCACTTTGGGCTAGAAAGATGATCAAAGAAGCTGAGAATCATGCAATACCCAAAGGAACTTTTAGGTAAAGTAAAAGACCCAAACGGTTCTCAAGCTATGTTGCTCTAATGAATGACATCATAAATTCAGAACCCACCAGTGTTACAGAATCCTTCAGACATCAAGTATGGAAGGACGCAATAACGGAAGAGTAACAGTCCATTCTAAAAAATGATGTATGGGATATAGTGCCTAGACCAAAAGAGAAATCTATTGTCTCTTCTAAATGGCTCTTCAAAATCAAACATGTTGTTGATGGCAGTATAGAAAATCATAAGGCACGTTTTGTGGCCAGAGGTTTTTCACAAAAGGAAGGCATTGATTATGAAGAAACATTTGCACCTGTTGCCCATTACACATCTGTGAGAGCAGTGATAGCCATTGTAGCAACTAAACGCTGGAAGATCCATCAAATGGATGTGAAAACTACCTTCCTAAATGGGACCATTGAAGAGGAAGTCTATCTAGAACAGCCTGAAGGTTTTGTGATACATAAACCTGACTCACATGTATGCACACTAAAGAAAGCATTGTATGGACTTAAACAGGCTCCCAAGGCTTGGTATGAAAGAATTGACAGCTATCTCTTGGGACTAGGATTTTCCAAGAATGATGCAGACCCAAATCTTTACTTTAATGTAATTAAAGGTGATATGCTAATAATTATTTTATATGTTGATGCTCTGTTGATAATAGGAGAAGATCACCTCATTGCTCAAGGAAGGAAGGATCTAACTTCAGAATTTGACATGAAAGACTTGGGCACTTTACATTACTTCCTGGGTTTAGAAGTCTGGCAAAAATCAGATGGCATCATACTAAATCAAGGAAAGTATAATATTGATATTCTGAAGAGATTTGGAATGTTGGATTGTAGACCCATGTCTACACCTATGGAAACCAACCTTCACAAACTAAAAGAAGCAGCAGTAGAATCTAAGTGTGCAGATTCCACTCTATATAGACAAATGATTGGATCATTGATGTACCTGGTTAACACCAGACCTGATATTTGCTATGCAGTGAATGCTCTAAGCCAGTTCATGTGTGAGCCAAAGGAAATTCACCCTATGGTTGTGAAACATATATTGAGATATCTTCAAGGCACTATTGGATATGGTCTTCTTTACAGAAATGACCAACTAGATCTACATGGATACTCTGATTCAAATTGGGATGGAAGTGTAATCGATCAGAAAAGCACATCAGGATGTTGCTTCAGTTTAGGATTGGCTATGATCTCTTGGATCAGCAGAAAACAGTCTTCAGTAGCACAAAGCTCGACATAAGTTGAATACATTGCAGCCTCTATGGGGGCAAGAGAAGCAGTATGACTCCGGAAATTGCTTGTGGGACTCTTTGGTGAACCCTTGAATCCTACTATCATTCATTGTGATAATCAGAGTTGCATTAAATTCTCTGTAAATCCAATATACCATGATAGATCTAAGCATATTGAGATCCCCTACCATTATGTAAGAGACATGGTAGAAAGGAATGTGATCCAGTTGGAGTATATTAGTACAAATGATCAAACAATAGACATTCTCACCAAACCTCTCTCCAGAATCAAGGTTGAACACTTCAGAAAGAAGCTTGGTATGGTTGAAATGTAATTTGATATTATGATTGAAATTCAAATTGTTTAAAAGTTCTACTAATATATTTAAAGATGTTTAATGTGTAAACTCTTTTGTCATGTGTGTGACTCCATGACTTTATGGGCCCTCTCCCCTTGTGTACATTATTGAAAGGTGACGATCTTTCTAATAATGAACACTTGTGACATTGTAAAGTGATGACTCTACAATGATGAGTTGAACTATCATGATAGATATCATGGGGCTTGATATATGTGGACATGTCATGATAGTATCTCTTGGACACTTTGATGGATATCATGGGACTTGATGTCATTTGAAGATCATTGTGATCCTTATGAGATAATCATGGTGGATAAATAAATATCCGTGGATATGCCATGAATTATTATGGTAGACATCATGAGACTTGATGTCAGTGCACATACCATAATGAAGATATGTTATGAAGAATGTCATGTGACTTGACAAAATTGAGAAATCATATCTTCGATATCACGTGTAAGGTGATAGTTATCTTCCCTAGCTAAGAGTGAGTGTTGATTTAAGATAGCTTCGGTTAGATATAAATGATGGTTGCATTCATGCATCATCATCATTTATATTTAATCAAACTGTCTTAAAATAGACAAATAAGTTATTCAAAATTTTGATGATGATCATAAATTATAAAGGAATAAAATCGAACTTCATATTGAAAGATCGCTGCTTGCTTGGTAAAGCATGCAAATTAGTTTATATTAATACCGAATATTTTCGGTTTGGTTAAGGGAGCCCGCGCGCCCAAGGGACACGTCCTCTCATGAGATGCGTCTCTCCTTGAGGCATGTCTCCCTCTCTAATATAAATAGCAACTCAATCTTCTATTTGCAGACATTGAAATAGATAAATGTTCTGCAATCAGAAGATTTAAAATACAAGAATTAAATCTGACTTAGAATACATGCACAGAATTTCAGACTTAGAATTTCCATAGGTCCTTTTAGGATACAATTTGATAAGATTTGATTAACATTTACAACTTTAAAACTCTCTAAGAATAATTCTGATTTATCTGATTATTTCCATCAAAATCAGATTTCTTCATGTTAGGATCACATCATTGAAAAGCAATTTTCTGCAATCAAAGTGGCTTTCTCCATTAAGACCAGAGATTTCAAGAGATTTCTAGACTTCTCTTTAATGTCAAAACAGAGATTTTCATTAAAAGGCAGAGGGCCAGCATTTCCAAAAAATCAGAGGACTTCTTCATCACAAAGCTCTGATTTCTGTGTAAACAGGTCATGCTTCTTCATCGCAAACCTAGATGAGAGCTCCGAAAAAAATGTACAAATTTCTAAGTTCAAAAACTCTCATATTAAAAGGCCTAACTGCAAACTACAAACTCTCATATTAAAAGGCCTAACTGCAAACTACAAGAATTGTATGCTAGGTCTTCCACAAAAGGCTCATGACTGATTGTTTCATAGGCTGCAATGACTTGCAGAGTCTCGCTCAACGCTGGCCACCTCATGCTTGTGTGCTCCATCTTCATGATCGTGTCTCTGCAACATAGCATTCCCATGTTGTCTGTAACATTATGGGAGATGTGAAAACACACAAACAAAATATGCTTGTGTCCACCAATAGGTAGAAGTGTGTACAAGGAGGGTGCAGAGAACAAGGAAAGATAATCAAGTTTGAAGGATGAAGGATCAATATCATTGGTGGAGGAAATTAATGTCTAATGGTGCACATGGGCAGCTGCAGGACATTATTTTGCAAACTGACATTTACCAACCATTTGTAAGAAATTTGACTTTGCCAATAAAATTGTGAGAAGATTAAATAAGAAATGAAGCATTTCTTTTTTTCACAGGCCAGCCTAACCACCATGTCACCAATTCACCAATTTATCTATGAACAATAATAAAAATAGAACTCACTACTATCAGACCCTCTTCCCTATAGCAGGGGAGAATGGCAAATTTCAAACAGATATCTACAATGGAATGAAGTATGAACTATCAAATGGATGACTGTTCTTTCATTTATGTAGATTTACAGACTAATAGAATAAGATAAATGGAAAATTAATATTCATATGCACATATATAGGCAAAGGATGAACCGAGTCAATAACATCATACAATAAAACACATACAGCAAGAACACATACAGCAGTGTGAATGCACTAATGGAAACACAAACCTACTGGACAGAAAGGTTCCATAAGAAGCAGGGTGAATGCACTACCTTAGAGCCTGCAAACCAACTCCAACAAGAATATTACTAGTATCTCGGAGCCTATGACTTCCCAACACTTGTAAAGCAGTGCCTGTAATTTTATTCGTCATAAATGTCAATCAAACAAATAGATATCATTCAATAAAAAAACCTCTAATACCAAATTCTAACAGAGAAATCCAATAATAAATGATAGAGGTACCAAAACATTTGTTGATAATCAAAATATCAAACCAAAAACCTTACCCGGCTGGCTTGGACCTGGGAATGTTAATAGTCTGTACAGTTTGCTTTCAGTACTCAACAATACTGCAACTTGTCTGCAATTAGAGGGAATTAAGATCAATAATAGAAAGTAATCCTTCCATATCCTATGTACTTGCTCGTTCACATTATCATCAATCCACCATATTAGACTAAATTCTCACAAAGAAATAAATTGAAAAGCAATCTGCAACAAATGCATTTCATCCTAAAGCATACTACTCTCCAAACAGGAAATTCACAAGGAAAAGTCCTCTGTGGTTGATAAGAAAATCTAGAATAGCATAAGATATCTTCACAGCTACAGGAAACTTTTCCAGGCAAAAATTCTGACATGAAAGCAGACAATTGGAAGTCACTTGACTCTTGCTGACACCATCTATAGTATACATTTACATTTTTGTTCTATATATCTTTATTTTCTATCCTTTTGCTGTTTGATATTCATCAAGCACTCCCTTGAGGTATTGTATATGATGATCAAAAGTTCTGTCATAAATGTTAGTCAGGATGGATTTTCTAAAATTAAAATGGTGTTTCTCGTAGTGCAATCACATATATTGCCAATTGTAAACTTCATATTTTAGTTTCAACACAGCTAACCATTCAGATTACAGCTCAGATTGAATTATTTATACCATAAAGACCAAATGTCCAAAGCGCAGACGCCTCCATAAAGATCAAATGTCCAAAGCACAGAATCTTACGAATCAGAATGTAGAAACTTAGGGCTAAAAACATTAATCAAAAGCAAAATAAGACATTTTCAGCTAGATTTCACATTTCCTGGTGCAAATTGGTCATAGACAGACTTCATGCACAAAATGACCACAAAATTTTCAGAAGAGGCGAATATAAACAAAGTCACCATCACAAACCGGAAAGCTTGGCCGAAAATCTCACCACAATAGAGAAAGCTGCTAAAGAAAACTTTTATCTCAGATTTCCAAAGTTCGGAGACAAAAACAGATGCATCAACTTGTAGAGGAGCCGATTCAAAGTAAAAATCAATGTTGGAAGCCTAAACTTAATCTGAGACATAATTTCCCCTGAAAAATCCCAATTTTTTTGTCAAAAGACAAAAGCCACATTTACCCAAGTTCCCCTGCTAAAAGCATTGGTTAAAAACCGCCATTGATCCCACCATCTCCAGATTTCTCAAGTGACAAATGGAAAACACATGCGAAATCTATTCCAAGCCATTTTAAACCGAAATTGAGTATTGAGAACACAAATTTAGCAGATTAGAAACCCTTATTGATAGGCAAATCCGACCACTTTCCGAACAAATAATAAACAAAGCAGGATTTACTTACACTTTTCGAACCCAAGACAGAGCAACAGAGAAAAACTATTTCCTGTGAATAAAAGACCACACAAAAACATCGAAGGTGGAAGCCATCTTAACCCTGGTTGACATTTACTACCTCCAGCGAAGATTTGGTGACTTGTTAAGTGCCAGGGTACGCACGGAAACCCCAAGAATGGTGTAGAACGTCGCGAGCAGCCTCTGAGCCATACCTGCTGACGCAAATCTAGGAGTGATGGCCATGCCTGGTGACGCAGTCTCAGATTGTGGAAATTCACGACATCTGACAACAGACGATTCCGGTGGTGTTCCCCACCCAGAATAGCCTATCGGCTAATCAGTCATGGAGTACCTTAGTTGTAGGTTTTGTTCACTTTGATCTTTTAACCTGCTACCCTCATTTTAGTGTCTTACATTTGAGTGATTTACAATGCTAGGCAGAAAATGTTTGCAGTTAATTTATGATGATTGCCCTAGGCTGAGTGCTATCGTCCAAGAGAAATGGAGTGGTGTGGTATTCCACAAGAGAAGTTAAATGTGGCACATTATCCCACTTGTTTGCATGGTGTGATAAGCAAAATTGAATTGCGCTGCTCAGGCTGCACCACTGCTTTGTTTTGCAGTTCTTTTGAGGAGCTAACCCTACACTTAGTTTTCTTTTTGTATAGAATATTTTGTTCTTCCTTTTTCTATAGAATATTTTGTTCCCCAGTTTTATAAAATTTGGATGCATTGCTGCTGCTGATATACATTAGGCATGGCATGCACCACCACAGATCTAGAAGTGTAGTGCAGAGCGCAAGGAAATGAAATAGAACCTTTGTAATTATTACTTACTTTTATTACTTTCCCCATTTGTAAATAACCTAAGATATCTCTGTGGATTTCAACAATTTCAATTAATTAAAGATCCAGGGTTCTTGATTCTGTAAAATAAGAAACATTCTATGCATTGCAAGAGCAATCAGAAAATATGGCACCTTAAACCAGAAGCCATTGCAGAATTTTAATAAAAATATGTTTTTGCTTTAGATCTTATATCATTCATAAAATATGTTAGTTGTATCCTTTAAACTTTGTTCACATTTGATCTTTTAGACTCCTACCCTCATTTCAGTGTCTTGCTTGCATTATAGGAACTATACCATGTCAAGTCTTGAGAAGCTGCTTCTTAGCTTCCTAAGCTGATTGTGTTCAAGTGTTTTTACAAGGCAAGACCAGAAAATGTTTG
Source organism: Sequoiadendron giganteum (assembly GCA_007115665.2). Taxonomy (NCBI): domain Eukaryota; kingdom Viridiplantae; phylum Streptophyta; class Pinopsida; order Cupressales; family Cupressaceae; genus Sequoiadendron; species Sequoiadendron giganteum. Next base: position 626,876,746 of record CM021107.1, read on the forward strand.
CAGTTAATTTATGATGATTGCCCTAGGCCGAGCGCCATCCTTCAAGAGAAATGGAGTGGCGCGGTATTCCACAGGATAGGTTAAATGTGGCACACCATCCCACTTTGGCATGGTGTGATGGGCAAACATTGAATTGGGCTACTCAGGCTGCACCACTGCTTTGTTTTGCAGCGTTTGTGAGGAGCTAACCCTACATTTAGTTTTCCTTTGTGAAGAACGTTTTGTTCCCCAGTTTCATAATATTAGGATGCACTGCTGCTGCTGATACATTGTACAGATAGGATGTGCCAGCACAGAACTAGAACTGCAGTGCAGGCAAGGAAATGAAATAGAACCTTTGTAATTATTATTTACTTTTATTGCTTTCTTCGTTTGTAAATAACTTAAGATCTCTGAGATGATTTTGTCATTTTCAATTAATATAAGATTCAGGGTTCTTGATATCTGTAAAACAAGAATACAAAGAAATATTCTATACATTGCAAGAGTAATCAGAAAATGTGGCACTTTAAACCAGAAGCCGTTGCAGACTTTTGATAAAGAAAAAATTTGCTTTAGATCTTATATCACTCATAGAATACCTTACTTGTAGGCTTTGTTCGCTTTTGGTCTTTTAGCCTCCTACCATCATTTTAGTGTCTCGCTTGCATTATAGGACCTATACTGTGTTAAGAGTCTTGAGAAGCTGCTTCTCAGCATCCTAAGCTCATTGCATTCGAGTGTTTTACAAGGCAAGACCAGAAAATATTTGCAGTTAATTGAAGCTGATTGCCCTAGGCTGAGCGCTACATTCCAAGAGAAATGGACTGGCGCAGTATTCCATGGGAGAGGTTAAATGTGGCACACCATCCCACTTGTTGGCATTGTGTGATGGGCAAACATTGAATTGGTCTGCATAGGCTGCACCACTGCTTTATTATGCAGTTCTTGTGAGGAGCTAACCCTACATTTAGTTTTCTTCTAATAAATTACCGATAGATTTTTTTAAATTTTTTTCCAAAGTTCACTGCAGATGGGTTATAAGCCTCCTTTGTGTACTTGAGTAGTACAATTAACCTATTATGATAATCTTTAGTTTCACTTATTTCTTCTCCATAGGTGGGTGTTATAGACTCTTTGACACAGCAAGCTTTTACTGCACAAAACACGCACTAGGAGAAGCTCTGAATTTAGCTTTCTGGAATCAGATTATGAGTAGAGAAGATGTTTTTGTTACCACCAAACCAGGAAACACTGAACACGATGACCTAGTATGGCAAACAATAATAGTTTGAAGTATCGATTCTCTTTTACAGATTCAATAATTTGTTCAGTCTGTTTAGCAGATCTTCTAAACGCAAATATTTCTAACATCCAGAAATTTACAACTGTAGTATGTGGATCTGTACCTTATCCAGTGGCATGTCAAGCTGAGAAGTAGAACAAGGGTTCCACTTTCCCAGCCACACGAAGAAGACTTTTTGCGGTTGGATATAAAGTCTACTTGGTAGGGAATGGGGCGGTGCATGGAGATGGGGCTTACCAAAGCCATTAGGCTCAGTCATTTTTCCTCTAAAAAAGTTGAAGACCTATTGAGCTATGCCAAGATCCCTCCCGTTGTTGATTGAGTAATGAGTTAAAGTTAACATTTTGAAAGCTTACTTTCCATCTCAACCAAGGGCTATCTGTGTTCATTTTTTTTGTGTATACATGTTCTAAAGCATTAAGGCACAAACATTACTTGTATAGTAATCTTTTACACCAAAATTTTTTTTAGTAAGTGATGATTATGGTATGCAATCACAGTTGGAGATGCATCCAATATGGTAGCAAAAGATGTTGAGAAGAGTGTTGCAGCAGGCATAACATTCATGTAAGTGCATGGTAGAGCTCCAAATAATTTATGGGTTCTAATGTGCTGATGGATAAACCCCTTATCCAAGAAATTGCTCAAAAGTATGGAAAGACTAGAGCTCAGGTATTTATTTGTTCATATTTGATTATTTTGGAATTCTCGCTCAGACATGAATTAGAAACTTAGATCCATGGTGTGCAATTACAGCTTATTTTAAGGTGGGGGTAGAGAAAAGAGTGAGTGTGCTGCCCAAGAGCTTCAATCCAGGCAAAATTGCTGAAATTTTCAAATCTTTGATTGGTCTCTGACTCTGGATGATCACGACAAGATTTGCAAGCTTGAATAGTGTAAGATACTCCTAGGGCGACAATTTTTTAAGTCTGTTGAAGAATTATGGGATGGGGAGATTCAATACAGCCATGCCATGTGGTTTAATACAGTCCCAAGTAATTGGCACTTATATTAAGATATATTATAAGTATATTTACTTAATCACCTGTGGATGTTACTGTTAGCTTTGGGGGAATTATAATGATGGCAATAGCTTTACTGGGTACAATTCTATGGGTACTAATGATTATGTTCCAAGGTTTCATGGTGTTCTTAAAACAGTTAAATCTATTAAAATTATCACTAAACCATGGCAAGTGACTTATGCACAAATTGTCTTATGCAGTGGACAATGCTAATAAGAAAGAATGGGCAGAGATTGTAGGAAAATCTCCCCACGACTGTTGGTTCAATCTATTCATAATCAACGAAAAGTAGATCTAAAAATATCGATGTTTTAGAGCTGCTGGATTATTGAGCTCCCTACATGCATGCAAAATGTGGTGGCAGAGACGCGGCACGTGAATTGCTTTGCAGAATGCCACACACCCTCGCAGCCCATTAGAAATTCAACATATTAAAAAAAACACAAAACAAATCAAAAATTTCTCTTGCTCATTTAAAAGCTACGGGGGAAGTCAAGAAAATCGCATCATTAGAAAAATTGGATAGTAAACTATGAAACACAACTTAGAAAAGGTCATCGCCCAGTCAGCAAAGAAAACATGGAAGTCATCAAACATAAGTGAATAGCGCTAGAGTGAATAAATTAATAATAATATAAAAATGAATTATAAATTATTACGTTGATAGAGAATTATTTGGTTATAGTGAATTGAAGGAAATATTTGTATAAAATTCATTTTTGAAAAATAAATTATAGTAACAATAAGAAGATGAGATACCAATTTTAAAACCAAACTAAGCACATAAGTGTATCGTTCTTATAAGTTGCAGATTATTCAAAAACCACATCTTCATAGACACGAAAATCAATCTATCTGTGACTAGATGAAATACATGGTTGACTACTACCGAAAGTGAAATTGTAGAAAATTACAAGCAAAATACTTTGAAGAGCTGCATAAATTGAGGATCAAAAGGGTTTTGCTGAAATGTTCAAGCAAGAAAAATCAGGTGTATCCGATAAAAAATAAAAACCCTACTTGGACATCGTGAAATGTTGAACAATAAACAAAAGCAATGGCACCTGACCATAGACATTTATCTCTTTTTTGTATGGATGCGCTATAAATTTTAGTTGCATGTGGTTGGATTAAACAATTAATAATAAGTGCTCAATAATGAAATGAAATAAACTCAAACAAATCTAGATTTTTCCTTAAATAAATTAAGTGTTATTTGATTATTAGATATTTGCATACAAATTTAGAACACTGCAAATGGAAATAGAATATAGAGCTATTATAGAGCTATTCCTCCCATCTAGAATAAGTGAGATTTTGGAGGCTTTTATCATTAAACGATAGTTGCTTTGCTTACTGGGTGCACCCAACATGCAAGTCTCAATACCTTTAAAGCTTCTAAATTCTCAGCAACCTACAAAACTGGACACTTGATTATCTTGGATACTCTACATGATCCTGCTGAAATTATATTACACGAACTTCCCTAAGGGTTTCCATCCCCAAGGATTTGATTGACACACCTGTAGATTTCCAATTCCAAGCATTCAGAAATATTGAAACCAGCATTACATTACTGTGAAAATTTACAAAAGTTCATTCTCTTTTGCCCTATGCACTTTTTATGGTCCTTGCTCCTAGCAATTCTAAATCATAGACAGTCATTCCTCAAGTGATGGTGATTAACTGACAAGTCCCTCCTTAAATCAACAACAGTTAACTGACAAATCCATCTCTCAATCGATGGAAAACTCAAATTGTAAATTGACACTGATAACTAACAAGTTCATTCCCTTATTTAATTGATTCTAACTGAAAGTAACTATACTTCTAACTTAAAAGTGCTTCGAACAAGTGTGACAACAACACACAAATGCTTTATTATAACATGCTAGACTATCTTAACTAACAAGCCTAGTCGTTGCTCAACTGAGGGACACAAAGACACAACCACTTTATAACAAAAAGCTTGGCCACCTTATTTCCAGAATAAACATTCCTAATTAATAGTTTCACTAAGCAACCATGGACTAGAGAAAAGGAGACATTACAACATCACATAGCATGAGAGAGTTACAAAGAGAAATCATATAGTAGCCGATCACTCCCAACTCATTAGAAGAGGAAATTCCCACTTCTGATCCTACTTGCTAAGAGTTACTTCTTTTCTGAACACATCAAGACACAATATCTGACACTAAATCTGATATAGAAGCTCAATGTGCCCTGGCAAGAAAGGTTACATCTTTGATTCTGCAGAAAGATATTTCTACTAGCATCATTGGTAATCGAGATAATTTTTTCAAAACCTTGACAACCAAATGGTAAGAAGATTTATGAAAAAGTACAATGTATGTAACAATATTCAATCTCTCTACCTAGAGTGGATTGTTAAGGCTGACTAATTCCAAATTAACCCTTGTCTTGAAAGAAAAATGTAGCATTATTTAAAAATTCTTCTCAATTTACGTAGAAAGAATATAGCACCACATATCCAGTAATATGATTATTTGCTATACCTTGCAATACGGTATATACACAATCTGGTGGCAGATGGAATATCCATGGGATTTGGGGACTTTTCGTCGAGTATTACAAAGAGATATTTGGCTACCTCTAAAAGACAGGTTACAAAGTGGGATATACAGTATAACTTGCCTCCTCAGATCACACAACTTGTAGCCACTTATCAGTCTCTTTCAATGGCCCATCAAGATGCAGCCGCTGTAAATATCAATTTTCTCCCCTTTTGTTGAAACAAATTGGGTATGTTGTGTAGGATGATTGTTATTTAACATTGTAAGTGTAAATGTGAAAGGAAATTGGGTTTTCATTTAGAAGGCAAAATTGGGTTTTCATTTAATGGGATAAATTTGTTGAGATGTGAAGCCCAATAGTCACATGACTGTTGCTATTCTCCAGTCTCTTCGTGTTCGAAAAGCTTTGTATAAATGTATTGCCGATCATGTATTGTAGTAGAGGTTAATTGGTGTTTGTTAATAGAGTAATTCCCTACTTGAGAGTGGACGTAGGCTATTGCCGAACCACTGTAAATTCGTGTCTCATATCTTGTTCTTTAGTTTTCTGTTTTCTATTTCATTTTTCTGCTTGTTTAATATTTACAATTGGTATCAGAGCTATGGAGAAGTGTTGGGTTGTTGGTTAGAACCAAGGAGCAGAGATGGAAGCTGAAGAAGCCTCTTGGTACGTCCCATTTATTTTAATGGGTATAACTAATTTTGTATTTGATGATGAAGAAGCTGATTCTGTCATGGAGGAATTTCTTGACAGTTTGGATTCGGTTGAAGAAGAGGGTTTGGAGCAATCGCTGGTTGAAGGAGAGACTGTGGAGTTAGTCTTCCGAGATGAGGAGGATGTCTTCCTAGGAGAGGAGGATACAGTCTGGTACCAAGCGAGTGAAGATGAACCAGAGGAAGAGGCTGAGAACTAGGAGGAACATCTAAACAAAGAAATTGTATTTCTAAAGGAGGAGATTTTGATGCTGAGAGAGCGAATACACTGTATGGAGAAAGAAAAAATTACAAAAGAACTGGAGTTTTCTACAAAGAAAAAAAATGAAGAGCTGAAAGAGGAATTGACTGAGCTTCGTTCTTTTTTTACAGATTTGGGCATCGATTGTCAAGAAGTGGAATCGGTGAATGAAGATGAGAAGGCACATAATTATGTTTTGTCTGAGACGACAGATGATAGAAGGAAGGGTGTTGAAGGTGCCTGGAGTCCCATGAAGGAAGAGGCTCCAGATGAAGATGCTTCTGATTTATACGCTGCCAGGGAGATAGACTCCACGCAGCCCCCTCCCCACTCCTCCTTGTGTGAGGAATTTACTTTGCTTGTGTCCTCCTTGCAGCAGACTTCCCCAAACATAGAGTGGGTAAAGACAACAGAGGAGGATGTATACGTAGATTATGGATATGGATATGTCGATGATGAGGGCTCTTACAATGCCTGTGAAGATGGCTTATTAAATCGAGTGCCAGAGGAAGGAGAGCAATGGCTCGATGAGGAGGAGTTGTTCTGCGAGGTTTTGCCGGCAATTAAGTGCAGTCTTGCAGAGTCGACCATTAGAATTGATTTGGGGTCGAGGCAGCCTTCTGTGAGGCCCGTAGCCAAAGTTAGTGGCGAGAAGGATGAACAACAGTCCTTGGTTGGGAAAATTCCTCCTGTCGCTGCCATTTTGTCCCTACAGTCGAACTCGATTGGAAGCATTCTGGAAGTCTCCATGGAGTCTGGAGCTATGAGCTCCTTTGTGCCTGCCGCTTTGGGTGGATTGTTGCCTACAAGTGCCGTTGTTGGTGCCATTGTCAAGGGTAAAAAACAAGTTTTGGATGCGCTGGAGGATAAAGTATAGCAGACAAATTACTTTGGGTCCCTCAACCAAGCTTCCACTTGCAGAATCGGTTCTTATAATGGCGAAGACATTTACTCCCCTTTCAAGAGCCTCTTTCCCATGGTGGACTCTAACAATATTGTATTTGGGGGATGGGACATTAGCAACCTGAATTTGGCGGATGCCATGGCCCGAGCCAAGGTACTCGGCATTGATCTCCCGAAGCAGCTGCGAACCTACATGCAAGACATGGTGCTTTTTCCTGGCATCTTTGATCACGATTTTATAACTGCAAACCACGGTGAAAGGGAAAATCATATCATTAAGGGTACCAAGAAGCAACAGGTGCAGCAAATTGTTCAATATATTAGGGAGTTCAAGGCAGAAATGAAGGTGGATAGAATAGTTGTTCTTTGGACAGCCAAGATAGAACGATACAACGACGTTATGGTGGGGCTGAATGAGACAAAGGAGCTCCTGCTGGCATCTTTGGAAAGGGACGATCAGGATTATGTTGAACAAATGCAAGAGGTCTATGAGGCCATGAGAAATTTGGCAGAAAGGCAAACCAAGACAGATGTTGCTACATTTGAAGCTGATGGACACATGGAGGTTATTAAATCCGACGTGCTTTGGAGGAGACTCATCCGAAGCGTTCTTGAACAGAATTTGGCGAAGCTAAAAGCTTCGTTGGGGCTAATGTAACATTACAAGTGGAAATGCAGGGGATGACAGTGCATGGTTGTGCGGTTGAACTTCACGGGGGAGTTTGTTGAGATGTGAAGCTCAACAGTCACATGACTATTGCTATTCTCTAGTCTCTTCGTGTTCAAAGAGCTTTGTATAAATGTATTGCCGATCATGTATTGTAGTAGTGGTTAATTGGTGTTTGTTAATAGAGTAATTCCCTGCTTGAAAGTGGACGTAGGCTATTGCCGAACCACTGTAAATTCGTGTCTTGTATCTTGTTCTTTAGTTTTCTATTTTCTATTTCATTTCTCTGCTTGTTTAATATTTACAAAATTTTGTGTGGGTTTGATTCTACTGTGATTTTTATAGGTTATGGAGATATGTTCAAAGTACACTGACATAATGGTGGATCAGAAAATGGCTACCCAAAAGGGAATATTGCGTCCTGCTGAAGGAGAATGTGCATGGAAAAAATGTAGTGACATTTGTGCCATTTATGGCTTTTGAATGCACTCCTTTGCTTTCCTTTCTCATTCTCATTCCATTTACAGAGAATGTTTATCGCAAGTTTGGAGGGGCCTAGCTTCTTGTAGCATTAGCTCTTATTCTTCTTGGCCTGGCCAAAGCCAAAATCTCGGGGTATAAAACCTTCTTGGCCTGGCCTATCTTCTTGCTTCATTAGCTCTTATTCTTCTTGGCTTGGCATGATTTTTTGTTTTGATAAAATTAAATTTTGTTATTAGATCAAAGGATAATAAGAGCAATTATTCAAGGAAGCCTAAGGAAGGAAATACTAGCTTCGTGGAACCATAAAACCTAGAGAAGATCACCAAAGAGCTAGAAGAGGTAAGGTTACATATTTTCTTTAAATTCATTGTCAGATTTAACCTCTGGACCTTGAGCATTGTTTCAGACATTCTGGCCTCTATGAAAGATCCAGTGATGAATTTGTCTTTCCAAGCCTCTCAACTCATTGACTAGAATGCATAGATCTTGGACATTCTCTATATGGCCCATATTTGATTGAATGATCTTCAAGTAATCGCCTTTCTTCTTTGTCTCATGTTGAATTTGAAAGAGATGATTTTTGTTGTTATCCAACAAGTCACACATGGAGATGCTAAATTTTTGGCAAAGAGCTCTTCCGTGTCTAAACTTTTGAAAGAATTTCAGCCAATAGAATTTATTTCTTGAAGAATGGCTAGGATACTAGAAGAACCTTCCATCCGAATTTTTGATTTGGACAGGGATCTAGCTGCTAGACGAAGTAGCAGCAGAGATATGAACATGACCATGACCATGATCAATGCCAATTTTTGTATTTTAGTATCCCTGAAACACCCGTATCCTATTTTTTGAAAAAATGGTGCACCTCTAAGTTCTAACCATCCTTGTTTTCAGGTAACTATGGTGTTAGGCCATAAGCATACCCATAATAAAAAATAGGTTAGTCTAATGGCAATCAAAACCAAAAAAAAAACAGTTCAATCAATATCCAATAAATCAAGATCATATCGTTAGTTGTCAAAGCCCTTGATATATATATATATATTTCCATATTTTTTTCTAACTCATACATACACACACACACCCTATCTCTATCTCCCTTCCACTCCATTTTTCTCTCCTTTTTTCTCCCTCTCTCCTTATTGCAAACATAAAATGAGGATATTCTTAATGGAACCTATATATACAAAGAGAGAGAGGGGGCTATTTCTCCATCTACCTCTCTCCCTTTTTCTTCTCATATATATCTCTATCTTAATTAACCTTTTTCATAATTTAATTTCCACAGGTATTTAGCTTAAATTAATTATTTTTTTAATAATTAAATTTAAGTAATTATTGTAACTGGAGGTATTTTTTGTTAGTTTAGGTTAGCACATTAAATGCAAACATATAAAACCCACAATGAATAATAGAGTGCAAAGGAAATTAATAAAGAAATAAAAGGAATGATCTCACCCCAGTTCTTCATCCTCCATGACTGATCTTCGTTACACCTTCTAGCATGTTGAAATATGTGAGGTTGCCCTCAGATTATGATGAGAAATCTACTATTGTGACTAGTCCTAAGCAAGTGTTGAAGGATTCAAATGATTATGCAAGAGAAATAAATCCTACATGCAAAACTAAATGGCTAAATGACAAGAAAATGTTAAACTCAAGAATTGCAAGAAGCTTCCAAAATGAGATATGCCTATGAGAGATAAGAGATTAAGAAGAAGAATAAGTTAAGAAGTTAAGAGCTCTCAAAATGAGACTAAAATTGTCATTTTATAGAAATGTCAATTTTAGATGGAGGGACAAGATTGAAAGTTTGACAAAAGCCCTAAGATCAATGGCCATAAAAGCATGTGACAACCCACAAGTAGGGTTATGGAAAATATTGGAGTGAAATTTGAAATAAAAGGATAATATTTGATTTTAGAAAAATCAAATCTATGGACAAGAATGCAAGTGACAAAAAGAGGAAAGAGAAGAATTAAAATAGAAATTTGAATTTAATTCCATCAAGAGATGAGTTGTCATTTTAAATTAAAAATCAATTTAATTCAAAAAGTGGGGTCATGTTGTAGTAAATAATAATAAATTAAAATTATTTACTTGGAAAGAGGGAAATTGCCAATTTAAATAAAAAGATTTTTATTTAAATTTGGAAGGAAAGTCAATAAGACAATTAGATAATTAAAATTATTTAATTATGAAGGAAAATTAGAAAGTGGGTAATTTTTAATTAATGATTTTATTTCAAATTAGAAAGAAAGCTAATTTTTGATTTAATTCAAAATAGCAAGAAGATGACAAATTAATTAGCAATTAAATAAATAAAATTGTGGAAGAAGAGGATAAATGAATAGTTAAATAATTAAAATAACTATTTAATTATAGTGGCAAGATGATAAATAATTAAATAAATATAATTTATTTAATTATAGAAGACAAGGATATTAGCGACGTATTAAATAAATAAAATTTATTTAATTGATCAAAAAAGAAATAAAAGATGGCAATGAATTAATTAAATAATTAAAATTATTTAATTAATATAAGACATGACATTAGAAAATGGTATTAGTTGGTTTAGGACATTTTTATGTGTCTACATTTGCCCCTCTTTGTCACGATGCAATCTATCGCATTGTGAAAAAGAAAATAAGTCAAAAACATGCCCCAATGCAAAAATGATGAGGAAGGATGACAAGGAGGGTTGCAGAATGCCCCTCGAGAGGATAATTGGGTTCAGAGAACACGAGTGTGCTCTTGAAATGGATGAGAAGACTATAGAATGAAGGAATAGAAGAAACATTAGGTCAGAAGACACAAATGATGCTTCAAGTTCCTTCTCTTCTTTTGGTACAAAGAAACCAACCTCTTTATTTCTAAGTTCTCCATACTTTGGTTCAATCTTGGCCTTCCAAAGAAGAGACAATTCAGTATCAAGCTTCCTGGTAAGTGTCTTTAGTAGATATTCATTAAAGCCACCAGCTTTATCAATGTACCGAATTGCATGGGTTGTAGTTCTTTAACTCTAATAAACTAATCTAGAATCAAGCTAAAAAGTCACTTATTCTGCACATTGGGCTTCCATGTTCACCTTGTCCTGTATAGTACAACTGAAACATGATAAGAAGTAATAGAATTTCCCCCTTCACATTGGCCTACTAGCCAAATTAAATGCTACTTGAATCTATAATCATCATCTAAAAGAGTTATATTTTTAGTTTTTCATCATTCCAATGTTGTTGCATGTGAGTTCCAAAGGAATATAGTGATAACCACATTAATTTGGTGAAACATTGTGCACTTATTTTTCACCCATCATTTATTGGTGGCTACAAATTTCAACATAACATTTAATAGTATAGTATTTGTGTCTTGTTCATGGCATGTTTGAAACCATAACTTGTTTGAAACTATGAATGATCATAAATTACCTTACAGATCATGCTAGGTACAGAATTCTCTTCCATTTTTGCTATGCGTGAAATTTTGAATTGTTTATTAGGGTAGGGGAATATGTTTCTGTGAGGCAACAAGATTCGATCTCTGATTGAGATGAAGCGGAGTACAAGGAGTGCCAAATATGTTAAAAAGTTGGAAGGGGAATTATGGTGGAATGTGAGGAGTTATATCCCCTAGACCCTCCCCCTATGGACTTGAGGTCACAGGATTATCCTTCACCCAAGGACCACTTACGTTCCCACTTCCGAACGGGTCAAAGTCACACGTAGTTCTCCTTACAAGATCTCTCAAAGACACCTACATGCGGGTTCCCATAATCAAGATTTTGTCAATGTTTCTCTTCAAATAATAATAGTTAACAATAATTAGTTAATCAATGAGTTCACCATTAAGAAACTAGTACTATAATCCTTCCATTCACGTAGGTTATTATCTCAAACCTATTTGAAACCATAGCATGTTTGAAACCATAAATTGTTTGAAACTATAACCTGTTTGAAACTATGAATGATCATAAATGGCCTTATAGATCATGCTAAGTACCGACTCATCTTCCATTTTTGTTATACAGGGAAAGTTGATTTGTTTATCAGGGTTAGGGAATATGTTTATGTGAGGTGACAAGATATGAGCTCTGATTCAGATGAAGTGGAGTGTGAGGACTACCAAATATGTAACAAGGTTGGAAGGAGGATTATTGTGGAATGTGAGGAGTTATCCCCCCTAGACCCTCCCCCTACGGACTTGAGGTCATAGGGGTATCCTTCAACCAAGGACCCCCTACGTTCTCGCTTCTGAATGGGTCAAATTCACACAAAATTCTCCTTACAAGGTCTCTCAAAGATACCAAGACTCAGTTTCCCATAATCAAGATTTTGTCAATGTATCTCTTCCAATAATAATAGTTAACAATAATTAGTTAATCATCGATTTCACCATTTAGCAACCCATATTATAATCCTTCCATTCACGTAGGTTATTATCTCAAACCTGTTTGAAACCAAGTTTGAAACTATGAATGATCATAAATGACCTTATAGATCATGCTAGGTACCGACTTCTCTTCCATATTTTCTATACGTGGAATGTTGATTTGTTTATTAGGTTTGGGGATTGTGTTTATGTGAGGCAATAAGATTCGAGCTTTGATTCAAATGAAGCAGAGTACGAGGAGTGCCAAACATGTAATAAGGTTGGAAGGGGGATTATAGTGGAATGTGAATATTTATCCCCCCTAGACCCTCCCCCTATGGACTTGAGGTTACAGGAGTATCCTTCACCTAAGGATTGCCTATGTTCCTGCTTCTGAATGGGTCAAAGTCACAAATAGTTCTCCTTACAAGGTCTCTCAAAGACACCTACATTAGGGTTCCCATAATCAAGATTTTGTCAATGTTTCTCTTCAAATAATAATAGTTAACAATAATTAGTTAATCAATGTGTTCACCATTTAGCAACCTATACTATAATCCTTCAATTCACGTAGGTTATTATCTCAAAAAAAATTGAAACCATAATCTCTTTGAAACCATAGCATGTTTGAAACCATAACTTGTTTGTAACCATAACTTGTTTGAAACTGTGAATGATCATAAATGGCCTTACAGATCATGCTAGGTACCGACTTCTCTTCCATTTTTTGTATACATGGAATGTTGATTTGTTCATCAGGTTTGGGGACTTTGTTTATGTGAGGTGACAAGATTTGAGCTCTGATTCAGATGAAGCGGAGTGCAAGGACTACCAAATATGTAACAAGGTTGGAAGGGGGATTATGGTGGAATGTGAGGAGTTATCCCCGCTAGACCCTCCCCCTACGGACTTGAGGTCACAAGGATATCCTTCACCCAAGAACCGCCTACATTCCCACTTCTGAATGGGTCAAATTCACACATAGTTCTCCTTACAAGGTCTCTCAAAGACACCTACACTTGGATTCCCATAATCAAGATTTTGTCAATGTTTCTCTTCAAAATATAATAGTTAACAATAATAAGTTAATCAATGAGTTCACCATTTAGCAACCCATACTATAATCCTTCCATTCACATAGGTTATTATCTCAAATTTAAATCTCATCCCATTATTGAACATGAATATTCTAAACCTCTTATAGGTTCACCTCCTTGACATAGAGGTTGGGTTGATCTCCCGATTCTCTTTGTTTAGATAATTACACTTATTCTTGGATCAATACAACATTCCATAATGAGGCATAAACATTAAATTACATTATTGTAATCATAGTCTCAACATTCAAGAAGTTACATTCAAATGCTAATAATGCTCTATCTCTCTAAAAACTACAACAAATCACTTGAGTGTTAGTGGGGTTGGCACATTAAAAAAATTGGTTGGCATGGCAGACATTGAAGCTACAATACACAAAATGTTTCATGCTCCTCACATTCAGGTTTGATAAATCTATCCTTTTTCATGCTCTTTTTTCTTTTCTTTATATAGCTTGGGAGATGTATCATAACTGTTACTTCTAATGTAAAAGTATTTTTTTTCTAATATTATTTTGTATGGGACCAATGGTTTAATCTTGAATTTGCTTATGATTAATCATTTCTAGATTCTTTCAAATTATCTCCATTTTAGACTCAACATGTTGTTGGCCCAAACTTTACACCTATAGAGCGCCACTGGCACTACTAGTAGCCCATACAAGAACTTGGTAGTTTTCTAGAGTCCCACAATTAGCATCGTTGCACCTACATTGCAAAGTATAACATTATAATCCCACAATTATGAGTTGTAGGCTGCTTTTTGATAGTTTTTTTCGTGGAGCATCTGATGGAAGATTTGAAGAGCTTTGTGCGAAGGGGCAGAGTAGGTGCCTCTACTTTGTCGGGTTTCTGCAGGCGAGAAGACCGTCTAGGTGTGACTTGGGATTCTTTGGAGGCGATTCGTACAATGAAATTTTTAGATAATTTTATGTTGCTGCTTTTTCTTTTCCTCCTCCTTCTCCTTTTTCTTAGAGGATTGTGCAGTCAGAATCCCTCTATCTTCTACTTTGATGGAGGTCCATACCCTATGCCAAGCTCTTATTGCAATGCAAGTAGGGATGATGAGCTATTGCCCATACCCTATGTCTTGTCATATGGATAAGGATATATGTCTTGAAATGTATAATTCTTGGTGGGGGCATCTATTCGTGCATTTGCCAATTGTCCTTGTAAATCCTGCACTTGTTGAACTAGGTCATCTTCATATGGTGCCATATTTATTTGGGCCATTCCCATGTTTGAGCCACTTATGTAATTATCATAACCTCTATGAGAAGCATAATTTTGATTGTTTGGAGGAATATGTGAGTGGTTTAGAGGACTTGTCACAGGGGTGGATGTATATAGATATGTGAAGGTTGGATAGCTATGAGGCTTGGGTAGGTTTGGATAAATGTGTGACATGGGTAGGTGGGATTGATATGATTGGTAGGTTGGTTGGGTTGAAAACATGTTTTTTAGTTTGATGGTTTTGGTTGAAGGATGGTTATGGTTTGAAGATTTTGATGGAAAGGTTTGAAAGTATGGTTTTTGGTTGGAAGATGGTTTCGGTTTGAAGATTTAGGTTGAATTGTTTAAAATTATGGTTTTTGGTTAGAAGATGGTTTTAGTTGCATTTTTTTTTGTTAGAGGATGATTAGGATGGAAAAGTTGACTAGGAAATGATGATGTGGCAAGTTTTTGATGTGTTTTTTGTTTTTCAGATGTTTTGATTTTTTTAAGTTTTAAAAGTTTGTTTTATGAAATGTTTTGATTTTTTGATTTTTTTTAGTTTTTGAAATGTTTTAATTTTTTTGAAGTTTTTTTGAGATGTTTTATTTTTTTGGAATTTTATGATAAAAGATGCAAACACACAATGAAATAATGCAAGAATACAAGAATACAAGGTCCTAAGGCTTAATTTGGATAAGTGTCCCTTTTTTGGCTTCAAGTGGGGAAGGAGATCTAAACATTCAAGCACATAAGACACACCAACAAGCCTACTCAAGTGGGTTTGGCCAAGAGTTTCAACTAAATGATTTACAAGCTCAACTATGGGATATCCTCGATATACCACAAGGGTATGTTAGATATCTACAAGTGTAATGTACAAAAAAGGCACACAAGTCGCTGGTGGGTTAGACCACTTGTCTCGATTTCACACAGATACATGGTACTGCAAAGCCATCTTTGGTGATTTTCTGACTTAGCTATGAAGATAAAAACTTATAATACTTTGTTAGATGATGATTATAGATTCAAATAGCATTTAATTTGGCCAGTAGGCCAATGTGAATTTTTGTATGGGGGAAATTCCATTGCTTCTTACCATGTTTCAGTTATACTATATAGAACAAGGTGAACATGGAAGCCCAATGTGCAAAATAAGTGACTTTTCAGCTTGATTCTAGATCAGCTTATTAGAGTTAAAGTTTCAACTCATTCAATTCGGTGCATTGATAAAGCTGGTGGCATTGATGAATATCTACTAAAGACCCCTACTAGGAAGCTTGATAATGAACTGTATCTTATTTGGAAGGCCAAGATTGAACAAAAGTGTAGAGAAATTAGAAACAAGGAGGTTGGTTTCTTTGTACCAAAAGAAGAGAAGGAACTTGAAGCAGCCTTTCATTTGAAGTCTTTCAAGTATTTCAAAGACTGCTTCAAGTCTTTCAAGTCTTTCAAAGTCTTTCAAAGTCTTTCAAGTTTTTCAAGTATTTCAAATTTTTCAAGTATTTCAAATTCTTTCAAGTCTTCAAAGGCTTTCAATTCTTTCAAAGGCTTTCAAGTCTTTCAATTCTTTCAAATTCTTTCAAGTCTTTCAAGTATTTCAAAGGTTACTTCAAGTTCCTTCTCTTCTTTTGGTGCAAAGAAACAAACCTCCTTGTTTCTAAGTTCTCTATACTTTTGCTCAATGTTTGACTTCCAAAGAAAAGATGGTTCATTGTAAAGCTTCTTGATAAGTGCCTTTAGTAGGTGTTCATTAATTCCACCAACTTTATCAATGTACCAAATTGCATGGGTTGTAACTTTAACTCTAACAAACCGATCTAGAATCAAGCTAAAAAGTCGCGTATTCTGCACATTGGGCTTCTATGTTCACCTTGTCCTGTATAGTACAACTAAAACATGATAAGAAGCAATGGAATTTTCCCCACCCAAATTCACATTGGCCTATTGGCCAAATTAAATGCTACTTGAATATGTAATCCTCATCTAAAAGAGTTATGTTTCTAGTTTTTCAACATTCCAATGTTGTTGCATATGAGCTGCAAAGGAATATAGTGATAACCACATTAATTTGGCGAAAATATGTCCACTTATTTTTCCCCTGTCATTTGTTGGTGGCTAGAAATTTCAACATAGTGTTTAATAGTATAGTTTTTGTGTCTTATTCATGGCATGTTTGAAACCATAACTTGTTTGAAACTATGAATGATCATAAATTGCCTTACAAATCATGTTAGGTATTGAATTCTCTTCCATTTTTTTCTATACATGGAATGTTTATTTATTTATCAGGGTTGGGGACTATGTTTATGTGAGGTGACAAGATTTGATCTCCTATTCGAATGAAGCGGAGTACAAAGAGTGCCAAATATGTAGCAAGGTTGGAATGGGGATTATGGTGGAATGTGAGGAGTTATCCCCCCTAGACCCTCCCCCTATGGACTTGAGGTCACAGGGGTATCCTTCTCCCAAGGACCACCTACGTTCCCGCTTTCGAACAAGTCAAAGTCACACGTAGTTATCCTTACAAGGTCTCTCAAAGACACCTACACTCAGGTTCCATTAATCAAGATTTTTTCAATGTTTCTCTTCAAATAATAATAGTTAACAATAATTAGTTAATCAGTAAGTTCACCATTTAGCAATCCATACTATAATCCTTCCATTCATGTAGGTTATTATCTCAAACTTGTTTGAAACCATAACCTATTTGAAACCATAGCATGTTTGAAACCATAACTTGTTTGAAACTATAACCTGTTTGAAACTATGAATGATCATAAATGGCCTTACAGATCATGCTAGGTACTAAATTCTCTTCCATTTTTTCTATATGTGGAATGTTGATTTGTTTATCAAGGTTGTGAACAGTGTTTATGTGAGGTGACAAGATTCGAGCTCTAATTTAGATGAAGCGAAGTGCAAGGACTGCCAAATATGTAACAAGGTTGGAAGGGGGATTATGGTGGAATGTGAGGAGTTATCTCCCCTAGACCCCCCCCCTACAGAATTGAGGTCAATGGGGTATCCTTCACCCAAGGACTACCTACGTTCCCACTTCCGAATGGGTCAAAGTCACACATAGTTCTCCTTACCAGGTCTCTCAAAGACACCTACACTCGGGTTTCCATAATCAAGATTTTGTCAATGTTTCTCTTCAAATAATAATAGTTAATAATAATTATTTAATCAGTGAGTTCACCATTTAGCAACCCATATTATAATCCTTCCATTCACATAGGTTATTATCTCAAACCTATTTGAAACCATAACATGTTTGAAAACCATAGCATGTTTGAAACCATAACTTGTTTGAAACTATAACCTGTTTGCACCTATGAATGATCATAAATGGCCTTACAGATCATGCTAGGTACATAATTCTCTTCCATTTTTGCTATACGTGGAATGTTGATTTGTTTATCAAGGTTGGGGATAGTGTTTATGAGAGGTGACAATATTTGAGCTTTGATTCAGATGAAGCAAAATGCAAGGATTGCCAAATATGTAATAAGGTTGGAAGGGGGATTATGGTGGAATGTGAGGAGTTATCCCCCCTAGACCCTCCCCCTATGAACTTGAGGTCATAGGGGTATCCTTCACCCAAGGATTTCCTACGTTACCACTTTTGAATGGGTCAAAGTCACACTTATTTCTCCTTACAAGGTGTCTCAATGACACCTACACTCGGGTTCCCATAATCAATATTTTGTCAATGTTCCTCTTCAAATAATAATAGTTAACAATAAGTAGTTAATCAGTGAGTTTACTATTTAGCAACCCATACTATAATCCTTCTATTCATGTAGGTTATTATCTCAAACTTGTTTGAAACCATAACCTATTTGAAACCATAGCATGTTTGAAACCATAACTTCTTTGAAACTATAACTTGTTTGAAACTATGAATGATCATAAATGGCCTTATAGATCATGCTAGGTACCAACTTCTCTTCCATATTTTCTATACATGGAATGTTGATTTGTTTATTAGGGTTGGGGACTGTGTTTATGTGAGGCAACAAGATTCAAGATCTGATTCGAATGAAGCGGAGTACGAGGAGTGCCAAACATGTAATAAGTTTTGAAGGGGGATTATAGTGGAATGTGAGGAATTATCCCCCTAGACCCTCCCCCTATGGACTTGAGGTCACAGGAGTATCCTTCACCCAAAGAATTCTTACGTTGTTGCTTCTGAACGGGACAAAGTCACACATAGTTCTCCTTACAAGGTCTCTCAAAGACACCTACACTAGGGTTCCCATAATCAAGATTTTGTCAATGTTTCTCTTCAAATAATAATAGTTAACAATAATTAGTTAATCAATGAGTTCACCATTTAGCAACCTGTACTATAATCCTTCAGTTCACATAGGTTATTATCTCAAACCTATTTGAAACCATAACCTATTTGAAACTATGAATTATCATAAATGGCCTTACAGATCATACTAGGTACTGACTTCTCTTCCATATTTTCTATACGTGGAATTTTGATTTGTTTATCAGGGTTGGGGACTATGTTTATGTGAGGTGAAAAGATTCGAGCTTTGATTCAGATGAAGTGGAGTGTGAGGACTGCCAAATATGTAACAAGGTTGGAAGGGGGATTATGGTGGAATGTGAGGAGTTATCCCCACTAGACCCTCCCAATATGCACTTAAGGTCATAGGATTATCCTTCACCCAAGGACCGCCTACATTCCCGCTTCTGAATGGGCCAAAGTCTCACATAGTTCTCCTTACAAGGTCTCTCAAAGACACCTACACTCGGGTTCCCATAATCAAGATTTTGTCAATGTTTCTCTTCAAATAATATTAGTTAACAACAATTAGTTAATCGGTGAGTTCACCATTTAGAAACCCATACTATAATCCTTCCATTCACATAGGTTATTATCTCAAATTTAAACCTCATCCCATTATTCAACTTGAATATCCTAAACCTCTTATAGGTTCACTACCTTGACATAGAGGTTGGGTTGATCTCCCGATTCTCTTTGTTCACATAATTACACTTATTCTTGGTTCAATACAAAATTACATAATGGGGCATAAACATTAAATTACATCATTGTAATCATAGTCTCCAAATTCAATAAGTTACATCCAAAGTCCAACATTTCTCGATCTCTCTAAAAACTACAAAAAATCACTTGAGTGTCAGTGGGGTTCGTGCATTAAAAAATTTGGTTGGCATGGAAGACATTGAAGTTGCAATACACAAAATGTTTCAATCTCCTCACAGTTAGATTCATTGAATCTATCCTCTTTGATGCTCTTTTTTTTTTCTTTATAGGAGATGTATCATAACTGTTACTTCTATTGTAAAAGTATATTTTTTTCTAGTATTATTTTGTATGGGACCATTGGTTTAATCTTCAATTTGCTTGTGATAAATCATTTATGGATTCTTTCAAATTTTCTCCATTTTAGACTCAACATTCTATTGGCCCAAAGTTCACACCCGTAGAGCACCACTAGCACTACTAGTAGCCCATACAAGAAATTGGTAGTTTTTTAGTCCCACAATTAGCATCGTTGCACCTACATTGAAAAGTATAACATTATAGTCCACAATTCTGAGTTGTAGGCTACTTTTTGGTAGTTTTTTTGATGGAGTATTTGACAGAAGATTTGAAGGGATTGGTGCGAAGGGGCGGAGTAGGTGCCTCTACTTTGTTGGGATTTTGCAGGCGAGAAGATCGTTTAGGTGTGACTTGGGCTTCTTTAGAGGCGATTCGCACATTGAAATTTTCAAATAGTTGCTACTTTTTCTTTTCCTCTTCCTTCACCTTTTTCTCAGAGGATTGTGTCATTGGAATCCCTCTATCTTCGACTTTGATGGAAGTCCATACCCTATGCCAAGTTGTTCTAGCAACACAAATAAGGATGATGAGCTATTGTCCATACCACATGTCTTGCTATAGGGATAAGGATAGATGTCTTGAAATGTATAATTCTTGGCGAGGGCATCTATTCGTGCATTTTCCAATTGTCGTTGTAAATCCTTCAATTTTTGAACTAGGTCATCTTCATATGGTGCCATTCCCATGTTTGAGCCAGTTATGTAATTATCATATCCTCTATGAGAAGCATAATTTTGATTGTTTGGAGGAATATGTGAGTGGTATTGAGGACTTGTCATAGGGGTGGATGTTTATGAATATGTGAAGGTTGGATAGCTATGAGGCTTGGGTAGGTTTGGATAAATGTGTGACATGGGTAGGTGGGATTGATATGATTGGCAGGTTGGTTGGGTTGAAAACATGTTTTTTAGTTTGATGGTTTTGGTTTGAATATTTTGGTTGAATGGTTTGAAAGTATGGTTTTTGGTTGGAAGATGGTTTTGGTTTGAAGATTTTGGTTCAATGGTTTGAAAGTATGGTTTTTGGTTGGAATATGGTTTTGGTTGATTGGTTTTTGGTTGGAGGATGATTAGGATGGAAAAGTTGACTAGAAGGTTTTTGATGTTTTTTTGTTTTTGAGATTTATTTTTTATGTTTTAAAAGCTTTTTTTATGAAATGTTTTTATTTTTTTGAATTTTTTTTGGAAATATTTTGATTTTTTGGATTTTATGATAAAATATGCAAACACACAATTCAATAATACAAGAATAGAAAGATACAAGGTCTTAAGGCTCAATTTGGATAAGTGTCCCCTTTCTAGCTTCAAGTGGGGAGGGAGATCTATACATTCAAGCACACAAGACACACCAACAAGCCTACTCAAGTGGGTTTGGCCAAGAGTTTCAACTAAATGATTTACAAGCTTAACTACAGGATATCCTCGATATACCACAAGGGTACGTTAGATATGTACAAGTGCAATGTACAAAAAAGGCACACAAGTAGCTGGTGGGTTAGACCACTTGTCTCGATTTCACATAGATGCATGGTACTACAAAGCCATCTTTGGTGATTTTCTAACTTAGCTATGAAAATAAAAACTTATAATACCCTGTTAGATGAAGATTACAGATTTAAGTAGCATTTAATTTGGCCATTACGACAATGTCAATTTGTGTGTTGGGGAAATTCCATTGCTTCTTACCATGTTTCAGTTATACTATACAAGATAAGGTGAACATGGAAGCCCAATGTGCAAAATGAGCGACTTTTCAGCTTGATTCTAGATCAATTTATTAGAGTTAAAGTTACAACTCATGCAATTCGGTGCATTGATAAAGCTAGTGGCATTGATGAATATCTACTAAAGACACCTATCAAGAAGCTTGATAATGAACCGTCTCTTTTTTGGAAGGCTAAGATTGAACAAAAGTGTGGAGAAATTAGAAACAAGGAGGTTGGTTTCTTAGCACCAAAAGAAGAGAATGAACTTGAAGCAACCTTTCAAAGTCTTTCAAGTCTTTCAAGTCTTTCAAAGGCTGCTTCAAGTTCCTTTTCTTCTTTTGGTGCAAAGAAACCAACCTCCTTGTTTCTAAGTTCTCTATACTTTTGTTCAATATTGGCCTTCCAAAGAAGAGATAGTTCATTATCAAGCTTCCTAGTAATTTTCTTTAATAGATATTCATTAATGCCACCAACTTTATCAATGCACCGAATTGCATGGGTTGTAAATTTAACTCTAATAAAATGATCTAGAATCAAGCTAAAAAGTCGCTTATTCTGCACATTGGGCTTTCATGTTCACCTTGTCCTATATATTACAACTAAAACATGATAAGAAGCAATGGAATTTCCCCCACACAAATTCACATTGGCCTAATGGCCAAATTAAATGCTACTTGAATATGTAATCGTCATCTAAAAGAGTTATGTTTTCAGTTTTTCATCATTCCAATGTTGTTGCATGTGAGATGCAAAGGAATATAGTGATAACCACATTAATTTGGTGAAAAGTTGTGCACTTATTTTCCCCCCATTGTTTGTTGGTGGCTAGAAATTTCAACATAGAGTTTAATAGTATAGTATTTGTGTCCTGTTCATGGCATGTTTGAAACTATGAATGATCATAAATTGCCTTATAGATCATGCTAAGTACTGACTTCTCTTCCATTTTTTCTTTACGTGGAACGTTGATTTGTTTATCAAGGTTGGGGATTGTGTTTATGTGAGGCGACAATATTTGAGCTCCGATTCAGATGAAGTGGAGTACGAGGAGTGCCAAATATGTAACAAGGTTGGAATGGGGGTTATTGTGGAATGTGAGGAGTTATCCCCCCTAGAACCTCCCCCTATGGACTTGAGGTCACAAGGGTCAAATTCACATGTAGTTCTCCTTACAAGGTCTCTCAAAGACACCTACACTCGGGTTCCCATAATCAAGATTTTGTCAATGTTTCTCTTCAAATAATAATAGTTAACAATAGTTAGTTATTCAGTGAGTTCACCATTTAGCAACCCATACTATAATCCTTCCATTCACATAGGTTATTATCTCAAACCTGTTTGAAACCATAACCTATTTGAAACCATAACATGTTTGAAGCCATAACTTGTTTGAAACTATAACCTATTTGAAACTATGAATGATCATAAATGGCGACAAGATTTGAGCTCTGATTCAAATGAAGCGGAGTGCGAGGATTGCCAAATATGTAACAAGGTTGGAAGGGGAATTATGATGGAATGTGAGGAGTTATCCCCCCTAGACCCTCCCCCTACGAACTTGAGGTAACAAGGGTATCCTTCACCCAAGGATCGCCTATGTTCCTGCTTTAGAATGGGTCAAAGTCACACGTAGTTCTCCTTACAAGGTCTCTCAAAGAAACCTACACTTGGGTTCCCATAATCAAGATTTTGTCAATGTTTCTCTTCAGATAATAATAGTTAACAATAATTAGTTAATCAGTAGTTCACTATTTAGCAACCCATACTATAATCCTTCCATTCACGTAGGTTATTATCTCAAACTTGTTTGAAACCATAACTTGTTTTGAACTATGAATGATCATAAATGGCCTTAGAGATCATGCTAGACAATGTTTATCAAATTGGACATGGCTAAAGCTTATGATCAGTTTGAATTATCATTTTTGTTATAGACACTCAAAATTGTCTTGAGCCCACGGCAACATTTTTTGACTAATTTCCATCTAACTCTAATTTTCAACTAAATCTAATTTTATTCTTCTTCACATCTTAATAATTAAATAATTTCAATTATTCTAATTCTTCTCTCTCGTCATTTCTTCGATTAAATAATTATTTTTAATTATTTAATTCCTAACCTAATTTTATCTTCAAGATTAAATAAATATTTTTATTTATTTAATCATTTTAACCTAAAGTTATTCTATAATTAATTAAATTATTTGATTTAATTAATTATTCATATGACATTGAAAATAAATAAACTTTATTTATTTATTTTTGAAAACTTCCTCTATTTCACTCTATACTTAACTACCCCTTTCTTCCACTCAACTTTTACATCTTCCTCGATTCTCTCCACTTAACTCTTACTAATTTCTATTTCCCTCTTCACTTATCTCTTCCATTTTTCTATTTTGAAAATGAGCAAGTTTCCCATGCAAATTGTCTCGTTGAGCTTGATCATCGGTCGTCTATTTGATCTCATCCATCAATCATGCCAACTTCTTCCACAAATTCAATCTTCATTTCTTCACAATACAACCACAATCTTTGAATTTTTGTCATTACTATCATCATGAGATAAGTGATTTGTGCACACAAAAATTGGGAGCTACATTACAAATTTTCAAAAGTGAAAAGGAGAAGAACAAAGGAGGTGAAGCATTGTTGATGTAAGAAGGTATAATTGTGTTTACTTGTTTTTATCCAATTTCTTATGTTATTTTATGCTCCATTATTTGAAATGGGTTTTATGCTTAAATCTAATGTTTTTTTTGTAGTTTGGTTGTCATTGATGTCAAAAGTTCATTAGAGTATGTTGCAGTCTAGTTGTTTGGTTATCAGAGTCTTTGAGAACTGCTCCACATTTCTCCACTAATGATGTTTTTCTCCTATGATTTTGAGGATAGCTTCATATTGTTTCAAGGCATATTTGATCCAAGTTTCATGTCTTTTGGATTACCAAAAAGATGGTTTTGATTTTGGTAGATTTAAGTCTGTTGATTCTATGGGGATGTTCTAAGAGGTGTAAAGGTTGTCTCTACATATCTCTGCATTTCAAGATATGGTCTTGTGGTTCATAATTTAAGCTCATGGAGATGTTAAGGTGTTATTGTAGACACAAAAAAATGGCCTAGACCCGCAAACCACATTTTTCTATATCATGCTTCATCTTAACATAATTAAAATATTTAATTATGTCTTATAGTCCAATGTCAACTATTAATTAAATAATTCTTAAATATTTAATTAGTTCACGTCTTTTATTCCTCTTGGCTATTTAAATAAATAAATTACATTTATTATTTAAATATGTCGTTAATTGCTTATGTCACTCTATAATTAAATAAATTCCTAAATTTATTTAATTATTATTAGTCCATTACTTCCTCTTGATTATTTAAATAAATAAACTTTATTTATTTAATACGTCATTAATTATTTATGTCTGCTCATAATTAAATAAATTTCTATTATTTATTTAATACGTCATTAATTATTTATGTCTGCTCATAATTAAATAAATTCCTATTATTTATTTAATTATTATCCTCTCCAACTTTCTTTCTAATTTTAAATAAAATCATTTATTTAAAATTACCCACTTTCTAATTTTCCTCCACAATTAAATAATTTTAATTATCTAATTATCTTATTGATTTTCTTTCTAAATTTAAATAAAAGCATTTTATTTAAATTGGTAATTTTCTTTTTTCCAAGTAAATAATTTTAAATTATTATTATTTATTGTCACATGAATTCACCATTTTGGAATTAATTTAAAATATTAATTTCAAAATAGCATTTCTCTCCACAAATTAAGTTATTTCTAAAATAACTTGATTTTCTAACTCATCCTTTTCCACTTACTAATTTTTATCTCACTGTCACAACTATTCTCTTCCCCTAATTTAATTTCTTAAATTAAATCTCATCCACTCAATTTGAATTTCATCCTAGAGTTGCCCTAACCCTAATTAAGAGGTTGTTATTTTGAATCTTGACCATAGATTCTAGGGCACTTATCAATCTTTAATCTCATTTGTCCATACAAAATTGCATTTTCTATAAAATGTCAATTTTGTCTTCATTTCGTCATCTCTAAATTTTATCTATTAATATCTCTTAATTTAATCTTGAATCTTGCATCTTAGAATTTGATCTTGTGTCATTTTAGTTACTTGCATATAGAATTTAATTTCTTTTGCATAGCTTATAAGGAAATCCTTCAACACTTAGCTTAGGGCTAGTCCATAGCATAGAAGTTTGCTCATCACAATCTAAGGGCATACTTTACATTTCAGCAAGCTAGAAGGTTCAATGGAAGTCAATGATGGAGGAAGAAGGATTTGGTGAGTTCGTTTCAGTTTATTTCCTTTCTTTAATTCCTATGCATTCTATTGATATTTGAGGATTTGATTAATATACTTGTATGTTGCTAACAATCTGATCTTGCAAAATAAATCCTCAATTATAGTTATATCCAAAGTTTCATGTCAATAATATTTCCATAGAGAAAGCTAAAAGTAATAAAGTGCAAGATTGTGTTGTCTGGAGTCTAGATTTAATATCTATCTACTTCCGCCAATAGAAGGTTGTGAATTTTAGTTGTATGAGTTTGAGTGGACACTCCACATGTCTCATAGTTTCTAAGATTTGAAGCACATGAAGATATTTATTGGTTCTAGTACTACATAGTTTTTTCATCAAGTCATTTTGTGTAGTTATGCTTCTATTGAGGCCAACTAAGGCATGTTAATGATGTGCGCCACAAGTTCGAGTTTGAGAAGAGTTTAAAGATTGTTTGAAGGTGTTGTATAGGTCATGTTGGCTCATCTTCCAAAAGAAAAAATAATGTTTTATTATTGTGTACCACCAATGATGTGATGGTTGACATGCTACAAGTTTCATATTTCCTTGCTTATGGCTAACCTAATTTCAATTTATGAAGCATGTGGATGATGTTCATAGAAGAATGAAGGTGTGAAGATTATTTAGGACTAGGTCAAGCATGTGTTATAATTTTTCAAGGTGTTTTCTTCTTCTTGGTATTGTGTGTACAGTCTTTTGGTTCTTGTCCTTTACACGTTTCTTATTGTTTATTTTATCTTTGGCCGACTTACAGATGTAATATTCTTTCATGTAGGCTAACATGTTAAATATAATCAATGTAATATCATGTATAAATTGTAAACCTAGTTGATCTAGAGTGTGGTGTGTGAAAATTATGATACTTGCATAAGTGACTAAAAGGAAAATAATAGTTTTGGTAGATCCTATACAGTTTCAATTTGATCATATCTCTATGACAAAAGGAAAGTGAAGAAGTGTTCTTAATTGTTTGTTGTAGGTAGTGAGCCAAAGGCAAAACTTCTTGATTATTGAAAGTAGTGAACTAGTAGGTAGCTGAGAAGACATTTGAAGAAGTGACAAAGAAGAATTGCAATCATCAAAAGAGAAGTGACAAAGCAAAATTGTAATCATCAAAAGGATTGAGCTTAATTATCAGTTTTAAATAGTGGAAGGACTGTCATTCTATAATCATTCTTGAGCGTGTGCTCAAATCAGGGAGTTGTAGTGTAATAACCCATTCCTAAATTATTAATTAATTAATATTATTGTAAATGACACATGAATATATTCCAAATTAAAAAGACATAACTAGTGGCTAAGTCAATCATAGCTACACATGTCCATTTAAAATGAGTCAAGATTCTCATATTCACTTCAAAAGTCAAATTACAATATCAAGTTTGTCTTGGCTCCCAAGGCCACAAAATATTTACATAATACATTTTCCATCAAGTATATGAATGAATTACATCAAGTTACATCATAGACTATAATAGTCTGGTGAACTATTAAGGTTCTTCTTCAATGCTCACCTCCATTGGTGGACGAGAACATGGTTGAAGAACTTTATCTCCCAACCATGAAGCTTACGCTTCCCCGATATGCTTTTGACTTGAAGAATGCCTGACCCTGCATAAATAGTTTAGCAAGAGAACAACCTGGAAGGTGGAATCTGGTGCGTTCCCAAACATCAACATTGATTTTCTATTTGTATGCTAGAAAAGAAAGTGCAAGAGCTATGCTAGGAATGGTAGAGAGTGAAATCACAAAGTTCATTCATACATAAAAAATGAACAATATTGCTTGGCCAAGAATAATAAGTGTGTTGCAACAACAATAACAAATAACAGGTTTTGGTAAAGCAAACCTATACTCTTTGAACTCCATTTCGAACCCATCCTGGAAGGTAACTTTCTATTATAACAACTATCTACCCTATAGCAAAAACTACCCATAGATGCTCTAGTCAACTAAGGTATCATTGTTATGTTCCAATATTTCAAATATTCTTTCACAAATATCTCCCCAAAGAAGAAACAAAATACTAATTATACTCTAACTAAAATTGGATTTATTATTCACAGAGCAATTCATCAATCAGTCACATCATTCTTATGACTATTTTCTACTTATCATCTTAAGCATTTTCCCATTTAAAAAAAAAATACTAAAAACAAAAGAAGGTACTAAATAAAATAGAACAAGTCTATGCTAACAGTTTCACCCATACTGTTTTAGCATTCTCACTATAGTGTTTCTCTAACATTTGTTGTTTACTTAAAAACATTCATTGTTTGAACAAAATAAATATCGTTTCCCTACTAAACAGTTATGGAACCAACTGTTCTCATATGAACATTCACTATTTTAGCAAAAAAAATGTTGTTTTCTACTAAACAGTTGTAAATCTAGCTATATAAATGTGTACATTCATTATTTGAACTAAATAAATGTTGTTTCCTACTAAAAAGTTAAAAATCAAGTTGTTCACATATGTACATTCATTATTTAAATAGAACATGTATCATTTCCTCCTAAACACTTATAAAACATGTTGTTTCAGCTATAAAGATAACGTCTTAACAAAATAGAGTTGTTTGCAAAGAATATCCACTGTTTACATCAACACATTTATGTTTCAACTAAATAGTTACATTTAAAATTAAATATTTCCATTTACTCTGTTGCAAATCTCTAGCCTTTTTACATGATAAATTATCAGTTTACAAGCATATGTGCACTGTTTAAAAGTAAAGAACAAAACGCTTCTTCCACAATGTACATAAAATAATCAAGTCAAAATTGCCCTATTTCGTACATAAGGATAGTATGACTAATGTTCATATAATATTCATGCCCTTAAGGCTGAAATAACAGACTATGGTTGCTCTGAGTCAACCAATCCCCAATGGCCGGGTCCTCTTATCTAAACATCATTAATGTATTTGAGATGTTCCCATGTGGCTTATTGTTTTATACCATGCAAGGAGAGATATTCTACATGGAGATCTTTTCTGCATCCTAACATGGATTTCATGCCACCATTCTCATCAAATGGGGTCTATTTTCTTATCAAAAGACAACTTGCATACATTTTCAAGGCTTTGGAAACATTAACATAGCCCCCAATTAGTTATCATCCTATTCGTGTTGAAAATGAAGGTAATACTATAGCTTAAAACTTGTAAAATTATGTGATTGTAGATTTAATTAAGTATTCTTTGTTACAATTCTTTGTGGATGATTATCTGTTTATATCAAATTTAATGATTGTAAAAAGTAGACAAAAGATTGTAGAAGAATGAGACAAGAGATAGAAGTGAAACAACATATACATGGAGAAACCCTTTTGGGAAAAAAACTCCACCAAAATCAATAGTGCTTGTATTATTTAACCTTAGAACAAGATTACAATAACACTATATCAATCCTTCATTGATATGCTTCCTTGCCTTTAACAATCCTTCTTCACAACCTGCAAAAACTCTCTTTTTGAAACTCTCTTCAACTTGCTGAAATAACTAGACAATAATGAGCCTGTAAAAATTCTCTTTTTGAAACTCTCTTCAACTTGCTGCAATAAATAGACAATAATGAGCCTGTAAAAACTCATGAGTTTACAATACAAGATCATAAAGCTCCTCTCAAAAATCCACGCCTAGATTGGGCAAGTAGAATTCCACCATGTAATCTAAAGTCAATCCAAAGTCTTCCTCAATCTTGGCACCCCAAATTGAAGACTTGACTAAACTTTGGTCAGGAAAATACCTTCAACTTCACCTCAAAGTTTGTGCCCAAGACAGGACCCACTTAACTGAGCTTTGTAAATATCTTCTCATGCAAAAGGTGTTAATTGAAAGATCCCAACTTGGGCACCCAAGGTGGACCCATGTAAATCTTAGTTAACTGAAACATATCTCTCCACCAATTAACTGAAAATATCCATCTATTATCTGTCATGCAACTGAAGTCATTAGTCATGCAACTGAAGTCAACTAAGTTAACTAGCATTCAACTAAAACTAACTACATGCAACTGAAGATAACTGAATCATAACTGAGTTGAGCTGAGTTGAACTGAACTAAACTGAAGTAAATGTTAATCCCTACTTTATAGGATCTAAACATGCATTACTGAAGTGTTATCAATCCTCCAAATAGTTAACTAAAGCAAGGTGGGTTTCACCTTCCATGTTGGTGCCCCATGTGCTCCTATCTTGTAGGATCTATTCTTGGGAATCCCCACATGTTCCTATCATTTAGGAATAATTGCAAATGTAAATTTACATGTTCATTTCATTCAAATTTAATCTCTTTCTAATCTTAGTGTTGGGGAACACTTTCCAACGACTTAGGAGATACATGAAATATGTTTAGGATTGTAATTAAATGGCATCCTATTCCCAACATTCTCCCACTTGACATTATACATTACAATTATTCTAAACAAGGAATCATTATTATAAATCAAGTACATGACTCAAGGCTAATGGCCTTCCTACACCAAGAGAACTTATTTGTAGGAACTAGTTTCATAAGATAATCTATAGCACTGATCAAAGTGTCAACTTTCTCAATCAATATCTTCCCACTCTAAACAATTTCTTGCACAAAGTGATACTGAACATCGACATGCTTAGTACGAGCATGATACATAGGATTTTTGGCTAAACAAATAGCACTTTGAATATCACATTCAAGTCTAATTTTCTTGCAATTAAAACCAATACCTTTCCCAAGTCTCTGTAACTAAATTGCCTCTTTAGAGGCATGTGAAGTAGCCATGTACTCTACTTCTATGGTGGACAAAGCAACCGAGGGCTGCCTCTTACTCATCCAACTAACCACAACTCCAAACAAAGTAAACACATAGCCACTTGTCGAACTCAAACTGTCCAGGTCCCCTGCCCAATCTGAATCAACAAAACACTGTATGTCCAATAATCTGTGCATAATATCAATATCATTAGCACCATGATAAACCAAATAGTAATCATAAGTACCTCGTAAATATCTAAAAACCCTCTTAACATAAGTCCAATGTTCTTTACCAGGGTTAGACATAAACCTACTTAGAACTCCCACTACTTGGGCTATATCCAGTCTTGTACAAAACATTGCATGCACCAAACTACCAGTTGCACTAGCATATGGAATTTCAAACATTTCCTCATGATCAAAATCAGATTTAGACTCATGTCTAAACTTAACTTCGTGCCAACTGGTAAAGGAATATTAACTGGTTTACTATCATGCATGTTAAACCTTTTCAAAATAGTATCAACATAGTTGCTTTGACTTAAGCAAAGCTTTTTGTTACCTCTATCTCTGATGATCTCCATACCAAAGTTATATTTTTCAGCCCCTAAATCTTTCATCTCAAATGTGCTAGAGATTTGTGCTTTCAGTTATTTGATCATTACCTTGCTATTACCAATAAACAACATGTCATCAACATACAAGATAATAATTAAAATCCGATCATCAATAACTTTTATGTAAACACAATGATCTTCCTCACTCCTAACATAGCCAATTTTCAATGGAAAAGCATCAAACTTTCGGTACCATATTCTAGGTGACTGTTTCAATCCATATAAAGATCTCGTTAGCCTGCAAACCAATAATAATTTTCCTTTTACAACAAAACCATTAAGTTTCCTCATATAAATCTCCTCATCAAGATTCCCATGTAAGAAAGTAGTTTTCACATCCATTTTCTCTATCTCAAAATCATAAGCAACAACAATAGATAAAAAGAATCTTATAGAAGTTAATTTAGCAACAGGAGAGAAGATTTTATTAAAGTCAACTCCCTCTCTTTGGGAGCAGCCCTTGGATACTAATCTAGCCTTGCACCATTTGAGATTACCATCTATTCCAATTTTCTTTATAAAGACCAATTTACAACCAATGGCCTTTCTTCCTTTGGGAAAACTCTCAAGATCCCATGTGTCACAAGTATCCAAGGAAACCATTTCCTCATGCATAGCTTGTGACCAAAGCTTGTTCCCATCTGAAGATAAAGCTTCCCTATAAGATCTAGGTTGATCATTAGTACTCATCAAAGAAAATATACAATGAAAATCAGGTGGGTTATACCTATCAACGGGATTTCGTTGTCTTGTGGATCTTCTCAAAGAAGGTTCTTCTTGTTCCTTAATATGTTCATCATGAGCATCTATCTTAGAAGAACTCTGTGAAGTCTCCTCATCTAATCCATCCAATTGTTCTTCAACATGTGCATCTTCATGCTTCTCAGTATTTATCTCAAATTGAATAGTTCGAGAAGTATCCTTCTCCTTTGTTTGTTCTTCTCCTGAATAAGCTCTCAATTCCCTGAAAATCATATCTCTAGATAAAGTAATTTTTCGAGTTAGAGGATTCCAAAGCTTGTAACCTTTTACATTTTCACCATAACCTATGAATAAGCATTTCTATGATTTTGGATCCAACTTAGACCGCTTTTCTTTAGGCACATGAACAAAATCCTCACAACCAAATATCCTTAAATGTGCCACACTAGGTTTCCTATCTAACCACATTTCATAAGCGGTTTTATCTTCAAAAGATGAACTAGGAGATCTATTGATTAAATAACAAGAATTACTTACAACCTCAGCCCAAAGGCACATATCTAGCTTTGCACTACTTAACATACTCCTAGCTCTTTCCATTAAGGTTCGGTTCATCCTTTCTGCTACTCCATTTTGTTGGGGTGTATATGGAGTAGTTTTTTGTCTCACAATTCTCGCATGCTTACAATAATCATCAAATTCGCTAGAACAATACTCACCACCATTATCTGATCTCAACACTTTTATCTTATGATCTAATTGTTTCTCAACTAAAGCCTTAAATTTCTTAAACTTATTGAACACATCAGATTTTTTATGCATAAAATAGATCCAAGTGTATCTTGAGACATCATCAATAAATGTGAAATAATATCTAGATTTTCCAATAGACTCAATATCCACAGGACCCATAACATCTGAATGAAAAATCTTTTAGCTTTATTTGTTTCATTAGGAAATGAAGATCTAGATTGCTTTCCAAACACATAATGCTCACAAAAATTGTTTATACCAATATTATAATTAGGAATACCGTCAACCAATTTCTTATTAAGAATGGTCCTAAGACCTTTTCACCAATGTGGCCCAATCTATGGTGCCACATTATACATTTATTTTCAGCTTCAATTACATTGGCTGATTTATTCAAATTGGAGGTATCAAGCTTAAATAAAGTCCCTTTCTGAGATCCTTTAGCAACCACCATATTCCCTTTCACCAATCTGCAACCACTTTTGTCAAATGTCACATGCATTCCAGAATCATTGAACTTAGATATAGAAAGTAGATTTCTAGCAAGTCCCGGAATATGTAAAACATCATTAAGGATATTAACCCTACCATCACTGAAACACAACTTTATCTCTCCTTTTCCCACAATATTTTTTGTTCTATTATCTCCAAAGAAGACATTCCCTCCATCATATGCAATATACTTAGTGAACCACTCCTTGTTAGGAGTCATATGATAGGAGCAACCTGAATCAATAAGACAAGAGTCATCACTAACAATATTAGATGTAATGATCAATGCATCATTACCATCATCTAAGGATTTCTCTCTAGAAGCATCAGAACTATTTTTCTTATTCTTACAAACCTTCTTTACATGTACAGGTTTCCCACAGTTCCAACACTTTACCTTACTCTTACCAGGGATTTTAGACCATCCTTTTGACTTGCCCTTTTCTTTCTTGTCTCCCTTAGGTGCCTTTTCCTTAGGCCTACCTCTTACAAACAAGGCATCTTGGGATCCGATTTTAGACTTCCTCCTCATCTCCTCTGATAGGAGAGCAAGAATTATATTGTCCATCTTAGGATCTTCACAACTACCACTGATAACAACAATTAGATTTTCCCAAGACTCTGGTAAAGAACAAAGTAACAAAATGCATTTATCTTCATCTTCTAGCTTTACATCTACAAATTCTAAATGAATTAGAATCAAATTGAAAGCATTTAAATGAAGTGAAACAGAATCACCATCTTTCATCTTTAAAGAATACAACTGTCTTTTCAGATACAACTTATTGGTAAGACTTTTGGTTTGATAAATATCACCTATCCTCTTCCACATTTTATATGCGATAGCTTCATCTGAAACATTCAAGAGAAAAACATCAACAAGACATAACCTTATGGTCCCTCTTGCATTCTTATCAAGCTTATCCCAATCCTCATATGGCATCATTGTAGAGGGATTTTTCTCATTACAAACAACTAACCACTAATCTCTTTCTTCAAGGAGATCCTCCATTTTTAGTTTCCACATCTCATAACTAGATCCATTCAATCTTTCAATATCTAGGCGAGAATTAAAACTCATTGTAACACACTTCTTTTACAAATCAGAAATAACAAAATAGTAAAAGCTCCCACTACAACCAAAAAACCTTCGAAATTTAAAAAGAAAGGTGTCCCAAACCCTAACCAACCATTAGCTCTAATACCAAATGTTGAAAATGAAGGTAATACTGTATCTTAAAACTTGTAAAATTATGTGACTGTAGATTTAATTAAGAAATTTTTGTTACAATTCTTTATAGATGATTATCTATTTAGACAAGTTTTAATGATTGTAGAAAGTAAATAGAAGATTGTAGAAGAATGAGACAAGAAGATAGAAGTGACACAATATATATGTGGAGAAACCCTTTTGGGAAAAAACTCCACTAGAATCAATAGTGCTTGTATTATTTAACCTTAGAACAAGATTACAATAACATTGTATCAATCCTTCATTGATATGCTTCCTTTCCTTCAACAATCCTTCTTCACAACCTGCAAAAACTCTCTTTTTGAAACTCTCTTCAATTTGCTGCAATAAATAAACAATAATGAGCCTGCAAAAACTCTTTTTTTTTTTAAATCTCTTCAAATTGCTGAAATAAATAGACAATAATGAGCCTATAGAAACTCATAAGAGTTTACAATACAAGAGCATAAAGCTCTCTCAAAAATCCAAGCCTAGATTGGGCAAGTAGAGTTCCACTGTGTAATCTGAAGTTAATCCAAAGTCTTCCTCAATCTTGGTGCCCCAAACTAAAGACTTAACTAAACTTTGATCAAGAAAATATCTTCTAAACTTCACCTCAAACTTGGTGCCCAAGACAAGACCCACTTAACTGAGCTTTGTAAATATATTCTCATGCAAAATGTGTTAACTGAAAGATCCCAACTTGGGTGCCCAAGGTGGATCCAAGTCAATCTTAGTTAACTGAAACATATCTCTCCACCAATTAACTGAAAGTATCCATTTGTTATCTATCATGCAACTGAAGTCATTAGTCATGCAACTGAAGTCAACTTAGTTAACTAGCATTCAACTGAAACTAACTACATGCAACTGAAGATAACTGAATCATAACTGAATTGAATTGAGCTGAACTAAAATGAACTAAACTAAACTGAAGTAAATGGCAATCCCTACTTTGAAGGATATAAACATGCATTACTAAATTGTTATTAATCCTTCAAATAGTTAACTGAAGCAAGATGGGTTCCACCTTCCATGTGGGCACCTCATGCGCTCCTATCTTGTAGGAGCTTTTCTTGGGCATCCCCACATGTTCCTATCATTTAGGAATAATTACAAATGTGAATTTACATGTTTATTTCATTCAAATTTAATCTCTTTCTAATCCTAGTGTTGGGGAACACTTTCCAAGGACTTAGGAGATACATGAAATATGTTTAGGATTGTAATTAAATGGCATCCTATTCCCAACAATTTGATAACAAGGTTCTGATAAAATACAAGAAAAATACAATATTCAGAGGGGTCTCTTATCCTCCCATATCGTAGTCAATCCTACACAAATAATGGCAACATACACAGTCATCGAAAATTGTGTGGTTTTAAAATGTGTCAGTGAGAGTAAATAAACAGTAACTAAACACACACATCCATGCAATGTATTACATAAAAGGAATTGAAATAACAAAATCAAATTGCTATTGCTATCCTTTCAAATTATTCCATGATTTTCTAATCTTAAGGACCTTTGAAATTCATGCTCTCGAATCTATTAAATGTTGCACATGAATCTGTAGAGGTGACAACCTAAGAAATCAGAAGCTATTATGCAATGCAAACTACATGCCTATATCACTATATTTTTGTCTTTTTAAAGGTAAATGCTGAATGATTTATGATGGAGTGTTGATATGCTCAAATGATGCTAAAACTAATAATGCAATTCTAATGGTAATGCTATATAAAAGATGCAACAAACTAAAATACTAAAATAGAAATGCCATGATAATGCAACTATGGACTGAAATGCTAAATGCTCTCAATTTGCTCTAAGATTTTTGTAGCATAATTTTGTCAAATTCTCCTTATCAAAAGTTGTAGAAATGCTCTCTATTTATAGATTTTTCCAAGTTTGGAATGATGTGGTAGTGATGAACGGTTAAGATTGTGATCTTGAGGCATCAACAATTGAGCACGAAGAGGTTGGAGAGAATCATGGAAGTGGTTCCCTACAAGAGAACATTTTGCCAAGTGTTGAAGGGAAATAGAGGAAAGAAGAAGCCATGTGTCCAAGGTGGTTTCAAATTTGTTACAGGTTGTTGATGGAAATTCCCATTTTACAAATTAGAAAAATTCAATTTCATGTGACACATGGTGAGGTGGCAGGTGATGTGGAAGGAAGTTAGAAGAATATGTAGAAATGTGCCAATTTGAATTAAAAATTCAAATTTAAATGAAGAAGGGAAATTAGCTAAATGACAAATTAGTTAATTTGTGCATTTAATTAATTTAAGAGGAAAAGTGATTTTAGATAAGAAGAATATTTAGAAATGAACTATATAAATAAATTTTGCAATTTATTTATAAGTAGAGGATTTCAAATTTTATTAATTAAATAACAATTATTTAATTAATTTGTTCTCAGACCATTTTTATGTGCATATATTTTTCCCCTCTTTGAAGTGATGTGCACAGACGCATTGCTTTAAAGAATAATTTGTCCAACTGTGATGATAAAAATTACACATGCCACAGACTTTGATTTTGCAGTGATGAAGAATGGATGCCCCCTTGGGAGATAAATCAAGAACTTTTGAATTTGTTGAAAATTTTGATGATTAAATGATTTTTCAATGATGTGTCGATGATCTTCATATTTTATGATAGTAACCTGATTTATCTCCCGAAAAATGATGATAGTCTTGCCACAATGTTGATTAGTTGATTAAAAAGGCCCCTTTTTTGAAAAAAATTAAAATAATGCCACCAAAATTACCCCTTAAAAGGTCACAATGGGTAAAATAAAGCTCATTTGTAACTTTGCATTGTGAAAACTTGAGAGAGAGAAGATAGCCAAAATGGATTGGATTTTGTGCCACACTCATAGATTCGAGCGAGTTCGCCACCACCAACGTCCAACCACATACAGACCTCTGGTATGTACCCCTAGAATCGCCTATTTTCAATTTTAAATTCAAACTTTTCCCACTTTTTTTCTTTTAAAAACTTGGTTTTGAACGTGATTTAGCGCATAGGGGTAGACTTTTAGTGCATTGGGAACCTGATACAATGCATAGATTCACTGTAGTAGCGCATAGGGTTAGGTTTAGGCTTTAAAATAGACTCGCGCATCGGGTCACCGTTTTAGCGCAATAGGTTGCTGAAATAGCGCATAGGGATTCTAACACATAGGGTTGATAGAGTCACACATAGAGTAGGTCAATTAGCGCATCTAGGAAATGGTGCATCAGGACCCTGTTCTGGTGCATCAAGTCTATTTTCTAGCGCATCCAAGAAATGGTGCATAAAAGGTCTGTTCTAGCACATATGGTAAATTTTCTAGCGCATATGGTAAATCAACACATAAAAACTGTTTTAGCGCATTGAGCCAAAAATGATGATTTTGAATGATTCCTCCTAGTCTTTGATGGTTGATGATCATGTCAGCCAATGATAGGATGATGTTGATTGATAGATTGATGATCGTCCTCATGATAGGTGAGCAATGATGATAAGGTAGATAAGGATGATTGATTGATTGACTGATCTCATGACAAATGAGAGTCGGGGATAGCTTGATTGATGTTGATCGATCTCATGAAAAATGAGAGTCGACGATAGGATAGGTGCTCCTCGAGATTTGATCAAAATATCATGTGAGCTGATTTGATTAATTGATATGTTGATTGATAGGCTGATTTGATTGATGTGCTAACTTGATATGTTAATTTTATTTGATAAGAGGGTGGCTTAGGAAATTTACAGGTTTGAGAGCACTTTCCGCGGACATGGGACATGATCCCACAGCTGACTCTGATAGATTTAGCCATTATTGATCAGTTCGGACTTACTTCCTTGATTCGTATGCCCTAGTACCGGATTAATCGGGGGATGTTGATGGTACTTGCAGAGGGGTGGCATAGCAACCACAACACCTTCCACCTGGTGACTACCGAGATCACTATTACACCAAAGGACATATATCATATTTTGAGGATACCAATTGTGGGGGACCTGGTGGTGTATGATTATGAGGAGCAGGGGGGATTGATGCTATTAGACAACTTTTCCATGATGATCAGTTTACTAGATATGAGATATCTTGGTGGGAGTTGATTGCCAGCCATCGACCCTTTCCATGTGTGCTAGTAGGATTCATTGGTGGTTTTATCTGCCTCGACCATAGGTCGAAGGGATTTTCAGTTGGCTAGGGTCAAATTTAGGAGAGCATGATTTCTCATGGGACCAGATATGCCTGGGGTTCATGCATGCTTGCACACCTGTACCATGATCTTCATCAGGTTGTATATCTTTGGGCTAACAGTCTCATAGCAGGGTGTACATTATTACAGCTCTGGGCCCGGGAGCATATAGAGGTTACACGACCAGTGGGATGTAGGGCTCGACCAGCAGGGCAACAATATGTTTTTGGTTACACACGACCACTTTTCCAACATAATTTGGGCAAGTTAGAGTATTGGGGGAGGGTGCTTGATGACTTGGACACAGTTATTTGGCGATTGTATCTTAATTGTGAGGCATGGGCAGAGGACGATGAAAAGATGCCTTATGTGTTTTGTACCAGATATCTGATCGGCAGGACGTTGTACATCATTGAGAGATTCCTTTTTGGCCAAGTATATAGGCACTACGACATAGTACATGGTATGCCACAGGGAGTGGCACATTATGCCAGACAGAGGCAGGATATTCCTAAGTGGGGGCCTACACTAGAATATGATGTTGCTTGTGTAGAGTACTACGATTTACAACCAATGATTTGGTAGTATCATGCAAAGCTCATTGATGCTCAGATGACAACAAACTACACAAAATATTTTTATACACATCCTTTTCCACGGATCTCGAGTTCGAACGAGCCTGCACCCATTTTGGAGGTTGGGAGGAGGGAAGGATAGGCAGTGCAACGGAGGGGAGATGGAGGTGAGGAGGAGGTAGAGGAGGAGGAGGGAGATGATGATGGTGGTGATGGAGGAGATGGAGGAGATGGAGGGGGGATGGTGGAGGCAGAGGATGAGATGTGTTGGATTTTGGGGCCGTACCCAGGAGGAGGAGGTCATCTCCTACCGAACAGAGGCTAGTTGTTCTGAGGATGCCCTCCCAGAGGCAGTAGACACAGATAGTTGGGTTGCAAGTTCAAGTGTAGACTCTATAGGGGTAGGTATAGGCACTACAGGCACAATTAGCCCAGACACAGGCTCAGTTATAGGCACAGGCACTAGCGTAGCTACAGGTACATGGATAGATGGTACAACTGCAGGCACAGGTAGCCACCCTCACAACCGAGAGAGATGTCGCTCGATGACAGGGAGAGCAGGTAGTAGTAATGACTGATAGGATTCACATAGTGACCCAAGAGGCTGGTATAGGTGATCTAGTTAGAGAGCTTTGAGAGTCCGCCAAGGAAGCAGAGTATTACATAGGCAGATACCATGAGATCGTGCCACCCGAGCAGAGAGTCAATTATGCTTGTTCTAGATTTGATCGCTCTCAGTCTTGGACTGCCAGTAGGGGCGTCACACAACCACTCCCAGAGGGCCCACCAGGCGGAGGACCAGGAGCAGTGCCATCAGGGATAGGATATGTTGGGGAGAGGTCTGCAACCTCCGGGGGCAGTACCACAGGATCTCATGGTCACATCTGATATATTGTATCTTGATTCAGAGACCTGGATTTGCCACATTTTCGATGTTGTATCTCTTTCCAGTTGGTATCATTGTACACTTGACATTTTATTTTGAGTTTATATATGATATGCAACGATGATTGGTGATCCATGTGTTGATGATTTTATTATGGATGTTTATGATGGATGCATTTAATTTATGTTAAAAGTGATTATGTCATGTTCTATATGATTATGTTATGTTCCATGTATGGATGCATTAATGTGATGATGTTATGATTTTATGTGTTTATGAATGATGAATGATATGGATGTGATTTATGTAAATGAGATGATATGCATTGTATTTTTGTAATTTTTCACATGTATATAGCAGTGTATGGATAAATGGGTACGAAAATGGTTTATTATGGAATGCAAATGTATGATTTTATGCATGGATATGGATGATTCAATGTATGGATATAAATATATAAATGAATTTATGTTATTCCCCAATGTGACATGTATTATGATTTTATATGCGATGGATATTATTATGCAAACATAATGCAACATGCTTTTCTCCATGTTTTGGTACTTTTCTAATGCACATATATGACCTATATGTATAAATGTGAAATGAATTATGATGATGAATGGATGAATGGTGCATAATATGATAATGTTAGATGTATGGATGGATGTATGATACTGCTTTCTAATGATATGATATGAAAATGCTAATGCAGGCAAATGATTTCTTTTTGTTATGTCAAGTGTACTCAACCTTATAGTGAGAGATAACATCATGTTGATAGTTACCAACCTTGGAAAAATCTATAATGAAAATGCAAAACTAATATGAATGCGATCCTATCTATACAATATTTCCATCTAATTCATTGTGCTTATTATCATCATTGAGCCTTTTATTATGTTGAAAGTTAGTACAAACATTGATGGTATAATTAGACCATGATGACCTAAGTACAAATTCCATACAACTTTTTTTGAGATTTGACAATGCAAGATAACACAAGCATCTAGGTATAATTAGACCAAGATGACCTGAGCATCACTTGTGTAAACAAACAAGAGTTAATCAGGTTCCCATGCAAATTCAAAATGTCATCAATGATACTTTGTAGAGCATGTCCTGTGAAAATTTACACAGTAGTAATGATTGACTCATACACAACAGACAAAGAAAAATATCATTCTCAATCATAGCCCCTCTAGCTTGTGACATCATCGAGGTACTCTAGAGAAATGATAACAACAATCAAGATATAAGCAATTGGACATGTGTGTTAAAGTTGGACAACATTGTAATTCAAGGCTATAGCTCATGTCATCATTCAAGTTATCAATGAATACCTCTATCTTCTCTTTTTCTGGTATGGGTCGGGGATACCTTGCGAATAATCTTATCCACCTTTGTAGGAATATTAAGAATGATTCCCCTTTCTTTTGTTTCACATTACAAAGGTCTTTCATTGTGATCTCATGTTGGATATTATATGAATATTGGGTAATAAACTTGTTTACCAATTCCTCAAAAGATTTGATCCCTGGAGGTAATTGCAAGAACCATTACATGCATTGCCCTCCTAAACTACATGGGAATAATCTCATCAAATATTTTTCCTCATGGGAAAATTCAAGGCTCATTGTTCAGAATTCCCTTACGTGATCTATTGGATCGGTTTTCCCATTGTATTTATCATATTTAGGAAATTCACAATGTTTGGAAAATGGTATCATGTTGACACTTTGATCGAATGGGTAGGGTCATATATCTTGTATGGAGTATCTCTTGGTAGTCCCCGTTTGCATGTTTTGCATTTGTTGTTGGAGGGTTTGGATTTGTTGTTTCAAAGTATCCATGAGGTCATTGGTTTTTTCTTCACTTCTTGTTTCAATTTTCTTTTATGCTTCTATTTTCTTAGGGGTTCTTTTCAATTTTGTGACATCAAAATCGTTGGGTAGTTGGACCCCTTTGTTTGCTAGCACTAAAAGGTATTTCTTGAATTCCTTTTCAAAGATCCTCTCCATGAATTTATGAAAATTTGAATCTTGTTGGGCTTGTTTTATGGTTTCATCTGTTATTTCTTCCACCTCATCTCGAGGAACTCCGAAAAAGGGAGTCTCTTCTCTTTCAGTCATGGTGTTTTGGTTTTCGATTTCCTTTTGCTCAAGTTTTCGCTTTTGCAATCTAGTTAAAATAGGCATACAAGTGATGAAAATGTTGTA
Organism: Sequoiadendron giganteum; assembly: GCA_007115665.2. Lineage (NCBI taxonomy): Eukaryota > Viridiplantae > Streptophyta > Pinopsida > Cupressales > Cupressaceae > Sequoiadendron > Sequoiadendron giganteum. The sequence continues at coordinate 626,919,126 of CM021107.1, forward strand.
AGTTTATGATCAAATTTTTGGGAGTGCCAAAAGGAATTGGTTAAAATCTGATTAGGCAAGCTTGTTTTGGGATGAAGGATGATAATCCTGATGGGGAAACATAATTACTAATCAAAAAATAAGTATGATGAAAAGGCACTTTTGGGATGTTTGATCAAATCTTAGTTGATGAATTTTCACTTGAAAATGATGGTTTCAACAAGTTTGAGATTCTGGTATAACTGAGGAAAGGCCTTGGACTGAAAATGATTGTGGATAAGTTTGAAAAATGATGAATTTTGCAAAAATCCCAATGTTTCCAAGTTTTTCTCTATTGTATCAACTGATTTCGATGATTGGAGTATTGCATTGTCGGTTGTAGAATGTGAGAATGACGAAGGGGTTCACTATGGTTATGAATTTGTGAAAGAGCTCTTCGTTGATAATAAGCTTGTGAGGATAAAGGCTCTAAAGAAAATCCATGAGTATATCCTCTATCAAAGTCATGATATCTATGGATGAACATTCAATAGTCAAGAAAGACCTTCCTAATTTGGCACAAGAAGCGTCTCCTTTTCAAAATTTTCTTGTAGCTAAGTTGTTTCTTTGGTTTCCTGATTCTTTTAGTAAGGGATTTCTTGACAAATGTTGTTAATTTCCAATCCCTTAACATAAAATTATTAATGTGCACAAACATCACAGTTTGATTCGATAATGAAAAGATGTTGTTTAAGAAGGAATATCCAAATTGGGTGCTAACTAATAGGTAGAAGGTCAAATTTAGCTCTCTGAACATTGAAATGCTATAAATTTAATGACCGACCCCTCTTAAGCTCTTCGAGCCTTGAACAACTATTAAAATGGTAACAAAACCTTTAAATAAAATATAAAACACATGGTTATGAACCCTCTTTTAAAGGATAATTTATCGATCCATGACAATGTTTGTTCATCATAATTTGTAGGATTCTAATTGCCATCAAATGTCTTGCACTTGAGTGCGATCTAAGAACAACCTGAACTTAATTTTGTAGGCTCGACTTAGCTTAGAGAGCTATCCACAAGTTTTCTACAAGAAAGAACCTATGCAATATACCATAGGCCAAGTGACCCAACAATGGGCAACACCATGCCATTCGGCCTAAGGCCATGGAATTTATCTAAATGAAACTTACTATTAAATGATGAAATCAACATACAAAATGGAAGCTGAATATCATTCGAAAATGAGGAAGAAAATACAGAGAAAATCGAGTTTGTTTCCTTTGAAAGGCTCAGATTAGCTCAAATATCGTATTCGATTGTTTTGTCCTTTGATTTTTCCGTGAGATTCTCTGCTTTTTCCTTCCCAACGTTCCACTTTTTTCTATGCTTTTTCACCCACACTACCTTTGTATTCAAAATGGAAACAATCACCTCCTTTCTTGCATGCCTCAAGCGGAGGAATTATGGCCTTTTCGCTGGCCACTACACATTTGAATATTGTTGTTATTTTCATGGTAGACCATACTACCATAATCTTATTTGATTTTGTTAATAGTTCGATATTAGAATCCTATCGGTTATCAAATTGAATTCGACATGTAAATTTGAATATGCATTTGAATAGTTATATATATATACATATATATAATTTTTTGTGTGTATTTAAATGGTTCCATTATTTACCATGTTTTCTATTTTTGCATATACACATATATATACACATATATATACATACATATATATATACATACATACATATATATATACATACATATATATATATATACATAAATACATACATATATATATATACATGTATATATATATGTATATGTATGTATGCATGTATTTGAATGTTATTTACATACATGTATATGTGTATATATATATATATATTTATATGTATAATTTTTTTGTTATGGATTACAAGTTCCATTCACTATTACTTACAGTAGGGATCTTAAATTCAAATTTGATCATCTATATATATATATTTACATATATATATTAAGAAAAAGGAAGTTTCTTTCTTTTCTTCAAACACAAGGTTTAAATAGACAAATTTTAATCTACAAGCCATACATTTTCAAACACTAAAACAATTCAAGTCGGGAAACTTTGTTCTCTTATATATGCAATTTGGTTCAAATGCAAGTCATCGTGCCTTTTTGTGGTGTGTGCACCCAGATTCCAACTGGCTTACCATTCGATCTAGCTAAAAATCCTACTTCAATCATGTTCTCATCCTTCAACCTGTCACCCTGCAACTACACACACTTGCACTTGCAAATTGATTAGTAACGCTCAATTCTTAAGAATTCCATATAATCTAATACACATGAATTTGAATGTGCATATATGATGCTATATGAACTTAAGAATTCCATATAATCTAATACACATGAATTTGAATGTGAATGTAAAGAATTCAAACTAGATGATGAGCTATACTTGTGTCCAGTTGAATGTAAATGAAATTAAATCTATTCAAGTGAACTTAAGAATTCCTTATAATCTAATACACATGAATTTTATTATGCATGCAAAGAAAGTGATCTAAATGATGAGCTATAAGTGGAGTTGAATGTAAATGAGATCAAATCTATTCTTGAACTTAAGAATTCCAAGGAACATTTATGCTATTGGAAATTGATAAAATCTCGCTATGCATATAATATAAGTATCTAGATCTTCCCATGACAACTATATATTAAAAAGTGATCAATCCACATAATTACCAAATATCCCATTACATGTGGTCTCAAGCTATACATGGTAAACAACTATTGATTCCAAAATATAGCTATCTCAAACACCCCAAACACCATCACTATGATTCACTATAATGAATATTCCAATGCACCAAGGTGAACAAGAAAGACCAATCCAAGAGAACCCATATAAGAACACTCACAAAATGATACACGTGAGTAACATACCAAAGGTTATATAAAATCATGGTTGCTAATCTAAAAAAAAGAAAAGAAATTGCAATGCCTATAGATCTTGGATAATATAATAAAAATATCGAATGTCACATTAGTAACATAAAATTTTAGAAAACTAGAGACAACATGTAGATTCTTCACCACTCAAACACCAAATCAACTAGATCCAATTTGTCACAAAATTAAAATAAAGTAATAATAGTTTAGGAACCCAATAAGAAAATTATAAAAAATTACACTAATAAAGAGCATACCAACACTTTCACATTTAAAAACCGACTAGAAAAGACCTTCTAAAACCACATGATCCCAACATAAACACTTCATATGTGATGAGGTAAAAATAACATCATCATAATAAAATTTGGAAAGCTTACTTTTACTAACTCAATCCTAAGCCTGTGCCAATTTATTAAACTTTAGGAGAAATAATTGCTTATTTTAAGGAAAATTATGCTTTCTTTCTTTCTTTTGATCAATTGAGGAAATTTTCCAATGCAGGTTTAATGGGTTGACTTGAGTGTTTTTGTAGGGAATAATCGGTCATCTAGCAGCTATGCAAAAGTCAAACTAGCACATGCCTCAAGTGTGTTAAAGGATAGATGTTGTGAATCTGTTCCTGAATATCGAGATGATGAACCGAGGATTTAGTTTTTGTTCTTTAAAATTCTGTTATCAAAACTTCATGGCTCTTCTCGAGCCTTCTATATGTTTATGAGCTTTAAAGACATAAAAGCTAGTTTTAAGTTGTTGAAGACTTTTTCAATGGCTATCCACGCCATCTTAAATTTAGGATTTAGTTATATGTTATCTATAAGAATGTAACTTCATAAGTGATGAATAAGACATAAGAAGTATCGTTATGTTTTTCACATAGTTTCTAAAATACTGTTGAAATGAGTTACCTGATTTCTGTCTATTGGTAAATTGTTGCACTATGAATGATGACGACTGTTTGTAATGGAAAGACTTGAGAACTTGTAGCTTATGTGATTTAAGGACAAAGTGTTAACCCGCGAGCTGGCCACTCGAGGGAAGTTAGCTTAGATAGATAAGTATTTTACTGTTCTGTTGTTTTATTTGTTAAAGATAGATAGCTATCCAATAGGGAGTAACTAAGTTTGTTAAGAGTTGAGTCTAAAGTTCTGGAGCACCATTGTTTTTAATTAGTATGAGTTATCTTTCGTAGTTGATAAAATCCTTTACTGTTTAAAAGATGTTTCATTGTCTGTTCACTTATTTCTCTGCTTTCGTAGTATATCAGTTGTTTAGTTTGCTTGTTTCTATGCTTTCTAGTTTAGTTGTGTTGCTTTCTAAATTAGTTGTCTTATGCTTTTTAGTTTAGTATTTTCGGTTATTCTTAGAATAAATTGTTTTCCAGTTAAACAGTTTAATGGCCTTCGATTAAAATTGATTTCAATAGTTTAAGGAAAAACATAAAATATAAAATGAGTTATCCAAATCATCTCCTTCTGCAAACTGCCTTGGACACTACCCGGTCGACTAATTGACATTCAATATTCTAAAGTAGTAGGACCTAACAACAGCCTATCAATATGGTATTCATTATAGCTAAGTTAATTTTTACCCATGTGAGTAGGGGACCAAAAGAAGACTTCCAACATGAACGCTCTCACACAATATATATTTATAGAGTAAAAGAACACAACCACCATGTCATAGGGTAGTTAAATACTAATGTAACTGATTTTGTTTGTTGAATCTAAGATCATATATATACATGCAATTTATAAAACCTAGTGACTTTTAAAAAGTTCAATTTCATTTGTTCAAGTCCAAATATATGAGCTAGACCATATATATGCACAATTAAAAAACCTAGTTTATGTTCCAATTTTGCATTTAAATTTATGTTCCATAGAATTATTAAGTTCAAGAATAGGCAAAATGTGAACTTTTTAATTTAGTCACTAAGTTTTGTAAATTGAATATATATGATCTAAGATTCAAAAAATGAAACCGAAGATTCAAGTGAACTTAAAAGAATTTCATGTCCACCATAAAAATGCAATTGGAAATTAAGATGATTTAAAGGAATTTAGGCAAAATGTTTGAAAACATTTTTACAGTCACTAGGCTTTGTATCAAGCATATATGATCTAACATACATATTTAAGTGGAGTTTCATTTATGTAAATTATGAAATCAAAGATTCTTGAACTAAATTAAGAATTCCACATGGAACTTGAATTTAAATACAATTCCAGAAATAAATGACCAAGCCTTTGAAAAAAACCCATTGTAAAACATGTCACATGTCCAATCAATATAGATATAGATAGATCTATAAAAAAATTTAGTACATATATATATCCATTCATACATGTACATATATCCAAAAAACAACTTAAAGCTCCTGGTACATATAATTTGGACCCTCTCTATCTTTAATTATCTCTAAAATATTTTCATGATCTTCAACATGCAACCTCCACTTTTGTTTGGCACGTCCTCTTTTAGATAAAGTTTCTAATTTTTGTTGTTGTTGCTATAACTAAGTGACTGTAATGTAGAACCTTTTGTCCTAGCATATAATCAACGAACATATACCATTTTTATCTATCTTTATTTGTTGATAATATGTGCCTTAAATAACGAATGATCCAATGGGATACTCTTGTCCATCACCATCTATCATTGATTCCACCAATTTTCTTTTTGGTTGTGTATATCTTAGTAGATATTAATCCACACCTTCCACATTGTTAGGATTTACAACAGGGTAAATATCTCCTATACACACACCATGTAAATTTTACAAAAGTAAAAATATATTTTTAATATATAAATTTATATATAAACATGCTTAACACTTACATAGAATATATTTAAATCAATTTTAAGAAAAAATAATTTCCATACAAGTGTAACAACTAAATTAGATACATGTTCATAATCAGCTAAATATAGATTATCGTAGACATCGACATTGTCATTTTCATCAAAAGGAGGCATTGATATTGATTGTTTCATTTCCCATCGTGAAACATACCCATCTCTAATATTCTCACATTAAACAATATTTCATTGTTCTTAATGCAATCAACACAAAACATGATTTTTCTCTCACATTAATTGCATAAGGCCTGCTACTTCCCATTGTCATGATCTGATGTAGACTTCTAATAACATGAATTGTTTGACAATTATAAGGATTTGATCGATCAATATCTATAAATTAAAAACATCCACTAGTGATTATTTTAAGTGAATATATATATGTAATTCAAATTTGAAAATTAAATTAAATCATGTACACAAACTTTGAAATTCAAATTTTTAACAAATATTGACTAGATGTACCTGTAACTTCCCAAAATACCATGTGTTGTATGTTGAGTCATGAGTGGAAAATTGACTTTTGCACCATTCAACAATTTCATTTACATTATGTATAGCATTACCTGCAAGTACACATGTTGGAAAAATTTGTCACCTATTTTGATTAATTGGGAAAAACAGGTTTTGAAGGGACCCCAAAACCCTTTACAACAAAAGATACTAAATTCTACCTCAAATGATAATCATAACAAACCACAAGCAGCAACCCAACATAAAATTCCAGACAATGGGTGCTAAATAAAGATGAGACCATAGTCAACCAACAACACCCAACAACCAACAACCAACAAACAACAAAAAATAACGAAACCTACACCCCAACCCAAACATAAAGCAACAATAAAAACTAACTCAGGCCACCCAAAGTATTGGCCATCTCAAGCTGTTGGTTCTTATTCTTTTCAACCATATCCAATAGTTCCTTTTTCTTAGCATCAAAGGTTTTCTTCCACTTAGCCAAACCTCTAGTCACAGGTCCCTTATCATCATCTTTAGGAGTCTTCTTACCCTTTCCCTTTGCCACACATTCCTTCTCCATGAGCTCAAAGAAGTAAACCTGGTCTTCTCTCAATTCATTGATTTTCCTGAATAGGATTTCTAAGGACTCTGCACTGTTCTTGACAAAAATGTGGCATGCCTACACAAGATTTTTGACGTCCACATTGATACGAGACACTTTGTCTTCCAAAGAAAAAAATATTTCCTCACAGAGAGACTTAAAATCATGGTAAGACCCTTCAAGGTCCACCATCCTATTAATTAGGATGTCCAACACAACACCTATAGGGACACTCTTAATATTTTATTTTAAGCCTCTAATTTTAATGTTTATCTTGTTAAATTATTGTAAAGACCATTTAGCTAGCTTGAAAGTACCTGTAGCCCCAGATCTATCCATATCCAACAGATTAAACATGGAGGTCACATCCTCGTCCAAATATGAAAAATCCTCAGAAAGAGGATCCACTTTCCAAGGTCCTTACTTGCTTTTGGTTTTTTTGCATCCTCCTGCTCCCAACACCTTTCTTCCTTATCCTCCTCCTCCATATGCACCTCCTACGGAGGGGAGTCCATAATGGTCACCGTCTTGTCACCCACTCTCTTGTCTGCACCAGTTTCCTTAGGATCCTTGGTCATAAACTTCAGAGCTCTACTCCTCATATTTGCAATGCGTGAAGAAAGCCTTTGTAGTTTAATTGCTCCACCCTCTTTAACCTGGGACCCCACTTCACCACCAAAATCAACAACATATTTACCACCTATCGCCTCCTTTAGAATAGGATAGGAGTCATCAGACCCCACATCTATCTCATCACTCCCCAATCGAGCAAACCTTTTCGCAGACGTGTTCCTCTTCGCACCACCTCCCTTCCTTTTCTTCGAAGAAGTAGCCACAACACCCGAGGAAAACTCCTCCTCCTCACCACTTCATTCCTCCTCCTCCGAAGAAGAAGATTCCTCACCCGTCGACCTAGAATCATCAGAGAAACTCTTCTCCTTACCTTTGATGGTAGGGGCTGAGAGAAGGGTCTTAATATGTTCCATTATTAGAAGAATTAGACCCTCATGGAGGACCAAGGCCTTTATGTTTTTAAGGTGTGCATACATCAAAAATCAAACAAAGATAAGAGAAAAAATGAAAAATAAATAAGCAGACCATGCCTGAAGTGATTAAGGAGCATGAAATGATGACCCAGGATGGCCTTAAATCTCCCTTCCAAGGTAACATACCTGATCATCACCTCAAGAACACTTGCCCAAATCTTCTTCAAAGATGTTCTTTCATAACCCTAGGTTTCCAACTTCATTATCACTTTCCTCTCATCGTCCTTGAAAAATTGAGTCATCACCTCTTCATTGCTTTTCTTGTCCTTACAAAATTTCCTACCAACAGTCGGCAAACCAGTAACCGAGGTAATCAAGTTCTCATTCACTTCCACCTCCATATTTTTAACCCTAACCTTTCGGTTATGCTAGAATGAGACGAATTGAGCAGAGGCATTAGGATCATGCCCATGCAGTCTCTCTAGATATGGAGTAAAATTCCCATGCCACAAAACATACCAGAGCTTCTTCTTATGCCTAATGTCTCCACAGGAATGTGGTTCGATTCGACTCCTTTCACCTCCCATGATAACCAGCACACAATTCTTAGAGACTTTGCAAAATGCATACAACAAAAGTCTAGAAGGTAGTAAAGCACCCACAAAGCATGTGAAATGGAGGAAAGTACCATGCCATAAATGTCGCCACACTTCATCCCATGCCATCATTCCGCAATAAGCTTATGTCTTCCTCAGGAATGATCGCACCTTCCTCCCACGAACAAAAATCATTGAGCCTAACAACCTTGTTGGCAAAGAAGTTCACCAACAAGTTACCTTCTCGATAAATGTGCAAAATATGAGTCTCAACACAAGATTGCAACATCATTATAGTATCCCTTATTAGATTATCAACACTCCAACTCGGAAAATGAGTGCCATGTAGATAATTAATGATGTTCATGGAATCACCCTCCACCCACAACTTGGAATAAACTTTACTAAAGGCATACTTAACATTGATAAACACAGCCTCCACCTTCGCACAATGATTGTTCTGAATTCCCAATGGGAATGTCACCTGTTACTTTCAAGAAACTTAAGAATTTAATTTAGTTTAAATATATATCTTTTTTTTTTTTTAAATCTCTAGATTCCATATATAGATAGTGAGCTATCAAAAATTTCATGTTGATGAATTGCACACTTCACACATGCTCCTGCTCCATCGTGCTCTCCTTTTCCATGTCCACTCTCATAAAAATTCCACCAAAATTTGGTGTTGAGTCTAGCATATTGATGGCTTAACCAAACAAAAGATTTTGTAGACTTAAATTGTCCTGTGAAGTTACAAATAATTACACTCAAACCAAATTAGCTTCAAAAAAGTAATTATATACAAGTAATTGAATAATTTAAGTCTCAAAGTTAAAAGTAAATAAATAAATAATTTTTTTTTAAAACAATGTACTTACCAGCATATCCATCAAACCATATCTAGTGTTGTTCTTGATTTATGCCATGTCGTCTTGGGTCTTCAAAAAATATTTTGAAATAATGAGCTACATCTAGCTTCTATCATGACTTGTATCATCACTGATATAAAAGTGAACCTCTTTGATGATAATTCGATCATCTTTGCTGCTTTGTATTCCATAGACCTCTAACTTGGCATGCTTATAGAAAACTTGCACAAAGATTGCAACTTGCTCTGAATGATAATATTGACTTTGAATCTCAATTTGAGGACTAAATGTATAATTCTCAGAGAAATATACAATAGAGAGAATACAACCTGGTGGAAAGCAATTCTTTAAATCATGAAATTTCTTATCTTTCCATCTTGCACCATGACAATGCTCAATATGTGGATATATGATATTGCAAAATTTATTCATGAATTCATTGTAAGGCAATCCACTCTCTTTGAGAACATTTTTTTGGCCTCAACTCCTGACTTTGTTAAGTATGTCTCATATTCAAATCTCTTCCAAATAACTTGCATTTCAACATTGTCAACTTGTAAAAGATTCTTCAAATCTCCACAATCATTACATACATTTTTTATTAACTGAATATTGAATTCATCTGAATCTTTTGATTTTTCGCATACAAGAGACTTCAAAAATTGTGTTGTGCTTTCAGGGATGGCTAAATTTTGATCAATTACTGCCATAGCTTTTTTGTATGATTATAGGTGTAGATCAAATTCAACATAATTTCAACAACAAGTTTCACATACTTTATTTATACGTACAAATGATGGTCGTAGTGTCTCAAACATCCTTTGAAAAATCTTCACATTTAACAATTCGTGCTTGAATGCTTCAAAAAGTTCACTTTGTGTTGTATCTATAAAAAAAATTAGGAGAGAATTTTGTACCATCTTCACCTATTATTTTTATTTCTATTGGAAGAAACACGAGAGTGGTTGGTCCAATATTCAACCACCTGTTTCTTTACATCTTCTGAAATTCTATCTTTTCGGGGAACCCTACAAATATTTACTCATTTTTTCTCAAATTGTCCATCTATTTATTTTCTCTTTTCAATATACATTTGAATATTTCTCTTAGAATAATTTAGTAATTCATAAATTTCTTGAACTTATCTTCTATGTGATAATATCTTACTAGAAATTAAAGCCATCAATGCTCTACATGCAACACTCAGATCACTAGATCGACTCTTGTTTTTAATACATTTCAATGCTTCTTGCAAGTTTTCAACAATTGTTTGTTTTAATGAATTTGATGAATTTTTCCTATTATCAACCGCTAACAACTCCAAAACAGGGGTCATTTCTTTTTGTCTAAATAACTTTGCAACTAACTATGCTCTTCCAATTAGAGATTTTTCTTCAAAAAATTCATCCCATATTCTTTTTTAGTGTAATTTTAATGTGCTTTCAGATAACATATCTTCGGATGAAATATTGAAAAGAGAATTCTCATCCATCTCCATCAGATTTTCCATACCATAGAATTTTTTTCTATTACTAGGTTTAGTTTCTTGTACCTATATGTTACCTTGGTCATCAATATTTTTCATGGGTTGTTCTTCAGTAGACGTTCCTTTACGTACTTTTCTCTTCCTCTTTCTTGTTTGTGTTTGATCATACTTCCTCAATCTAGTCCTTTCATTCACCATCACAAATTGCACTCAAATTTGAATTCACTTGCATAAAAATTTGTACACACGTGAGCTTTCAATGAAACATGTAGAGTTGATATTGCATAAATATCTAACACTAAATTATAAATTGTTCATTTATTTTAAAGCCAAAGTAAAAAAAAAGCATTCAAATTACAAACATATCACATGAGAAAATTTAATATCATGAGCTCATATTTGGTTTATATATCACTTGAAAAAAGGTTCATCAATTAAAATTTCTTTAAATACATAAATTACAAAGATATCATGAGCATATTTGGAATATATATCACTTAAAAATATTTTAAAAATGTAACTAGATGCACATGCTAGATCATGACATCACTTACTAGATCACCACTAAATGTGCATTGAAATATGTGGATCTTTTAATAAAATGAGTACTATAAAACATAGAAAGAGAAACATCATGAGCTCGATATATACCTAAATGTGTAGATCACCATTTGTATAATTTGTACATATGTAATCAATTCAAGTGAACCTAAGACATGTGTCAACCTAATGCAAGAGCATGGGAAAACTTGGGAAACATGTAAGAAATTTAATTAACAATTAAAAAGGAAATGGACTTGGACAAAGGCTCAATTAGTGTACATGCCATGTAGGTGAGGTTGAGGAAAAATATTTAAATAAGGGAAAAAATATAAATTAATCATGCAAAGTATGAGTGTCTAGGGAAGGATGAGACAATCTTGATGAACTTTGAATCTAGCATCAAACTACCACTTCATCTCATTTGTTCTTGAATCTTGGAAATTCATGTGTACACATTATTTCACACCTAAGGAGTTTGATGTAAGGGCGCAATAGGTTGGATAAGGTCTGAACATTATATAAAAGGATCTAGAGGGTGAACACATGAGCATAGATCATGTTACAAGGAAGGAGTTAAATGCACAAGAACAATGGATTGAACCCACACATGAGAAATAAATGAAATGTATCTAGAAGAGAAGAGGTGCAAGGGAGAACACATGATTGTGCACATGCATAAATCTAGTTTTCTCTAGATGGGTAGAATAGTATAATGAAACTCATGAGGGGGGAAGGGCATGACGCCTCTAATTTAAATATATTGTAATAAAATACTTATATGATTTGAAAGAGAGAAAACATGATATATATCTCCTATGAAAAGGTATATAGCAATGAAAGGATAAGATTACAAAGGGGGAGGCATGATTCATTAAATGCAAGGATGTGACAAATAAAATCACACTATGTTAAAAGGAGGAAGTATTAATGACCTAAAATGTAAGGATGAAACCATATAAGCATAAGATGTAAAGGGATAGAGACATGATTCCCATTATATGAAGATGCAACATGATGAATGTATAAGATGTAATGGAATGCATGATTCCCTCTAGTCTATCTGGTAACTAGATAAAAGTGTGGTCCATGAACATATATAGGATAAAAGAAAATAATCAATAGTCAAAGAATAATTTGTGGAAAAGTTACATGGTCAAAAAGTATCACAATACATGCATGAAAATTTAAGAATTAATGAGGCAACATGAGAAACCAAAATTATAAGGCAAAAATCATAAAATCTCAAGTACTAAAAAAAAGTCTAATAAACATAAGCATGCAAAACATAAAATAGAAAAATAATATATACATAAAAGATAAGTTCAAGTTGTCCAAATAAAAGTAAAGGTGAAGGTAAATTTAATAAAACATAGGCATAAGGAGGATGTAAGAACAAGAATGGAAGAACATATAATTGGTGATCAATAATAATGAAATCTAAGAATTTAATTCATATATATCTCATGTATTAGTTGGTTTCTCTTTGTCATCGGTAAGCTCGATATTATCATGTAATGTAAGAAAAGATGATGGAGCATGAATGTGCATATGTATGATCTAGGCTAACAAAATAGATCACCAATTTACATATTCCAAGCATCATGAAAGGTATATATCTTTAATTTATTGATATAGGTCTCACATGAGCTATGGGAGAATTAGGTGATCATGTGAAACAAATCATAATGTATAAAATAAGGAAGGATATAAAAAGAACATGTGGCTCTATGGACATATGAAATCATCATGATATGTAGAAGGAATATCATCATAAGATGCAACAAAATTGTGGGTCTTTGTACATGTGTACACCATAACCTAATAACCCTTGTTCTCAACCATATTCAAATGAAAAATAGTGAAAAAAAACTTCAAATACATTTATGTAAATAAAGACATAATCAATTAAATAAGTTGAAGATCAATGTACCCTCAAAAATAGCTCTCCTATTGTCCAAATGCAATTTCTTTTGTCGAGATAAGTCTTATAAATTGTCAAAATAAACCTTCTTTTGTCGAAATAAATTTTAAATTATCGAAATAAACCTTCTTTTGTCGAAATAAGCCTTCCTTGGTCGAAATATGCATTTTACCAAAAAAATTTAGTTGATTTAAAAAAAAAAAAAAAATTATATCGACCCTTTTCGGTCGAGCACCTGTTGGCCGGTTATGTCTCAGCCAAAAAGGTTTCGGTCGAGACATGCTCGGTCAAGCATGTCTAGTTGGCTACCTACTTGGCAGCTAACTCACCTTTTTTTAGAATTTTTTGAAGCATTCAAATTTCTCAGAGTATTTCTCCAGTCATAATGATTTTTCTACAAAAAAAAAAAAAACCCTTTTGTAGAGCTCAGAGTGGTGAATCCAAATATGTAATTTTTTTAATATTTTGATTAGTTTTAATATATTTTATTTTTAAAATAATGCAAGTAGGTTGTTAAAGTTAAAAAAGAGGCTGATTAGAAATTTTAAAAAAAGTTAAACATATTAATTTTTTATAAAAAAATATATGGGGCATAAGAGGAGAGAGTCTTCTTGAAAAGGGTATAACTTATTTTTTGAAAACGATTAAAAAAATAGACAATAGTTGACGTCTCGTGAAAACTATCAAATTCTGACAAGTTTGACTTTAAAATGCTATTACGAGAAAAATATAGATCAAAATTTGATTTTCTTTTTCCATGCACAAGATATTGAAGTCACCTATTTGGAGAAAAAAATTTAGGGAGAAATGAAGTTTTTTTCAATTTATTTCTTGATGGCCCATGAAGTCACTTTTTTCTGAAATTTTCAGCATTCCAAAATTTGTTCTTAAATTGACAAAAAAGTAATATCATGAGACTTTTGGCCTTTAAGCGGGGAATTCTTCCTTGCAAGTATCTTGGTTTACCTCTGGAAATTGGGGTGTGCCTTGGGAAATTGTGGGACCCACTAGCACAAAAGGTGGAAAGTAGGATGACCTCATGGAAGGGGCAATGGCTCACTTTGGCTAGAAGAATCACAATTTTGAAAGAAATGATTTCAGCATTGTCAATAGATTTGATGTCTTGTTTAGCATTATCATTAGGGGAAAACAAGTTCATCAATCAAAAAATGAAGAACTTCTTGAGCTAGGGTTAATATTATGGTTGAGAGTTCATTTTTTGTGTTACAGTTAGGGTTATGGGAAACAAGATTAGGATTAGGATTAGATTAAGGTTTAGAGTTTAGGGTTAGGTTTAGAGTTCAAATTATAAATGAGATTAGGGTTATGGTTTTCACTTATAGTTAGGGTTAGGGTTAGGATTATAGTATATGGTCAAGGTTAGGGCAAGGTTAGGGTTACATTTATGGTTAACAATTTAGGGTTTAGAGTTAAATATATAGCTATGGTTAGTGTTACTAATATGTTTAGGATTAGAGATAGATTTAAGGTTAATAATGGTTTAGGATTTATTATTAGGGTTAGGGTAAGAGTTAGAGATAGGGTTAAAATTAGGGTGTAAGTTAGGATTAAGATTAGGTCATGCAAATAATTAATTAACAAAACTAAAATACCATCATTAACAAAAATTACCTTTATTTTTAGGGTATGCCATGTTAGAAAAGGGTGCAAGACGATGAGAGTCATCCATTCATATAAATATTGCACAAAAAGACAACAGATTCGGTGAAGCATAACTAGAAGGCGCAATGTGGACATCAAGCAAAAAAGTCCATGTGAACGAAGCCTTTCACTTTTGTACAAGCCTAAAAGGCTATATTATTAAGGATGTGAAAATTAACATTGTTTTGGCTGTGAAAGCTGGCGAAAGCTTGATATGTGAATGCATGCTTGTGGAAAAAGAAGTGGGTAAGGTGGTGTGGGTTGGCACCAATACTCTAGAGTGGAAAAGATGGTGAAGCTTATGGAGGAAGTCTCACACAAAGTAGTTCTTACAACAATTTGCTAAGTACTCTACTATACCCCAGGTATGTTGTGTTTAAAAAAACCCGAGTTAAAGTTTCATAAGTTTTTATTATATCCTTGGTTGAAGAAACCAATCCACATCCCAAAATGTGGAGGAACTAGTAGGTACAGTAATAGAATCCCCAGTATACCAAGCATAGTCATAGCCAGGTCTTAGGTTCACAAATACGATTTGTGGAAAATATCCTAGTTGGTTTGTGGAAATAACGATCTTTAGTAGGTTGTGCCTTAGTTTGTACATGAAAAATAACCATCTTTACTATATATATTTTAGTGGTTGTATTAATGGTGATAGCAATAGCAATAATTCATATCTACTGGCCCTATGCTCTTGTCATCTTGAACCTTATTGCTATTGCTTGTGGCTTGGACATTGCTGCAAAGCTCGACCTTCCCGTCAAAGGAGGAGGGTTTCTAGAAGCCTTGGGAAATCTCAAGTTGTAGCCTTTGACAAGATAGGGACTCTCACAAAAGAAAAATTTCAAATGGTGGATGTTTGACCTTTGTGGATTCAAAGGTCAGAAATAGAGAATTTGTTGCATTGGTATGTAAAACATTCTAATTTGGGTTTTCCGAAACATTATATTTGGATCTATTCATATATATATCCATAGACAAGGTAATAAAGGAAATGCATATACATACATGATATCAAGCCCGAAGAGTAAATCAACCCATATTATGGCTATGGCAGTGATAGATACTGTAGGAAACAAATTTTGAAAATAATTAGGGAGTTTAAATGTTTGAAACAATGCCTCAAACAAATGTTGCCTCATGAAGTCCCATAATTGCATAATATGAATTTATTAAAAAAATCTAAAAACTGCCAGTCGTAGGAGTAAAGCATTCTACCTGCATGTGTAAAAATGGGAGCTTTGGAACAGGGTATGGACATTTATGGAAGAATAAAGTAAGTACCTTTTTTACAGCTGGACATTACCTTTTTTTTAGTTTCTTAATTTTCTTCAGGGTACACGTCAGCTCAAAGAGTCTCATTTTAGAAAGTCACTGTATGAGATATTTTTTGTCATATATTGGTGTTCTTGTGGTTTGAATAATTTCTACCTCTTTATTTGAACTCCTATTGG
The DNA here is from genome assembly GCA_007115665.2 of Sequoiadendron giganteum. Classification (NCBI taxonomy): domain Eukaryota; kingdom Viridiplantae; phylum Streptophyta; class Pinopsida; order Cupressales; family Cupressaceae; genus Sequoiadendron; species Sequoiadendron giganteum. Next base: position 626,935,477 of record CM021107.1, read on the forward strand.
ATGTTGTCACTAATGTCATAACATTTGATAATTGCCAAACATTTAGACTAGTATCAACAATGAAAGACCTAACAAGGGGAAGTTATAATAAAAAAATAGCCATGTCAAACAAAATGGACCCATGCATGTAGATATTTATGATAAAGGAGCTTGATTATTTTCCCGATTCAAAGGTTTTGTTACAATGATATGTGGTTCCTTGTAAACGAATATCATTTCTCCATTGAAACCTTTATTGCACAAATGTACCCAATTTTTTTTTTCAAACAAACCTTCCACACCTCTTTGACGTACCCATTGCACATTGCACATGAAGGTTTGATTACTAGTTTATTTGTAAGTGAATCGGTACTTCTAAGAAATGAATTTTTTTATCATTTTTAACAACACTATAGCATTATTTTTCAAATTTGATAAAGATTTTGATTGATTTTACACAAAGAATCTCTTCGATGCTAAATTTAGGGGTAACTGGTAGAAGATTTAACACTATTGATCAAAACTGACAGAAGAATCATTTACAAATTTTATTTTTCAATCTAGAAAGAAGTGATTTTTTCTGTGCAAATTTTGAAAAATTGCAATTTTGTTTTTGACAAACATTGGCAGAAAAACATGTCCTTATTCACTTGGGCCACTGTAGCCTTGAATTTTCCTTATCAGAGAGTAAATGTTGTCTAAATGTACAAGTTTTCAGATAATCAAGGTTAAAAAATTTTAACTGAAATTAGAGATAAGCTAGTTATTACAAGATTGTTTGTTATATGACAAATGAATTCACATCAATAACAAAATAGGAATGATATGCTGACCTTGTCATATTGGGAATTTTGCTTTAAAATGGGTACATGCCACTTCTGCAATTTTCTGCATTGTCACCTGGTTCTTGTCCAACAAACTAATTGCATAGGAAGGCTAGTATTTCTAGTCCTGCAAAAGTTGACCAAGAAGCTATATATTGTTAAAAAAATAAAATGATCAGAAATAAAAGTTTGAAATCCAATTTAAGAGAAATTAATAACTAATAACTATTGATGAACTTAATCAAGTGTAAGTAGATTCCATTAAATTATTGATTATGTTCTTAATAAAAAGCAATTCCATTTTCTTCTACAAGTTAAAATTCGTCCATGAAAGTTCATTTCTAAAGTGAAAAAAGAAATGAGTTCAATGTTTCAAATGGCTTCATATTTCCTAGCCTTCTTTAATAATGTAGTTCTTAGGAAATCAAGATTCCCTAGATTGAAGCATCGATCCATAATGATTTGAAATGGCCTTAAGGAGTTGAGTCAGGAGATACAAATTCTAGGTTGAAGGGCAAGAACCATTTTTTGGGATTATTATGTCAACACATTTCAAAAGGCTAGATTATTGATAATCTATACACATTGAACATAGGATATAATTCAATCTATATTCAATGCCAATATATATGATATTCGACCTTTAAATGTTGTGTATATGTTATATACAAATCAACCTATGTTTATGTAAATAAATTAGCCTCCACGAATTACATATGTTAATCGATCTCCAAGCATATATTCAAATATAAATATATACCCGTATATGTACGTATACATATATAATAATAACACACACACACATATATGTATATTTATATATATTAATATATATATATATATATATATATATCTTGTCAATAAAGTATGTATACATTTGATATACAAATGAATACAAACAAGTTAACATTCTCATAGTAATAATCACCATATCGATTGTTTACATATATATATATATATTCCTCTATGTACATGTATATGTATGTGTACATATATTGATAAATTCGTATGGACATGTTCGTTTTCCAAACATACGTGTGTATCGATACATGTATACTTATGGATACATGTATATATCATATATAAATATATAAATACACATTTAATTGCACACCAAGCACATACACAATTACTATTGTGTTGATAGGGAACAAACGCGTGATGTATTTATACATATACACATTCATGTCATATTGTCCGTTCGTTAGCTCCATGCTCACAAGCAACTCGTTCAGAAGCGAGCATAGGTACGTCTACCTATGTACTCTCATGTATGTGTTCATTCGTATGGACTATCGTCGGCATGCATATGTATATATATACATATATTCCACATGTGTTCAACCCATTAATACAAGCATAGTAATATAAGGAGGAACTCATAAGCTCTAACAGATAAACATCACCCAAGCATGCATTCAACAATAATTATAACCCTTACCAATGTAGACATTCATACTAAGGATAACTTACCAATTCCCCACACAACTACTTGGCTCAACCATTCTACTACGAGGGTGTTTAAGCTCAGATAGGTTACGTTACTGGTTACCCAACCAAGAACTTCTCCTGAGTGATACTTCCCATCGCATTTGTAGGATTGAACATATATCTGTATCAACTAGCACATTCCCATGGTAGTTAGTTGTTCAACAAAATATGCATTACACATAATATATCTCCATAGTTAGAATACATAATTCAATAACCATTTATTTCACATATATGCATTTCTTCACATATCATTTAAATGAAACAACATTCATTCATAATTCACCAATAACAAAGTGCAAACACATTTTATTCTCATTCAAAATTCAAATTACATTCACATTTACCCTACATAGTAATAGTAAATAGTAAATACATAATTGGGGTGTAATAGGTATGCCTTGGTTGAAGGACATTGGAAGGCATATGGAGCTGGGGATCAAACACCTCTCATTCCTACTAGATGCGAAAGGTGTTGCAATATGAACATCATGATCATGTAGTGCAAGGAGCCAACATCTTGAAGAAGCTCCTACATCTCGAACCCGTCCAAGATTTTTCTTGGGTGGTCAAGTTTCTCACCTATCTTTAGAGTTTGGAAGTAGTTTAAGGCTAAGGCTAGGTTCCTTTTAGTCTTTTTTGGGTTTGACTCTCTCCTTTTTCTAGGATAATGTAAATGGTGGAAGCATCAATATCTAGTAAGGTTTTTTGGGCTCACTCTTGCATGTCTATGCGATGTTGGGGTAGGGTTTGGTTTTGCGTTTATTCGTCCTTCTTTTTGGTTATGGGGGTGTCTCTTTGAGATGGATGGTGTTGTGTAACTTGACCTAGCGTGGTCACTAGTTTTACAAATGGGATTCTTGTGAGGGAGGGAGGGAAGGGTTGGTTTAAGGTTCGATGTTGCAAGCACATCGTGAAGAAATGTGAGAATGTAATATTGAAGCCTCTTAGGCTCCACAATGTACCTTTTTTGAAGATCAATAAAAATCAAAGCTTACATACCAAAAAAGAAAAAATAATAATAATTAATATAAAAATATTATTGTAAATATTAGAATAATAACAATAATTGTATAATAGTATACTATTAAAATAACAATATTAATAATATAAATATATTAAGAATTTTATCATATCAAATAATACTAATATTAATAATATAATATTATTATATTATAATAATTTAATATAATATTAAATAAGGTTTAATATTTATTTTAATTAGTTATATTAAATTATAAAAATATATTATATTATTATATTATTATATTATTATTTTGACATCAATTTTTTTTATTTGTTATTATTCAAATTGAAAATTTAGAAACTAAATTATTTTTTTTATCAAAATGTATAACATTAATTTACATTAAAGATATGAACATTTCAATATCTAAATTAAATTAATAGAAACAATTTTTAGAAGATTTTAATATTTCTAGATTACATATTTAAATATTTTATTTTATATTACAATTTGAGTTAGGGTTAAGATTATGGTTTAAAGTTCATTGTTTGTGTTGGGGTTAGAGTTATGTGAAATAAGATTAGGATTAGGGTTAGATTAGGGTTTGGGATTATGTTTAGAGTTAAAATTATGGTTCAGATTAGAAATGGGATTAGGGTTAGGGTTTTTAGTTATAGTTAGGGTTAAGGTTAGGATTATAGTTTATGGTTGGGGTTAGGCAAGGTTAGGGTTATGATTATGGTTAACAATTTAGGGTTTAAAGTTAAATATATAATTATGGTAAGTGTTACTACTATGGTTAGGGTTAGAGATAGATTTAGGGTTAAGATAATGGTTTAGGATTAGGGTTAGGGTGTGAGTTGGGATTAAGATTAAGTCATGCAAATAACTAATTAACAAAACTAAAATACTATAATTAACAAAAACTTACTTTTATTTTTCTTCACATTAATATAACTTACATTTTTTTATTCCAAACCTTAAAAACTATACTAACAAGTACTAACCATTATGTGACACTTATTATTATATTAATATTAATATATATAATCTTTCTTCAATGATTGAATAGTGTTAAATCTAGAAAGGTTGGTTGAAAGAAAGTCCTACCAATTTAGTTCTTCTTATTTATTTATTTATCTTGAGTCTTTTAAGCTCGTAGTTTGTGTAGACATTTAAATTTGGCCACTTACGTTTGGTCAAATTTATCCTTTTTCATCTAAATATTCTCTTATCTACATTAATTAAGTAATATTACTATTATTTAATTAATACTCTTAAAGTCCTCTAAATCTCTAAGGTATTTAATTTAATTTAATACTTTATCATCTATCCTTTCTATCCCATAAATTAAATAAATAATTTATATTTATTTAATTTACTCCCTCAAATGTCACATCCTCCATTACTTTTTCTTAATCCTAACTCATCTCCTAATCTCATCATTAGGGATGTGCACATCCCTAATCCATGATTAGGATGTGTCACATCCTCCAACTTTTACAAGTTGGCTCCTAATCCTCATTAGCCACCTAACCTCCACCTAATCTTTGATTAACTAATCTAATCAACCTTTTAGTCAACTCTCCCCATCCCCCAAGGAATTCTTAATTCTTTTTTGTCTTCCCAAGGTACTTTTTGAAGAATTTTTAATTCCTCTCTCATCTCCAAAGGAATATTAAATTCCTCTCTCATCTCCCAAGGAATATTAAATTCTTTTTCTCTTTCCCAAGAAATATTTAATTCCTTTTATCCTTCCCATGCACCATTAAAAAGGAATTTTTAATTCCTTTGGTCAAGTTGTGATCTCAACCATTGATCCTTTCCCAAGAATCAATCCCCACCATCCATTTCACTCTCCTTTGCTAAATGACTAAAACACTTAGACATTCATTCACAATCATTCATTCTCCAACATTCTCATACACAATCTATCACATTTATCATCTCAATCTCTCAAACCTTCAATTACCATATTCATCCTTGCATCCAAATCAAGCTACAACAAGCTATTATACTACCGAAATCGATCTAGGAGCACACAAATCAAACGATCAATAAAAGGCCAATCAACTGGTCAACTTGGACAAGGTATATCACTCTTTTGTATTTCATTTTGTTCAATTTAAACTAGGCCAATCTTGAGGTGTTGTTTGTGTTTTTCCTTGCTTGCTTGCTTGCTTGCTTTTCATTTTATTTTGCATTTTAGACTAGGTAAAAACACCTGCACACATTTCTGGCACACTCGGTGGGACCCACGTCACTGGTCTATACTTTTACTTGCTTTGTTGCTTGAGTTTTGTAGGTTCAAATTTCAGTTACAGAGGCAAAACTGCATTGATGTGCGAATTTGCCACTTACAGGGGCAAATTTTCTTCTCCAAACAAGCTAGATTGCCAATAGGGGCAAATTTGCTTCTCTAGACAGGCTAGATTGCCAACAGGGGTGAATTTGCTTCTCCGGATAGGCTAGATTGCACAGGGGCAAATTTGCTTTTTCGAATAGGCTAACTTGTAACCTACATGGGAGAATTTTCTTCCTTTAGAGGCTAACTTGCTTTGGTATTTAGAATAGGAAAACTTGACTAGTTAGAATGAGTGAGTTTGCAACTTATAGGGGAAAATTTGCACACGTAGAAGGGTGAATTTGCTTCGTACAAAGGCGAATCCAAGGTAAATCCGAGGCCTGAATTTCAAATTTTCAACATCATTTTGGTTCCATTTTCAAGTACTAATCCACTAACTCGTATGTTTGTGAGTGTCCTTGCTTTCTCCTAACAATCTATGCAGCTTGTCTTCGTTCGTCTAAGATTGGTGGTTGCAAACTACTAACACATCTTTTGTAGAACGATCGGTCCAAGACCTTTAGGTAGTTTGTCTGTTGTTTTTTGCACTAGCTAGGCACATGTAACTTTAATTAAAGGGTCAATTAACTTGTTTATCATGTTTGTGAGTGGACTGTTGATGCATCCAATCCCCTTGCACCACTTGGTGATTTGGGGTGAAGAGAAATCAAATTCCACTCTAGTCCAGTCGAGTCCATCTAGGAGGTGCTAGTGCGTCTAAGATCTCCCCTTGCGCTACGTGTGAGCCTGGGGACCAGTCGAAATGTCTAGTATCTTCCTCCTTTAGTGGGACTTGCCTAGGATTTCATCACTTCCAATGACATGTTACTAGCAGAGTATATAACGAGGGGAGAATGAAATTTGTACCCCAATCCAGTCATGTCGTGTCTAGCAAAGCATCAAAGCTAGGGTGATACCTAGATAAGACATGCAGATTTGGTCTGAGTTTCTAGTACCTCGTTGGGGCTCCTGACTCATATTGTGATGGGCTGGTGTTCACGGTTGTGCCTCACATACCATGCATATATCAAGGATGCCTAAGATAGCCTTGTGTAGCCTAGATAGAGACCCATGTTCAGCCGCGACTTGGTGTAGTGCAGGGGATGCGCACCATACCCTGAAGTTACTCACCACATAATCCCTTGGGTTGAGATAGGAATCCTTGTTGTGGACTACGATAGTCCTTGAGTGAGCGTGAAGGTGAGCTTGTGGCATCCGTTGACGACCCTATGCCATTGGAACGCTAGTTATCCACCTTCGCGAGAAAGGGTGCTCCAGAGAACCACCCCTGTATCACAAAGTATTAACCTTGGGTTTTTCATTCAAGGTCGTGGGCCTACATTAAGTTTTCAAACCCATATCACTAATTCTAGGATCATGTTGTCTGGCGTGTCTTCTTTGTGCGATACCAATGCTTCCCTTTAAGTTGAGTCAGTCCAACCTTCTATCTGCTATTTGTCGTGCTTGTTGTCCTCTGCCACAATTAGTTCCTACCTTTAGAGGTGAACTCTCCCCTTACACAGGCAAAGTTTCCTATCAATTACTCTCTTAGGCGACCCTATTTTCTCCCGTTCTCCAAAACAAGTGAGTCTGTCCATCCCTTAGGCAATTTTGTTTGTCAAAATATTCACTTGTTCCCCAAGAACAAGAAATTTTTCTCCTTTCTTGGGTAAATTTTCCACCTTCTTGAGAAAATTTTCCATCTTCTTGGGTGAATTTGCTTGTTATAGGGGCAAATTTGCTTATCCGAGTCCTCGTTTGGGTCCGTTTTGGTATTCGTTTGGTCGTTTTCTGTCCCATTCTCTGTCAGAGTCCTTATGCGGATCCCTTTAGGAAAATCCATTTGTCTGTTAGTGGTCCTATCCTCCATTTTAGTCTCCATCCAAATCCATTTAGGCGAATATGTTCTTTTCATTTGTTATCCTGTTCTCTGTTCGAGGCCCCATTCGGGTCCATTTTGGTGTCCATTTGGACATTTTCTGTCATCTTCTCCATTTGAGTCCCTATTTGGCTTTGTTTAGGTGAATCCATTTTTCTGTTGGTGGTCCTATCCTCCATCTGAGTCTCCATTCAGATTTTTTTAGGTGAATCTATTCTTTCCATTTGCTATCCCGTTCTCCGTTCGTGGCCCCATTCCGGTCCGTTTTGGTGTATGTTTATTCATTTTCCATCCCATTCTTCATTTGAGTCCTCATTCGAATCTATTGAGGGGAGGTTTTCATCCTTTTAGGTGATCCTCATAGTCTCATCTGCCTATTCTTCAGTGCCTTTAGCTGTTTGGGCGAGTTTGCTCACTTCTTGGGTGAGTTTTCTTGCTTCTTGGGTGAGTTTTCTTACTTCTTGGGTGAATTTTCCACCTTCTTTGGTGAACTTGCCACCTTCTTGGGTGAATTTTCTTCCTGTTCAAGTCTTATGTCCGTCCGGGGTCCTGTTCGGGCTCATTTTGGTGTCTGTTTGGCCATTTTCTGTTTCGTTCTTTGTTTGGGTCCCCATTCAGATCCATTTAGGCAAATCCGGTTGTCCATTAGTGGTCCTATCCTCCGTATGAGTCTCTATTCAGATCTGTTTAGTTGAATCCATTTATCCATTTTGTTGTCCTGTTCTTCATTCGAGTCCTTGTTCGGGTCCATTTTGGGATCCTTTTGTTCGTTTGCTATCCCGTTCTCCATCTAAGCCCCCATTTGAATCTGTTTAGGGTAAGTGGTCATCCCATTAGTCAATCCTAAAAGTCACACCTATCTGTTCTTCAGTCACACTTGTCCATTCTTCAGTCACACTTGTCCATTCTTCAGTCACATTTACCCATTCTTCAGCTCCTTGGGTGAGCTTGTCAGCTTCTTGGGAAAGTTTGCACCTTCATAGGTGACCTTGCAACCTTCATAGGCAATTTTTCACCTTCTGGGGTGAATGTTTTTTTCCAAATAGGCAAATTTACCATTTTGGGGTGAATTTTGCCTGTTTTTGGTGTCACCTAGTACAAGAGCGACCTTGCAAACTTCTTGGGTGACCTTGCAACCCTCATAGGCGACCTTGCAACCTTCATAGGTGATTTTTCACCTTCTTGGGTGAATTTTCTTTGCCAGATAGGCAAAATTTGCATTTTAGGGTGAATATTACCTGTTTCTGGTGTCACCTAGTATAGGGGCGACCTTGCAACCTTCTTGGTAAATATTGCAACCCTCATAGGTTACCTTGCAACCTTCATAGGTGAGTTTACACCTTCTTGGGCAGATTTTATTTTCCAAATAGGCAAATTTTCTATTTTGAGTGAATTTTGCCTAATTTTGGTGTCATCTAGTATAGAGGCGACCTTGCAACCTTCATACACGATCTTGAAAAATAAATAGGTGACCTTTCTTCCCATACAAATTCTAGAACATGAATCCTTTTGGCCACTAAAAGCCTATCATTCTCTGAGTCATCCATCGTAATCAAAAGATTTTTATCACCATTCGTCTTCCCGTAATCATCCTTTTCATTCGTCTACATTTCCCAAAGCTCATCGTTTCATCGATCAAATCATATAGGAGTGTCTTAGGGAATCCTTAGATCACATATCCATCATCGTTTCATCAATCTAAATCCCCTAGACTTTATTTCTGAGGTTTTTATCCAAGTTGGCTTAGGTGTTTGACCCCGATCATCATCATCATCTATATTTTCTCAGGATTGTTATTTGTTCTGATTCAGTTTATCATCATTACGACCCAATAAATCTACTCCCATCTTGAGGTAGATTCAGTGTCGTAACCATCCCGTTCATAACCAATCCAATTGTCAGCACCTTATGTCATCTAAGTCAAATCTTTGAACCGGGTTTAGAATCTATTTCATCTTTCTGTTTGATCAATCACCCAATCTTGTCTCATCAATCCTATCACATCCCATCACATCCTCCAATCATCCTATTTTGAGCTTCAATCCAATCTGAATCTTGAAAGGAAAACAGAGGTGTGGAAACATTTTCCTAACGCTAATACAACATAGGAGAAGTACAAAGACTAGTTTTAAAGCTTCTTAAAACAACTAAGATGAACTCATACAAAGTAGAAAGGATAACAAAAATAAGCAATCATAGATGACACCAGATTTACGTGGGAAAACCTTTTCGGGAAAAAACTCACCACACCAAGAGAAGACACTTTATATTTCAGTAAAATAAATTACATGCAAAGCTCATAGTCCTCACTCTTTGATAGTTAACTCACAACAATAGACTTGGGTATTCATGCACTCATAGTTACAATACTTCTTCAAGTATACAATGAATACAACTAACTTCTTTGTCTCTTACTTAACTTCACCGTCACCCTTCATTGACTTATATCAATGTAATCAACTATACAAGTCTTACACCACATTAAACATTCCAACCAATCGCAAGTCTTAATGATGCATCAATCACCCAATCAAGTAATCCAATCTTCTGACCAATCTGCCCTGCAATCACACATCGGGCCACCTGGGCATTAACTCCCTTGCCTTAATCGGATTCTATCATCAATCGAAACACATCTTGCAATTACTGCTTTCACCACTCTAGACTTTGACCAATCAGATGTGTATTGCTTGCCACTCATCGCCTCTCTACTTGTTCACCACTTCCAGTCAAGTCAAACCGGTCAACATAATTGTCAAACACTCTTACCACGCTACCTCGCCGAGTCAAAGCAGCCACCGTAGTATGGCGGTAAGCCAATGTCAACCTGTCAGCAACCTTCATTGTGCCACCGCTGAGCCCCGTGAAACCTCTCGTGGTATGGCGGTCCCACCACCCAACCGCAGGTCCCTTCTAACATGGTCGCGGTACTGAGGTAGTGGCTTGTCTACCATCCCATCGCATATCACATTGCCGTCAAGCTCAGAATGATCTTCTGCGGTATGGTGGTTCCACCGTCCAACCACGAGGCTAATCAAAGCCTTTTGCAGTCTGGCGGTAACCGCCTATGCCAACCATCGAGCTCCACCGTGCTACTGGGCCCCGATCGCAAGACCTCTATGACAGGGAGGTAGCCGTTATCTCTAACCACCACAACTTACCACACCACTGTGACATGGCCAAAAGTCCATCACGATGAGGTAGTAAGTGACCTTCACTTAATGATCACCAACCACTGTTGCTACTATGCCACCAACGAACAACCTTCGCGGTAGGGAGGTAAGGCTTCGCACCAACTGCGCCCATCAACCATGTTGTCGCTAGCCTAAGATGGAGATCCCACGGTATGGTGGTAACACCTCCCAATCGCAAACATACCGATAGAGGCCCGCGGTAAAGTGGTAAACCACCAGACCACGCCTCTATGAAAGACTCTCATTGGTAGAGCGGTAAAGGTAGAGAATGGTGATAAATTCACCAAGTCTTTTCAGAGGTTCAAGCCAAAATTTGAGGCACTTGTTCCCAACAAGCTCCCACTTGATGAAGACTTCATGGCTTTCTCTAGACTTCAAAAAATTTACTGACGATCATAGGCCCCAAGGCCCATCGAGTCTGTGCACCATATAAAAGTTTTTGTGCTCACTGACTTCGTTAACGCATCTGCAACATTCTTCAAAGTGTCAAACTTTTCCAAACAAATCTTTCCATCTTCCACCATGTTCCTCACGAAGTGATACTGCACATCAATGTGCTTTTTCCTGGCATGGAAAGTTGGGTTCTTTGCTAAACAAATGGCACTCTAACTATCACAACAGATTGTAATCTGCCTTGCATTAAAACCAATATCAGAACACAAACAACTCAACCAAACTACTTCTTTGTAGGCATGTGTTGCTGCCATGTATTCAACCTCTGTAGTGGATAAAGTGACTACAACCTGTCGCTTGCTCATCCAACTGACTACACCACCATTTAACATGAAAGTGTATCCATTGGTGGATCTTCTGCTATCAATGCCCCCTTCCTAATTAGAATGTACATATCCAGGAATGCTGAGTGTTCTCTATGATGCAACCAAATTTCCATGGTAACACAGAGCATATTCTGAAGTCCCTTCAAATATCTTAACACTCTCTTCACAACATCCCAATGTGATCTTCCTAGATTTTCCATAAAACAACTGAGAACTCCCACTGCTTGGGCAATATATGGTCTTGTATAGACCATTGCGTACATTAGAATACCAAAAGAACTTGCATAAGGCACACTGGTCATGTCCTCCATCTCAATAGCAGACTTTGGATAATCTTCAATAGATGGATTCTTTCCCTGTATAATTGGAACAACTAGTTGTTTGCAATCATCCATACCAAATCTCTCCAGAACTATATTGACATATTTACTCTAACTTACCCAGAGCTTTCTACCCGTTTTGTCCCTGGTTATCTCCATCCCTAGAATGTACCTTGTTGCACCCAGATCTTTCATTTCAAACTTTGCAGACAACTGAGATTTAAGATCAGAAATCATAGACTTACTATTTCCTATGAATAACATATCATCCACGTACAGGGTAATAATAAGCACATGATCATTTTTAGATTTATAATAAACACAATGATCAGATTTTGATCTCACAAATCCCATAGACAACACAAAAGTGTCAAATTTCTGGTACCACATTCTAGGAGACTGCTTCAAACCATACCGAGATTTCTTTAATTTACAGACTAGGCTTTGTTTACCTTTTTCAACGAAGTGCTCAGGTTGGGACATATAAATCTCTTCTTCCGGCTCTCCACGGAGAAACGTTGTCTTCACATCCATCTGCTCAATCTCTAAGTCATATGCTACTACCAATGACAACAAAAATCTGATAGATTTCAGCTTTGCTATAGAGGAAAATATTTCTCCATAATCAATTCCCTCTATCTGGGAAAATCTCTTTGTAACCAACCTTGCCTTATAATTTTATACACTGCCATCTAGACCAGTCTTCTTCTTGAATACCCATTTACAGCCAATAGGCTTTCACCCTTCAGGCAAAGGTACCAAATCCCAGGTTTCATTTTTCTTCAATGATTCCATTTCTTCATTCATGGCTTCCAACCAGGAATTTGAATCAGACATGCTAATTGCTTCTTTTACAATCCTAGGCTCATCAGTGTTATTAATCAAAGCATAGGCACAATTCAAATCTAACATAGAGAAACCATACCTATCATGTTGTCATTTTTCACGTGTAGACCTTCTTACTAGCTGAGGTTGTGGTTCTTCATCTTTAGTACTCTCAGAGCTGCTTGAACTCTCCTCAGTTTTAGGTACACCATGTAGTTCCTCTTTTCTTGGAGTTTGAGGAATCTGAACTACATCATTCTTCTTTTCTCTTTTATCTGTCTCTAGCTGTGGATCAGCTATTGAAGGTTTCAGCTCACAAAATATTACACTTATGTTTTACAAAACCTTCTCAGTATCAAGATTCCAAAGATTTTATCCCTTCACACCAACGCCATAGCCGATGAAGATAAATTTAACAACCTTGTTCTCCAACTTTGATTTTTTCTCATTGAGCACATATGCATATGCCTCACAGCCAAAGACACGAATATGTCTAAGAGAGGGCTTCTTACCAGACCATGCTTCCAAAGGTGAGTCAACAAGAGTAGAACAAGGTGAATGATTTACCAGGTAACATGTTGTAGCCACAACCTCAGCCCAAAACTTTTGCTCCAGACCAGCACTGCTCAACATACTTCTCACTCTCTCCATTAACATTTTGTTCAACCTTTCAGCAACTATATTCTGTTGTGAAGTATAAGGTGTATATTTATGCCTTTTAATTCCATGGTCTATGGAGAACCTTTCAAATTCTACAAAACAAAACTCACCGCCATTATCTGTCCTCAAGCATTTAATTTTCTTTCCAATCTGATTCTCTATCAAATTTTTAAATTCTTTAAACCAACTGAACACTTCTAATTTACTCTTAAGAAAGTATATAAATGCCCTTCTCAAATAGTCATCAATAAAAGAAACATAATATCTAGACTTCGATAATGAAGGAACATTAACTGGACCAAACACATCAGAATGAACATAATCCAGTACACCATAAGATTTATGAGGACTCAAATAAAATGAAACATGGTGTTGCTTTCCATAAATACACTATTCTCAAAAATCAAACTCAAGGTTACAATAATCAAGCCCTTTAATAAGATTTTTATTTTTCAAGGTTTTTAAACCTTTCTCACCTATGTGACCGAGTCTATGATGCCACAACCTAGTCTTCTCTACTGGGAGTTTCACCTCCAAAGAATTTGCAGCCAGAGAAATATCTTCATCTTCCTCTACAGGAACAACTTTGTTTGACTTTATAGAGGCATTGTTACATTGAATAGGACATGCATCCAGCTTGTACAAAGTGCTAGTACGTACACCCTTAGCCAACACCATTGCACCTCTAGCCATCTTACATCCTTTACTCAAGAAAGAAACTTCTACACTAGCATCATTCAGCTTACTGACAAAAAGTAAGTTACGAGCCAAACTTGGTATGTGCATTATGCTACCAATCCCTTTGATTCTATCGTCAGGGAACTATATCTTGACTCTTCCATGACCAACAATCTCCAATGTTGAATCACTCACCAGGTACACCTTTCCACCATCATACTTCTCATACTTAGTGAACCATTCTCTATGAGACGTCATGTGAAAGGATGCACCCAAGTCAACCAGCCACACATCATCTAATGCCTGAATCGCCAGGGCTACAATGAAGGCATCTGCATCACTCTGAGAAGAGTCATTGTATGAAGCATTAATCTTATTCTTCTTCTTCTCCTTACAATCCTTTCTGATATGACCAAGCTGCCCATAATTCCAACATTTCACCTTGGACTTTTTACTAGGAGACTTTGATCTCCCTACAAATTTAGATTTCAACTTCTTGTCCTTCTTCTTTCCTTTCTCCTTCAATCTACCTCAAACAACAAAATCCTTTTTGGCCATCTCTAAAGACTTCCTCTGCATCTCTTCAAACAACAGTGAGGCAACAACATCTTCCATCTTGAAAGTAGTGGTCGTACTTCCAATAGCCATTACAAGATGATCCCAAGTGTCAGGTAACAAACATAACAAGAGCATGCAACGATCCTCCTCCTCAATATTTACACCCACAAATGCCAACTAAGCAACACTCATATTAAATGAGTTCATATGGTCTGCAAAAGATGCACCTTCTTCCATCTTCAAGGAGTACAACTTCTTCCTCGGGAATAACTTATTTACTAGAGACTTTCCTTGATAAATATTGCCAAGCTTCTTCCATAATGAAGCTATAGACTTCTCCTCATGGACAGTCAGGAGTACAAAATCAGCCAGAATAAGTCTTATCAAGCCTCTCACTTTTCTATCTGCAAGGTCCCAATCTTCTTGCTTCATACTTTGTGGCATAGTTCCAGACACAAAAACCCAGAGGTCTCTATCCACAAGCAAGTCTTCCATTTTGAGTTTCCATAACTCAAAGTTGCCACCATTGAATTTTTCAATCTCTACTCTACCTGATGTACTTGCCATCTCAAATAAAACTAAGTTCTAACTTTACAAAACTCCCACTGGAACAGTATTAGCACAAAAAACCGGCCTTACTAACAAGGATAACACAACTGGCCAAGCTCTGATACCACTTGAAAGGAAAAAAGAGGTGCGAAAATGATTTCCTAATGCTAATACAATAAAGGAGAAGTGAAAAGACCAATTTTAAAGCTTCTTAAAACATTTGAGATGAACTCATATAGAGTAGAAAGGATAACCAAAATAAGAAATCACAGATAACACTAGATTTACGGGGGAAAACCCTTTCGAGAAAAAACCCACCACACCAAGAGAAGACACTTTGTATTTTAGTAAAATAAATTACATGCAAAGCTCACAATCCTCACTCTCTGATAGTTAACTCACATCAGTAGACTTGAGTATTTAAGCACTCATAGTTACAATACTTCTTCAAGTATATAATGAATACAACTAACTTCTGTGTCTCTTACTTAACTTCACCCTTCATTGACTTATATCAATGTAATTGACTATACAAGTCTTAAATAGCATTAAACATTCCAACCAATCGCAAGTATTAATGATGCATCGATGACCCAATCAAGTAATTTGATCTTTTGACTGATCTGCCCTGTAATCATGCATCGGGCCGCCCATGTATTAACTCCCTTTCCTTAATTAGATTTTGTCATTAGCCAAAACACGTCTTGCAATTACTGCTTTCACCGCTCTAGACTTCAACCAGTCAGATGTTGATTGCTTTCCACATGTCGCCTCTCTACTTGTTCACCACTTTTAGTCAATTCAGACCGATTAACACAACTCTCAAACACTCTTACCGTGCTACCTTTCTGAGTCAAAGAACCCACCCCGGTATGGTAGTAAGCCCATGTCAACCCATCAGTAACCTTCATCATGCCACCATTGAGCCCCGCGAGATCTCCGTGGTATGGCGGTCCCACTGCCCAACCGCAAGTCCCTTCTAATACAGTCGCAATATCGAGGTAGTGGCTTGTCTGCCAAACCATCGCCATAACACCACATCACCACTGAGCTAAAAATGATATTCCACGGTATGGCGGTGCCACCACCCAACCGCAAGGCTAAGTAAAGCCTTCTACGGTTTGGAAGTAACCACCTATGCCGACCGTCGAGCTCCATCGTACTACCGGACCCCGACCACAAGACCTCCACAACAAGGAGGTAGCCCTTATCTCTGACTACCATGACTTACCGCACCACCGTGACATAGCTGAAATGCCATCGCGGTGAGGCAGTAAGTGACCTTCTCTTAACGGTCGCCGACCATCACTGCCACTATGCCACCAATGAACAACCTCCACGGTAGGGAGGTAAGGCTTCGCACTGATTGCGCTCATCAACCACGCTATTGCCAGCCTAAGATGGAGATCCTACGGTATGGTGTTAACACCACCCAACCGTGGACAGACCGACAGAGGCTTGCGCTAAAGCAATAAATCACCAGATTGTGCCTCTATGAAACACTCTCAGCGGTAGAGCGGTAAAGGTAGAGAATGGTGATAAATTTGCCAAGTCTTTTCAGAGGTTCAAGCCAAAAGTTGAGGCACCTGTTCCTAACAAATCTGAGCTTAACCTGAATCCCAATCTGAGCTTTAGTCCATCTCTATCCAAGATCTTCTGATATTGAAACAAATCTTAAGATATCTTCATCCATCTTCTTCCAATCCATCCTATTTATATTTCATCATCTATTATTTCCTTCTAATCATCTGCCCCCATCTTTTCAATCCGTATCCATTCCATCTAACATCATGAATCCTTATCCTCCATTAGTGCAACTAAAAAATAGTAGTCAAGGGGAATCCTAATTATGTCAATGATGATATTGAAAGTCTTGTTGATCAAGATGAGTATGATATAGACCCCCTTGATGCTATCATTTCTAGCAAGCTTTCCCCAACTGTCTCCCAAAATCCAACCACTCCTTCGAGCTATCCCCACATGTCTTAATCCACATTTAATAACAATTATTATGTTACCTTTGACAAGGGATACCCCGTATCCTCACCATCCACATATTCATCATATCCTTCATCTACATCTCCTTCTAATCCACTCTCCCAATATCCCTTTCTTAGCTCCATGTCCACTTCTTCCCACCTTAATTCACCATCCACATATTTCTATCCTAATCCTCCATTCATGTCCTCCTATACTCATCCACCACCCACCTCCTCTTATCCTAATTTGTCCTCCCAATTTTCCTACGTTAATCGACCATCCCAACCTTCTCATCCTAATCCAACATTCACATCTTCCTACCTTAATCCATCATCCCAATCTTCCCATCCTAATCCAGCATCCACATATTCCCATCCTAATATTCCATCCACATCATCCTATTGTTGGAAGACTGAAATCACTAAGAGGGGAGGTGAATTAGTGATTTACAAAACTTTTTCACAAATAGAAGACTTGATTTGCATTTACTCAAAAGATATTAAAAATAGTTGTTCACAAAAGGACCTACTAGAACTAATTTATAACAACATGGATTCATGACAACATAGCTCAAGAATTAAACAAATGCTTTTGAGAGACTCATTTAAATGCAATAGAGCTTTACATTAAATCCGACTTTTTAGGCATGAAACTTGACATGAACAATGGAAACTTTTTATGCAAATTAATAGCTATTTAATGCATTTCAGAACATGTGAAACCAAATAGATAAGAAAGATTACACACAAATATTGTCACATAACATAGAATATGTCATGAGTGGAAAAACCCTCCTAGGGCATAAAAAACCACTCAAAAAATCTTTCTTTATTCATATAGAGCACCAACTCTTCACAGTTCTGGAGCACCAAATCCATAAAATTATGGAGCACAAATTCCACAAATAGAAACCAGAAGCACCAACTTCATGAGTTACAAGAGCACCAACTCCTTTATAAAGTATGTCAACAATAGTATCCTATCAGGAACCTAGAAGTGTAAAATAATGCAGTCCTAGAATCTCAATAGAAAACAATAATGATTTTCAATAAGCACAATGAAGAATGTTGTATGAATATGACAACATCTTCCCAAAATACAATAATCTCAATGCAATACACTTTCTGTACAAAATGCCAAAAATCTCATGCTTCTCTTTCTGTTTTTCAAGAATACTACAAAAACCCTCAATAGACAATATAATAACTGAAAATATGTTCTTTGTTCAATAACCTAGAAAAACCAAGAACCACACAATCTTTTCTCAATTCAAGTTCCCACACTGAAAAGCCTTCATGATCATCTTTTTAAAAGATACTTTGAAGAAGAAAAAAACTTTTGAAATTAGTTACAATCTAACTGAAAAAAACAACTCGGGTTTGTGAAACCCTAACACTTGTTTTGGAGTGAAACGAAAAACTAGAAGCTCTAACACAACTTTCTTTCAAGTAAACCAACAAGAGATTAAGCTTCCTTTTAACACCTTTAACAAACTCCATGAATCTTAAACAAAAACTATCTTTACCTATTCACGGTGGGAGGAAGTCAAAAACTAACCACAAAGATCTATCAAGATAAGCCATAACTGCCTAGTAGACAAGCATCATCGAAAATTCCTTATCCACTATCGAGCTTGCATTAGCTCATAACCCACTATCCATGTTTACAACGAACTCTAAACACTCTTCTAGAATCGGCCAAAAGAAAATAAACACGGATTTACAGTAGAGGACAAAACATCAACATGGTGCTAGGGTTCCAAAACCTTCATTCAGTGAAAAAAATATGATTTTGCCCTATTTTTCTTCAAGTCTTTCGAAGACTTTATCAACCATAATAATGCTTTGAAGTCCGGTGTCAAAACTTCTATCAAACAACCCAACAAAGTAGATCCTTAATAATCATCAAACAAAAGATAATGATAGCTATCGATGCATATTGTCACTGAATAAACATTATTCCAAGTCAAATATTTTACAATGCCGACATAGTTAATGAAAATGATGACTACCAAATGTCGACAAAAAGAAACCCAATACCATATAATATTGATGTCACTGTCATGTGACTTTAACAAAGATAACTCCAATGTGAAGAGAAATAACCACCCAATATGCCAAGATAAACAATAATACAATGTGCCAAAAGAAACCAATTAAGGTTTATATTATATGCCACATTAAGTAATCAACCAAGAACACTTCAATGTTGATTATCATAGCAAGGCCTGTAGAGAGAAGCCACCTTATAATTCCCATGTAGAGAAATCAAAGAACCATTTACACAATGATATTGTCAAGTCAAAATGCCATGAGATATACAATAGAAATGTGCATAATCAAACACATTAGAATGTAACAAGAAAGACCAAATGAACTTAGTCACCTGAGAAATGATTGTTTTGTCAAAATGAACCTGCAAATGATCAATTAGAATATGATCAAATAACCTGTGACATGCAACCTCAAATGATCATCCTAAATATCCTATAGCATGACCAAAACTGTTAGTCAAATCATAATCATAAACATCTGCGAATATCATACATAACCTGAACCTAAAGCATCATGAAGGCATAAATGAATCTGAATAACATGAAGCTCATATCAAGTGAATTTGACATCAAGGACAAACAATAATCACAATTGAAAGCCAACACCCATATCACTCCCCCCTTCATTACATTATATTTACTCCTCCCTCCAACCCATCATACCTTAATCCTCCATCTAATCCTAATCCACCAATCTCTAATCCTAATCCTCCCCCTCCTCTTAGTCCTACATCTAATCTCATCCCCTCATCTAATCCTAATCCACCAATTCCTAATCCTAGTCCTCCACCCATCCATAATCCTTCATCCATCCCCATCACTTCACCTAAACCTACAATTCCTAAAGACCTCATTCCAGATTTCGTCCAAGGACTCATGATAAAGAAGACATCCTCAAATCCACATCCTGAAGTCATGGATCCATCCCATATCACTCCATCATGCCTGGTCACTAGTGATGAGGCCTCTCTCCATCCTACATCTATCACCCCTATTACCACTCTTAACACCATCCAAACTGTTGAAACCATCAAACCCACCGAATCCATTGAATCCCCATCTCCTACTTTTCGTGTCACCCAATCCATTGAAGACAGGGTAAAAGCACAAATCTGTGTCACACTTTATAAAGGAAGCGACCAATGTTGATCCAAATTTTAAACTTGAATCACTAAAAAGTGGCATATATGTTTTGAATTTTGGAATGATGTAAACTAGTAAAATGTGTATTTTTTAGTATATTTTATATTTGTATTTTTTATTTTTTAAATAAAAATTATTTTAAACTAGTTTTTAATAAATTAACACTATAATTTAGTTACTGATAAAATGCTGAAAAATGAAGTTGCATGGGATGTCAAACTTTTTATAGTAAATTTATTTATTTTCTTTCAATTTTTTGTGTGTATTTATAACTGTAAACTTTAGTGCATGGATATATTTTTTTCCAATTTTGATAAATATATATTTTTAAATAGATATTAAAATGTGTGTGAATCAAAAAATAGTTGTTTCCATCGAACATCAACTTTCATATTAAATATTTATCTAAAATGGAAAAAAAATATATACCATCTTGAAATGGATTCTTTTATCTAGTGCATCATATTTTTTTCAAAAAAAAAATCGTAAGTTTTAGTATTTTTCCTTGGCATGATAATCAACCTAATATTTTGTGTTGATAACCTACTTTTAGTAAAAATAAAATAAATAAATAAAATTAAAATATTAAAATAAATATATTTTTGAAAACTACCCAATCCACTGAAGACACCCAAATCCAATCCACTCCCCCTAGTCCTAGTATCACCGAAACCCACTCCCATGACCTTCATGAATCATCCATCCTCCCATCTCCCCCACTTGAGGAGTCCCTCCAACACTTCTCCATCATCATGCATCCCACACAAGATGAGTCATGCCAAGAGCTTGATCCAAAGTATACAAACATATCCCTTCCTCCACATCAAGATCTTGCCAGCCTAGCTACTCCATATACATATCATATTCCCCTATCCATTCCATCTCATGATCCTCCATTGCCACCTAACCATACCACCTCAACACCACTTTTATATCACCTTGGTAACATTACACTCATCCATGGTAGTTTTCTTGCGGAAGAAAAACAAAGAATATGCACCACCCTTCCTCCTCCACTGGCTAATGGACTCACATCATGCTTCCAAAAGAATAAGAATCCTACCATAGATCACATGCTCAAGACCATGAACTATAAAGGAAAAGGTTTAGGCCTTCATGAGCAAGGTATTTTAGAGCCCATCTAGGTCAAACAAAATCCAAACACATAAGGTCTTCGATATATCTCCCAAGACTCATAATCCAAAAAATGTTGGTACAACCTCCATACATTCTCAATGATCCTCTTCTAAAAGAATAATAGGCACTTCCCATCACTCCACCAAACCATTTGCTGCTATCCCCCTCCTCCATCATATTACCTCAAAACAACCATCCACCTTCCTCCTTCCTCCTCAAAGTCCATCTTGGGTCCTTATGTCCCTCCATCCATCATTGCTCATCCTCCATCCATTGCATTTATTTTGGGTCCTTATGTCCCTCCATTCACCCTCACACAACCTCCCCATACACCATCCATTTTGAGCCCTTATATCCCAGAATCACCTCCTCCATCTTATCCTATTCATCCTCTCATCCATCCTTCACCTATCCCTAACACACATCATAAAAATCCTAACCTCAAAATCCCTAATCAAGATCAACAAAGGCCCCTGTCCATGCATGCTATATCACATCCTCCATCCACACATCATCATCAACAACCTACCTCTATCACTCCATCCACATATCCTCCACATCATCCATAGCCTCATACCCATCCCATTGCTATTAGAAGCACTTTGTATGCCAAGTCAAAATGCATAAATCCAAACATCCACATGAATCTAAAGCTCCTCATGTCCCCTTAAAAATACATGTTGAAGAAAAGAAAAATCAAATCCAAAATCTAAATCAATCCAAAAGGCCACAAAGGCCCACCAAAGAAAAAATCAAAACCATGTGGATCCCAAAGAAAAAATATGCAATGCCTTCAAATGAAAAATCCATAACAACATCCAAAGTTGCTAATCAACCAAAAAATCATTCACATCCTCCATCTCCTTAATCTATTTTGGGTCCCTATGCCCCAAAATTCACTATCCCAACTCCTCCATTATCCCCATAATCTCCATCCATTCATCCCCCTATCCTTTCACATCCACCGCCACATGTGCCAATGTTGGTCCTAAACATATTCCCCCATCACACATCCACTCCATAATTCCATCCATACACTTTCCAACATCCCATCCATTATCCTCCATATCTCCCCCATCAAATCCCTTTAATCCATTCTCTTGCATAATCCATCCATTCTAATAAGGTTGTACCAACATCCGAATAGTCACTTCAAACATGGGCTCTTATTACCTCATGTGGAACTTGATGCTTGAGTCCTTAATTCATCCATATCCTTCTCAACTATCTTCTAAATCCATATATCCACATCCCTATCCTTATCCATCTCCATCTGCGTTTCTATCCAACAAGTCCAAAAAGTCCAAAAAGTCAATAAAATACAAAAAATAAAAAAATGTCAAAAGAAAATGAAAAAAAATAGTAAAGAGAAATAATTCGTCCAATGGTGAAAACTTGGCAAACAAGCGCCTTGGATAAGTACCATGATGAAAACCTAGCAAAAAAGCATCATGTGTATATCCCCCATCCAGTTTACATCCACACTTGGGGGCAACTTCATGCTATGCATCCCCTTCATCCATTTTCTCCATTCCACCAATATTATGCACCCATCCTACTTGTCATATCCCATTCATACCCAATCCCTCCACTCTCCTTGTGATCTTGATCAAGATAGGGGCACCTATCTATACGTGCTTTGGACACCTCTTGGTATACATCCCCCTTGTCCATTCACTACCATATTCCTTATCCTCCCCCATCCACTTTCCTTATCCATGCATCCTATGCGCATCCATATACCTTCCTTGTCGACCCATCATGATACAACCCATCTCCATTCCTTATCTACCCATCCTTCTATCTTCCATCCCTCTTGCCTCATCGTACATGACATATATATAGTAGGGCATGTTCTTATTACTTTGTGACATAGTCCTCAGACACAACATACATCCATCCAAGAAATCCCTTCTATCTCTCCATCCTCCTTCCATTAATTATTCCATCCCTCCATCCACTGATTCCTTTTCATATTCCCATCCATCCATCCATCCATCCATCTAGTAATCCCTTCCATCTTCCAAATCCTTATCTTCCTATCCACCCATCCACTAGTCATTTTCCATATTTTCATCCTTATCTCCCCATCCATTTATCCATCCAGT
This sequence comes from Sequoiadendron giganteum, assembly GCA_007115665.2. Classification (NCBI taxonomy): domain Eukaryota; kingdom Viridiplantae; phylum Streptophyta; class Pinopsida; order Cupressales; family Cupressaceae; genus Sequoiadendron; species Sequoiadendron giganteum. The sequence goes on from CM021107.1 coordinate 626,958,945, forward strand.
AATCCATTCCATCTTTCCAAATAATTATCCCTCTATCCATACATCCTAGCATCTTTCTATCTCCCCATCTTTACCAACCCATCCATTTACCTCTATTCTCCTTCCATCTCATAATCCCTTGTCATTGGTATCTAACTATAGGCTACCCCTATGCAATCCAAGGCCATTCATCCCACTATAATCACTCCTATCTATTTCTCATATCTTTCTGATCTCCTATCACTCTTCATCACCCATCTATCCATCGTATCATCCTCCCAATTCATATTTCGATGATTTGGATAACTATCCCATTCTTGAGCTTCACACAATCCCCATCATCCTATCCACTGATTCTATCGTGTGTCATCATATTGGCTCCATCATTGTATCATCTTATCATGGTCATCTTATCATCCCTTGTCCCTTGTCTGTCTTTGGCCTTGTGTCGAACTACGTTGCCCCTGCGCTTTCACGTAGACAAGGTCACTCATTTGATCTACCCCCGGGGAATTTTTCTGTCCAGTCTTGGTCATCCATCGAGGTCTCCATTGTCCTCTTTCCACTTTTATCCATGGTCGATTGTTAGTCTTTTTTTGAACTACAAGGGCTTTGCGCTTTCACGTAGGCAAGCATGATCTTTGATCAACCCTTGAGCCCCTAGGTCTTTAGGGTGTGTTGGTCTTGTGTCCCCTAGGTCTTTAGGGTGTGTCGGTCTTGTGTCCCCTAGGTATTTAGGGTGTGTCAATCTTGTGTCCCCTAGGTCTTTAGGGTGTGTTAATCTTGTGTCTGGTCATTTTGTCGTGTCTTCAAGTATGTCCCTATCCAACTGGTACTTACAAACAAAGGTCATTAGTATCATGAGGGCTAATCAGCTTTAGATATCCTGCATCATGACAATCATTTAGTTTAGTTTCCATCTTTGGTCTTAACATGATGCATCCTTCCTAATCAAACCGCATCAATCCCATCCACCCTTTTGATCTTGTAGCAAAGGACGTTTAAAATTGATTGTGATCTTTTGATGCTTTTGATATTTTGTTTATCCTTTGAGCTTCCTATTATACCTCGTTAGGGTCACCATGATCCATCATATCATGGTGTGCTTTGACTAGTAAACATAGGGGCATATCTTGATCTTTTGTTTATTTTTGTCTTCTTGGTTGTCCCACATAATACCCACCAAGATCCTTGTGGTCTTGTGTTACACTGGGGCATCCTTTATGTTTATGGTTATCCCAACATCAGGCCCAACCAAAGCCCCCGTGACTTTGGGATGTTGGACTAACCTTTGTTTGTTGTGTCAGTCCCATGCATGTGATACAAGGTCACCTTGGTAATCATACCCTGGTGCATAGTATCTCATGCTATATCAAATTAAGTGCTCATTACCTAGCAGCATAATGCATACCAATTAAATTTCTTGATTTGGTTACTATCCATTTATCTTCCCATCTCCCATCCTCTCATCTATCCAAACTCCCCCATCCATTCACCCTTAACCTTTAGAATCCATTCATCCTTCATCACTCTCTTTCATCTATTGATCCTATCCATTTCCATCCCTCTACTTCCCTCATCCTCACCATATCATCATCTCTTCAATCTTCTTCGGATAATACAACTTTGTTATTCTAAGCATCTTTTCCTCCATCCTCTTCATTTATTTCAACAATCTCACATCTCAATCCAATCCTAATCCATTCAATTTGGCACAAATCCTCTAATCACCTCCTTGGTCTTGTTCCTAGCCTTGTTACAAGCCTTAATCCAATCATCATCATCCTCATCTTCGGGATGTATCCTTCCCTATCCTTTTGTGTTATTTTGGGATGTATCCTTCCCTCATCGACAATAATATCATCATCATCATCATTGGGATGTATCCTTCCCTATCCTTGTGTTGTTTCGGGATATATCATCTCCTCATCTACAACACTTCGTCCATCATCAATCCATCTTGGCTTGTAGCTTGACCGGGGCGGCATCATATTTGTCCTTGAATCCATTTGTGCTCTCTTTCTTCTCATCTTCTCTTCCCAATATCCTATTGCTTATCATCCTCTCTTATCCATCATTTTGCATCATCTTCCCCATCTCCTTTTTCATCATCTCATCCATTTCGAGAGCACACCCGTGTTCTCTTGAGCCCGCATGTCCTCTCGAGGGGACATCTTTCCCAATCTAATCATCTTCTTCCAAGTTCTATGTTTTAATATTCTTTGAAATGATGTTACTTTGTGTAGACATCGAAAATATCCTGATTGATCCTATACACTTGATCCTAATTTTATTAACACTAGTTCGTCTTGAATCATCTCCTTTGCTGGTTGTTTAATTAAATAATCTTTATTTAATTAAATTCATCATATTTCATCTCTTAATTAAATAAATCAAATTTATTTGATTAAGTCATCATCTCCTATTAATTAAATAAATCATTTTATTTAATTAATCTTATAGTCCCTCTTTTAATTAAATATTTCATTTTATTTAATTAAATCTCTAAATTCATCTCATTTAAATTAAATAAATTTATCTTTATTTGATTTAAAACTAGCACCATTCTCTTTAATTTCTAAATTCATATTCCTCTCAACTTTGGTTTAAATAAATCCAAAAATCTAAACCAAATTGTCACATCAGTTAATCTCCTGTTAAATTAATCAAATCCTGATTAATCTTAATCATAATCCATCAAATCCTCTAGATTTTGCAACTTGCACAAGTAAATCAATTTAATTGATTTATAAATTCATCAATTTCCATTCAAAAGGGCATCTTTTGTGGAATATTCTTCCTATTCAAAAATCCCTCCAAAAGGGATGAATACATCCAACAAGGAATTAAATGCCTCTTACATGTCCTTTGCCTTGAGCCAAGTGGCATTAACTTCATTTCTTCTTCCCTCCAACATGTCATTTCCAAATTTTAAATTCCACCTAACTTCATTTATTGCACATTCATCAAAATGTGCTCATTCCTCATCCACTCACATGTTGACAAGTGGCCTTCTCTTATTGGTTGGTATTTTGTCCCACTTTCATCCTATTCTTCAATCTTCCATTCCTCAAATCTATAAATGAAGAGTTTCTCTATTGATTTTGGATCCGTCAACTAAGAGCATAATCACTATAGGCATTTAGCATTTAAGTTCATAACATTTCATATTTTGCAATCAATTTAGCTAGGTTATTAGAAAATTTCATCAAGGAAGCACAATCATCACCGAACATCATCACTTTACATCAAGGAATTTGGAAAGGGCCATTTCTGACATCAAAATGACACTAATTCCCCCATGGGATGTTGGTTTGATTGTTTAGATTAGGATTTCATAGTTTTTCATTTGTTATTTCACCTTATTTTCTTGTTCTTCACATTCAAATGAATTTCATGGGGAATGTGTGTTTTAGATTTGTTTCTTGACTAACATTGTGTTGTTTTTTCATTTTGGTGCAGGTTTAAATTATCCATTCACATTTTGGCGCTAGAAGGAGGAATGATCTAAAGAAAATTAACACATTTTTCTAAAAAAATTGTGGTTTTTTGTTGAGATTTTGTGTCTATAGGAAAATAGCGTCGTTGCCAATCAAACTACACCACTACCAGTCCAACGATTCCATATAGCGACGCTTCCAAATTCCAAACTCCGCCGTTAGGTCGTTCCCGCCCAGGAAATTTGAATTTCAAACTACGACGCCAAGCATTCAAACTCTAAACTTTGTCATTGGTAGAAATAGCACTGCAATCACACTCACTATTTTTGCACAGTCTACCACTCTCAGTCCCCAACAATGCTATATTGCATCGTTGACTTCCTTAAACTATGCTGCAATCGTAGACTACACCGCTGGAGTTGGGTAAAAAACAATTTTTAAATTAATTTGAAAATGTGATTTTTCATTTTGATTACTTTTAACTCCTAACTAATTTTTGGCCTCTATTTTTGCATTATTAACCAGTTTGTGCAAGTTGGCTTGATCACAAGTGAAGGAAGGAAACAAGGACAAGGACTTCTTTATGGAACTATCATCTTATTGTATTAAGTGTTTTTAAACACTTTGGGGATAAATTATAATCCCTTTTCTAAGGACTTTGTCATCTTCATGCTTTTTAAGACTCACTAATTTTCGTTTGGGCTTACAAAGAACAAAACAAAGGGATTAAAAAGAACCATAGGCAACTTACTACATTTTTTTTTGGGCTTAACAATTGAACAAGCAAACTTGACATTTCAATCTCGGTGCTTAAAAAGAACCCATTCTTTCTTTGAAGGTTAAAATGAACATGTGTCCTTTATGTTTTGTAATCTTTTACACAAAATAATATCATTTAAAAAATACGTATGTACTTCTCTCGTGCCTCACAATTATCTTGAGAATCAAAAGGATTTTTTGATCAAACTAAGAATATGCTTGATCACTTTTTTTAATCCATAGAGGGCCTACCTGGAAGGAAAACATAATCACCCCAGGGAACGACCCAACCAGGAACACACTAAATCCAAGTGACTTCCAACCGGTATATAAGTGTGGGTACTTGAGGAAAGTTCAAGTATCATAAGGATTGTTCCGAAAAGAAGGGTAACAATGGTCTCTTTTCATATGGATGATCCCCCATGAATGAAATACCTGTACTAAAACCCCTTTTTTAGAAAGACCGAAATCCTTATCTATTTGTTGATGCAAGAATGGTCATTCTAAAGCCGTCCCACATTTTTACGGCTCTTAGTAGAGATGAGAAGTATGCCATGGGAGTTTCATGGGTATTGATGCTTGGCTAACCTAAGAAGTGTCTGTCGTGGAGGGGAGCCAACATTGTCAAGAATATAATCACCTGCTAAGAGTAGGCATAGCTAGATTTATCCAAATGGGAACTCAACAAATATTGTCTCTATCATCCTAGGGTTGTGCATCATTTTGAAATCAAAACACTTTGCTTGGATCTCAAAACATTTGAAAACAAACATTCACCAAATCCTCCAAATTTCAAACCCTTTAGGAGGAGAAAATACATTTGACAAATCCAAGTGCTCATGCTTGCCCTAGGGATTTCATCCTTAGAGGTTTCTAAGTATTTGGATTTAGTCATAATTTTCTCTTACTAAAGACAACATTACGAAACTATTGCCTTGATTTCCTTGATTTCCACATAATGGACCTTGTGGGATGAAAATAAATTAGGACATTAGAAATTTAATTTGGAACATAATCAAGAAAGTGTTTGTGGTAAAAAGAACCAAATCTAAGCAAGATAACAGACAATTGAACCTCACATGTGTTTGATCCCATGATTTCCTAAAAATTTAAAGTTCTAAAATCAAGTCATCACAAGTTCGTGAGGAATTCATTTCAAGACTTCATGAAGTTAGAGAAAGGTTGGTCTATAATTTTTACAAGAAAGCTTCAAATAACAATCCTAATTTGTATGAATTTTATTGCCAACAAAATCCAAGTCTCTTTCAAAGATTTGCATTTCTCACATAGGAAGTACACACACGTTCAATACTGAGGTCTTGTAGAAAGGAAGTTTATCTAGGTCTAATCTAGGATCAAAATCAACATTCTCATCCATCCCTTAAGCATCAATCAAATCTCATCTCACCATCAACTCTTAGAATCTTGGAAAAATCCCTCATGCTAGAATTTTGGAAAATCCTTTAAATCAAATCGAAAATCATCTTGTTTGACTAAGTATGTGTAGATGAATCCTTCTTCATGTGCTTAGTTAAATTATCAATCCTTGTGAACAAATTTATTCCAAGATAAGCATCCAACCTCTTGGGATTTATGAGTTCATTATCCAAATCCAAATCAAATCAAGTTAGACATCAACAATCCTAAAGTCCCAAAGTCTATTATCCCTTCAAGATTTCTAAGAGTTCAATCATTCGTGTCATCCATCCTCCATTTATCTCATCCCCATCCTTTGATCCTTAAAATCAAACTTGGATTTCATTCTTTGAGCCTAAAGTTTAGACCAATCTAAGGTGTTAGAGGTTCATCTCTGACATTCCTAAAAATTGATCCCTATTTTATGGTTCAAACTCGATCTCAATACAAGAAAAACATGGAAACCAACAAAGAAACATCTACTTCTAGTGACTTGAGTCAAACCACACCCGAAATCAATCCCATTGGATCTAGCAATCCTCCACCCAACCTTCCTCTACCATCACAAGACCCTCAAGAGGAAATTCAAGTGGAAGCCATCACCAATAATGTCTTGGGGATGACTCAAGATGAAATCATAGAAATGGTCCAAAATCCCAGGAATCAAAAAATTGTCAATGCCATCATGAGACTTAATCCTTCGCAATATATGCTAGAATTGGCAAAAAAAGCGGCTAAACTCCCTTCTGACTTTGACGTAAACACTATTATGGATACACCTCTCAAGATTGTGCCACCAATATCATTCACACCATCTTTTCAAAGCATCATCCAAACAATCCCACAAATCACATCATCCATTGCTACAACTCAACCAATTTTCAACAAGGGAAGCTCATTGCTTCATGCACTTCAAAAAAATCCCCTTGTGAACAACCGAGATTTGGATGCAAATACCATCTTGGTTCAATCTATCCCATTGAATCAATTACAACCATACGTTCTGCTCATATTTCATGATCCCCCCAATCCATCCTCTTTTCACGCAACACCAACATATCCTCTCAACACACAAACCTCTCTCCCCATGACCTCACAAGGAGAAAGTGGATTATTTGGACCAAGGGGAATCTTCGATCCCTAATTATCATCATCATTTTCCCAAGGGAATACACCACCCATTTTTCAACCACTTCCTCCACTTACATCAACATCCACACCAATCCTTGGTTTAGGGCAACCCCCTTAACTTATCCAAAATCAGCCAAATCATATCATCACATCAAGTACACCAAATCCTCCAAGCCTATCACCGATATCACAACAATAGGTGGTGCCAATCCAAGCATCTCAATCTGCCATTACATCATTCATGACACCTCAAATATCTCAAAACATGGTCTCCAAAGGACCTAGCTCATTCACCATACTTGCCACCTCACAATCCCTTTTCATCACTCAAAAGCCTCAACAACCACCCTAGCAAAAAATCATCACACCATCTCATACCATTCTGAATCCTCCACCTCTGCAACCAAATCCCAATGTGGCCAATCAATATAGCCTCACTCTACAAGCAGCTCAACAAGCCTACCAAAAAGCACTCTAGAAGATCCAAACCTAGCAAGCCATTCAAGTTGTGGAACAAGCTCAATAGGTTGCTCAAGCGCAAGCACAAGATTTATTGCAACAACAATAATCCACCCAAATTGCACAAGCAACTCAAGCCGCATAAACCACACAAGCTACCCAGGCTGCACAAGCAACCCAACAAGCACAAGCTCAAGCTCAATCTCAAGCCCATTATCAAGCTTAGCAAGCACAAGCGCAAGCTAAATGCTAGGAACAACTGCAAGTAGCTCAACAACAAGCATATCAACAAGCCCTACAATAGGATCAAGTGCAACAAGAAGAATCTCAACAACAAGCCCAACAATAAGATTTATTGGCACAACAACAACAATAGGCCCAACAAAAAGCGTTGTTGCTGCAACAACAACAACAAGAAAAACAACAAACTTTGTTGGTATAGAAACAATTACAAGCATATCAGCAAGAATTGGCTATGCAACAAACTCCCATGAATACACCACCTAGTCCATAAGTTACCACACCCATCATACTCCAACTCAAAACACATTCATCCCACCATCGGACCCTCAAAATGACTGGTCTGCCCAAATCAAGAAACTCTCACAAAAGGTGTTGAACATCCAATCTAGGTAGACCCCTAAATTACAACGGAATCTATGCCCCTATCCATTCAAGAGGAGCATTGCGATGGAACCATTTCCGTGAGGCTTCAAAATCCCCAAATTTGACAAATACTGCGGACTCAGAAACCCTCAAGATCGCATCAGGGAGTTCCACGTGCATTGCATGGAAGTAGCCTATGATGACTCCTATCTAATGAGGCTCTTCTCGTGAAGTCTGGCTGGCCCATCTATGGAATGGTTCTCCTGAATCCTTCCAAGGATCAAGAAATTCGAAGAAATCATAGATGCATTCATGCAAAATTATGCATTCAACATGGGCATGGATGTAAGCTTGGAGGAATTTTCCGGCCTCAAGCAAAACAAGGGGGAATCATTTGCATCTTTCCTACAACGATGGCGATCCAAATCCAACATAAGAAAATGTGCCATGCCAGAGGAACAACAAGTCGAGACTATCATTGTAAACCTTGAAGGAAATTTGGCCTTCCATCTTAAGGTCCAATGCATCACCTCCTACGACCAACTCATCCCTAAAGCTCTCAACATTGAAAGAGATCTCATTGCACAAGGGGGAACACCTGCTTATCAAGATAATTTCCCATCAACAATTTGTAATGACAAACCACGAACATGGGTAAAAAAACAAGAATGCCACCAACAATAGTGTTGTTGATGCTAAGGTTGTGATCAATACTTCAAAACCAAACACTCAACAACAAATTTATCAATAACCTCAGAATAATACCCAAAACACCCCCTGATCAAATACATCTCATCAGAAAAATAACACCCCGACAATCAATAATGTCAATGACCAAAGTGGACCATCCACGAGAAATCGGTATCCCCTAAAGTGGAAATACACATCGCTTGGAGAATTGGTCGAATCTATGATGAAGTGACTCATTGATGCCAAAATCATCACACTCCCCATCATCGAGAATTACTAGGAGCCTCAAGTCAAGCCACCCTAGTATAATGAGAACTATATGTGTAATTTTCATAAAATCAAGGGCCACACAACAACCGGTTGCATGAGACTGAAGAACCTAATCCAATATCTCTTCGATGACAAGACCATAAAAGCTGAGAAACCGGCTGGAAATCAAGACCTAAAAATATCCATGAATCCGATGCCAGATCATAACAAGTCAAATAACAATGGCAAAGGCAAGAAGTATGGAAATGTTAACCATGTCTATGAACACGTTGTTGCATCCTTAGATGAATTGGTAAGTGTTGTCCATATCCTCGGGTCTAAAGCCGAGTGTGGAGTCACCACACGAGGTGGAAAATTCACTATCCCTAGGCCATCCGTGCAATCTAGAGCACTCCCCACAAATTCAAGATTAGTCCCCAGTGGCTAAAATATCTTGGAACAACTCAAGAAGACCCCCTCTTAGATCTCCATCATGGAGTTGCTAAAAATTTCACTTGCTCATAGGGAGATTTTAGAAAGGGCTCTTGTTGAGTCTTATGTACCCACAGACCATCTCACAATTGTGCACTTCATCTGGAAGTCTTCATTCTAAAGAATAAATTCAAATGAGTCTTGGTGGATGGAGGTGCAAGGTTGAATATTCGCTCCCTCTAGCTGATAAAAAATTTGGGATTTTCTGAAGACATGGTTGAAAAAAGAAAAGACATTACCATTCAAGCTTATGATGATCAAGAAAGAGTGTCTCAAGGCACCATCTCACTTCATATCCAAGTAGGACCAGCCATCATGGACACTACATGCCAAGTCCTCAACCTTGATCTCCAATATAACATTCTCCTAAGGCACCCATGGATTCATGGGATGAAAGCAATTGCATCCAAATTTTACCAATGTGTAAAATTCCCCTTTGAAAATCAAGAGGTGACCATCCATGGTGATCCTGATCCCTTTCCTTACTACAGAAACCTTGAGGCCAAATATTACAAAATCCTGCAAGTGCCCAAAAAATGATGAAGGACCTTCAACCCCATACATTGATCCATCCTCCTTACCATCCACATCCGCTTCTAAGACATAGACACCTTCCATTCCCACCATATCTGATATCAAGATCATCATCCAAGACAATGGGTGTGGAGATTACAAAATGAAGAAGGGTGCCTTTGTAGTTGGAGAGTTACCACAATCTCCTAGGTCCCATGGACAGTCGCAACCATCCAACACAACATCTCAAACCTTCAGAGCATACCCCTCCCAATTTTGAAGCTGGGGAGATCTAGGCCAAGAAGTGGTGGATGAAAGAGATATATCCAGTCTCCTCTATCAAGATGAAAGACCTATACCAGTTCTTCTGATAGATGATTCCAATAGAGAACTCCAATTAATGCTTAGTATGGACTATAATAGGAGTGAAAGCCTTGGAAGGAACAACAACGACCGACTCGAACCCATCATTGTTGAGAGACACATGAAAAATATTGGCCTTGGATGTACCCCTCTAAGTATAACCATACATGGTAGAAGTCCCCTTGTTTAAGCAGTTGAAGCTCCTCTTCATTTACCAGTGTCTACAGGTCTACCCCTAGATAATTTTATCTTTGACATAACTGATGTGTGTGGGAGTGACAGTGATGAGGATAACATTACTGACTTACCTATGTTGTTTGAAGACTCTTCCCTATTCATGATTTCCACTCTATCCTTTGAGTCGAACAGCCAAACCCATGAACTAAAACTAGTATATCCCCAACTGATAGACTAAAACCATCAAGGATTGCCAATTTTAGACACATTCGAAAATGATGAGGCACTCTCAGAATTCATGGGATTATGAGATAATGTACCTTATGGAGATCACAAAGCTAGATTTGAAATTGAATTGGACACACATGCTTATTGCAAGGAGATGATTGAATCCCTCAGCCACAAAAGTGAAAATTTGAGAATAATCTCTAGGTCTTTGAGTGAATACCACATTGTGGCACTTTCAGTCCTGAAAATAGTAAAAAAAAAGGATGCATCCAATGATGAAAACCTCTCTGAGGCACACAAGGATGGGAGATTCAATCTTCCTCTAAGTGCAATCCATCAGGAGAAGTTAGCAATCTTAGCAAAAAAGTGCAATCCCGTCAACTTAGGGACTAAGACAACACCACATATAAACTTCTATGTAGAGTCACTTCTAACTAAAGAACAAGAGCTCCTAGTTTCCTTCCTGAGGGAAATAAAGGTGAACTTTGTATGGACCTATTCCAACATGCTGTATCTTGATCTAGAAGTTGTGGTTCACCATCTTGCAGTATATCCAGAGGTGAAGCCAGTAAAATAGAAGCTGAGAAAAATGCACCCATAGATCGCATTATTAGTCAAGCTTGAGTTGCAAAAACTCTTGGATGGTGGCTTCATATGACCAATTGACTATCCTAAGTGGGTCTCAAATCTTGTACCTATCTAAAAGCCCACTAGGGGCATACGGATCTACGCTGACTTCAAAGATCTAAATAAAGCATAACCCAAGGATGATTTCCCTTTCCCAAACATAGACATGATTTTGGATATGACGTCTATACATGAAATGCTATCACTAATGGATGGATATTTAGGGTATATTCAGATCATGATAGCCAAAGAAGATCAGCACAAGACAACTTTCACTTATCCGTGGGGAACATACTATTGGAACATGATGTCGTTTGGGCTGAAGAATGTAGGAGCTACCTATCAAAGGGCCATGGCACTGATCTTCCATGATATGATTCACAAAACTATAAAAGATTACGTGAATGACATATTGGCCAAGTCAAGAAAGCGATAAAATCATATAGCAACATTGAGCTCAATCTTTGATAGGTTAGAGGAATATAAGATTAGGCTCAATCCAAAGAGGTGTGTCTTCGAGGTACAGCCAAGAAAGCTCCTAGGGTAATGTAAGTGTGGAATAAGTAAATAAGTAAACAATAACAAAACACTTCTTAATAAGACATTATATCAACATTTTAACAATATTAATCTAATTGAAACATTAAAATTCCTGAAAGCGTCATAATGTTCTCTATCTCCAAAGATTTATTTAATCACTATGGCTCTTAGATTGTGTAAGAATTGTGACTGTTAAAATGACAATCTAGAGAATGAGATGCTACTTAAATGCAAGAAACTAATCCTATTTGATGATTGCTAAACGATGTGATAATGCACTGTAATTGAGAATGACATGGAATTGATAAATGAAACTACTATAAACTAAGATGCAGCTAAATAAAAATCCATGATTATGATTGCTATTCTAGAATGATTTGCTAATTGCTTATTTTCTCAATTGTTCTAATTCTATTTCTATAGAGTAAGATTGCACAAAGTTGGGATCCTTTTCCTATGGAGAAAGGTTGTATTTATAGATTCTTGGCAGCAGATTTGTGAAGGGGCAACAAAGCAGAGGTCTGGATTCGATCATGAAGATTCAAGGGTGAAGGGTGAAGGATTTGGAGTTGATTATGGAGTTTGTTCCTCCCCACAAAAACATTCAACTAGAGGATAGGAAAAATCCATGGAAGATAGATTGAGGAATTGCTTGCAAATTTGTCTCAAATTTGTCTCCAAATTCGCCCGTGAAGGTGAATTAATTAGACATATTATATCTAATTTGGTAGGTAGATATGATTAGTTGTAGAATATTTGAATGTCTAGATTTAATTGAATATTTGGTTTTATTCAATTTAGGAAAGAAGATATTTAATTTAATTAAAAAAAACTTTAGAAGTCCATGTTTATTAAATAAATATAGAAGAAATATGATATTTGGTAGAAGAATGTAATAATGATAATTAAATAAAAACAAAGTATTATATTTGTTTATTTAATTAAGAAGAAATATTATAATAATGATATAAGAATTAAAAGTGAACTATGCAAATAAATATTTCTATTTATTTAATAGTAGAGGAATACAAGGTTAATTAATCAAATAAATTGTATTTAATTAATTAACTTGTCGAGACCATTTTTAGGTGTATATATTTTTCCCCTCTTTGATATGATGTGTTTACGGATTGATTCAAAGAAATTTTTTGCTACTGCTGCTAGAATCGACGAAAAATTCTCAGATATGCCCTAGATGCTAATTTTGCTGTGATGATGAATATATGCCCCCTCGAGAGATAAATTAATGATTTTTTTGATTTTTTGATTTTTTTTTGGAAAATTTCACAATTTTTATGATTTTCTGATGTTTTGATAAAGATTTTCTAAAAAAAAAGAATTTATCTCCCGAAAAAAAGTGATGAAAATGCCCTTTTGAAGAATTTGAATTAATCTCCTAGGAAATAAATTAAATAAACCCCATAAAAATCCCTCTTAATCACTCTATAAAAAGTTAAGAAGGGGTAATTTAGAATTCATTTGTGCATTTGAGTTTTTGAAAATTGGTGAGAGAGATTTTGCACAATTTTGGAGTAAGATGCGTATTCCCTACCACACTCATCATTTAGAGCGTGTGCGTCGACACAACCGCCTGATCGCATACGGACCTCCGGTATGTACCTTTTTACCTCCTCATTTTTTGTGCATTTTGAAATTTGTGCATGTTTTCAGCTTTTAATTTTTTTGAATTATTTAGCACATTAGAGGCTCGAAGTGGCACATATGCTAGATGTTTTAGCGCATCAAGTAGATTAGTGCCCAAGTGATCTATTTTAGCGTGTCCATAGTCTAGATTAGTGCATAGATTTTTTTAGCACTTGGATGAGTTTTTGTAGCGCGTTTATAGGATAAAGTAGCGCATAGGTTGTTTTAGTGCCTAGGTGTAATTCTATAGCGCATTGGTTAGATAAAATGGCGCATAGGATGATTTAGCGCTTTGATCGCCTGAAATGGCGCGTTGACCAAATGAAATAGCACATTGACTTGTATAGTGCTTTGAGCATCTATTTTAGCGCGTTGAGTAATTTAAATAGCGCATTGAATCTTTTGGCACATCAAAGGCAGAATGATGAGTTTTGTCAATTTTTGATCTTGTCAATCGTTGGTTCAATTAATTGATGATCTCAGTAGAGTAGATGATGTTTAACCTCATGATAGGTGAGGTTTGATGATAATTATCCTCATGATAGGAGAGGAATAATTATATTTTGATTGTTTACCTTATGATAGGCAAGGTTGACTTGATTAATTGACCTCATGATAGGCAAGGTGCAATTATTAAGATGATGATCAACCTCATGATAGTCAAGGTTTGATTTGATGATTGCTCATGAGATTTGATCAAAGTCTCACCAAAGATATTAGATTTGATAGGTTGATTGATGTTTGATGGATTGATAAAAGATTTTTAATTTTTCAATATTTAATGATGATAGGAGGCATTGACAAACCTCCAAGTTCAAGAGCAATTTCATAGGATGTTTGATTTCATACCACAACTAGTGCAACCTGAGACTGTAGTCATTACACATTGTGGTTTATCTTCTCTCCTATATATGCCCCAAATTAGGATTAATTGGGGTCTCCCGACAGCCTTAGCAGAGAGGTGGCACAACGAGCATAATACATTCCACCTTCCTACCGGAGAGATGACCATCACTCCTAAGGATGTATGGCAGATTCTGAGGATTCCTATTGTCGGTGATCTGGTGCTTTATGATTCTATAGAGCAGGGTGGGATTGATGCTCTTTGCAAAGTGTTTCAGGATGATCGTATTTGTGGGTACGAGATTCCATGGTGCGAGATGGTGGATGCCTATGCCACTTTGCCTTTAGTACTTGCTAGTTTCATTGGAGGGTTCCTTTGTCCTGATCGTAGGTCAAAGTTGGTTGGGGATGTGCTTTAGAGAGTATGGTGGTTCATGGTACCACCTATGTATGGGGCATGTGTATGCTTGCCCATCTTTATCATGATTTACATTCAGTTTTTTACCTCTGAGGTCGCAGTTTGTCCGCAGTTGTTACTTTATTATAGGTGTGGGCGTGGGAACACATAGATGTTACATGTCCAGTTATGGTGAGACAAAGGCCAACCATGAGGCCATATGTACATATATATGCAGGTTGCCTTACATAGCCTAGACTGGGTAAGCTAGAGCACTAGAGGAGAGTATTGGATGATGTTGAGGCAGTCACCTGGCGTCCATATATAGATTGTGAGCATTAGGATGATGATGATATTTAGATGCCATATATTTCTCAGTATTTTCTTCTCATTGGTCGAACTCATTGGGTGTTGGAGAGATTTATTTTCAGGAGGGTGCTTAGGCAGTTTGGTATCATTTAGGGTATGCCCCAGGGTGTTACACACTATGGTTGTCATCAAATTGATGTTGTAGATTGGGGACCTTGCCTCTCATATGATGTTGCAGTACATGAGTATCAAGATTTACAACCTTTAGAGTGGGACATTCATCCAGATATTTTAGAGGCACCTATTACTGAAGACTACACAGAGTATCTAGCCCTTCACCCTTTTCCACGGATTACTGTTCTGGATGAGCCAGTGCCCTTACCCTTGGAGGAGGAGGATAGTGCTGAGGAGGAGGGATATGGTGATGGTGGTGATGATGGCAGAGGTGGTGATGACGGAGGAGGAAAAGATGATGATGACAGTGAGGGTGTTGATGATAGTGAGGATGGGGATGACAGTGGAGGAGATGATGACAGTGGTGGAGATGATGGTGGTGAGTCTGGTGGGGATGTTGATGTGCAAGATTTCATGGTGCCTCACAAGAGGTGATCACTAGTAGCACCCTCAGAGCAGTGTGTATGTATAGGGGTACCTTCTCAACATTAGCAGATGTAGATTGCGAGCTTACATGTGTAGGTACATACTATTCAGGGGTAGTTGATATAGGCTTAGGGTTTGCTAGCACAGACATAGACACAGATGCAGACGCAAGCCCAAGCTCATGCACAAGATCTCTCGTAGGTACAGCGATAGTTGGAAACTACACAGGCATAGATTTCCACTTTGACAGTAGAGCGAGATGCAACCCGACAGGTTGTTGAGCAGGCACAGATGACTCTCGAGAGACTACATAGACTAGCCAATGGGACCACTATGGGTGATTATATGTGATAGATCTTCTGTATGGGTAGAGAGGTAGAGTTTTATAGAGGTCAATACCATGATGCTATCCCCTCTGAGAAAAGAGTCAATTACGTGCAGTCTAGATCAAGCAAGACCCATTCCAGGACTGTTAGTGTAGGTGTGACTCAGCCTTCACAAAGAGATCCTGGTACGTCTGGTAGTAGAGGGACTGGTCCTGATATGCCTGGAACTTTTGGAGGTAGCACCACATAGATGTTATGATTTGATTTCAGGATTTTTTTGACTTGATGTATACTACGGTTTTGATTCACAACCAGTTTTGATGTTGTATCTCCTTTATGTTTCAGACATCTTTGTATAATTTACATTATGATTTTGAGATTTATATGATATATGGTGGATGGGTTGATCTATATATGCTCTATATGGTTTAATGATGGATGCATTTAATTTCCCTTTCTATATGATATGTGATGATCTATATGATATGTTATGGATGACTCTAGGAAAATTCACCGCCAACAATTCACCGTCATGGAAAATTCATCGACGAAAAATTCACCGCCAAGTAAAATTCATCGCCAACAATTCACCAATATTTTTTAATATATATTTCAAAAACTTGGTGAATTGCTGGTGGTGAATTTTACTTGGCGGTGAATTTTTCGTTGGTGAATTTTCCATGATGGTGAATTTTCCTTCGATGAATTGCTCGTGATGAATTTGTCAGATGTCGTTATGGACACATTTATGATCGTGTGATATCCTATGATTTATGATGCTTTATTTATGATGTTCAACAATAGTGATTATGTGAATAATGATGATGTATGGATGCATGATGTATGTAATTATTTACATGGATCGATAGATATATGATGATGTGTATATCTAAATAATGTGATAATGTAACCATATGCATGATTATGAATGTGATGTTTCAATGATAGATGAATAATGTATATATAAAATATGATGAATGGAAGAATGAATGATGATAATAATAATTTTTATTTTACTATATGCTTTATGATATGATAAATGGATGAATGAATATTTAGCTACATAGAGATTATGCAATTTTATGATGTGATGATTTGAATAATAGGTTATGATGCAATATATATGATGAAATGTTATAATTATGTTCTCAAATGCATGCAATGGAAATGATTATGTAGCTATATGATAATGACGATGTTTTTGTTAATGTCAAGTATACTCAATCTGTTAATAAAGAAATTTAACATCATCTATAAATTGGTTATCCGTCTTTAGAACAAAATACTTTGCAATGCATAACTATCATGGATGCGACCTAATGTAATCATGCAAAAGTAGATGCAAAATTTTCACCTTAACAGTCTTTTTATCACATTTTTTATCATCATTGAGCCGTAAAAAATGTTGAAAGTGAGTACAAGCACCGATGGTATGAGTTAAACCATGATGACCTGAGTACTACTTTCATGATTTTTGATATTGCAAGTGAACACAAGCATCTAGGTATAATTAAACCAAGATGACCTAAGAATTTCTTGTGTAAACAGACAAGAATTGAATCATTGTACTATGTAAATTTAGAATGTCATCAATGGTACTTTATAGAGCACATCTCACGACAATTCACACAATAAATGATCAATTTATAGACAACAAAAATAATACCCTTCTCCTTCCTAGCTTTTATAGTTTAATACATCATCAAGTTGCTCCAAAGAAATGATAACAATAGTTAAAGCACAACATGTTGAAAATTCAAGCATATAGCGATAAAATCATAATTTGAAAGAAATACAACCCCCTAAAGTTTGTCTTGATTTGATTCTGATTTTCATTGTTTTGATCTAGATGATTGAGTTGTTAAAATGTTTTGACGTTTGATGTATGTTCAATGTTGCGTTCTATTGCGATCATTGTGTTTGTTGCATTTTTCATATTGTTGTTTGTCTATTTGTTTTAGCTCATTTTTATTGCCCCCAGTGAGTTTAGGATTTTTCCCCCAAGCTAGGGTGAGACACAACCATGTTTGCAAATGATATGATATTTACTAGAAATGATGGTGAAAGTGAACGAACATGACATGCCTCTAATAGATGGAACTATTGGTTTAAATCACAAGTAGTGCATGTTTTCCAAGTTTTCACCACATGTTTTTATTGCACTTTTTCAAACTTTATGATTTTTTTTATATTTTTTCATTTCTAATTTATTTTGTATCTTTCTTTTTCTATTTTTTTTGTATTTTTTTTTCCTGATTTTTTTTTTTTTAAATTGTTACCAAGATGCTTGTTTGCCAGGTTTTCATCAAGGAAAATATTTTATAGGACTTGAACCATGCACTAGGTGATTCAGGTGTAGAATTTTCTGAGATGGATACTGTTGATAGGTTCATCGAACAAATCCCCTTTTAGTGTTGACAGTTGATAGGCTCCTGAGCCATAGATTGATATGACAACAAAAGGACCTAGCCAGTTAGGTTCAAACTCCCCTTTCTTTTCTTTGTCCTATTGATTTCTAGGTTTTTCTTTTAGGACCAAATCACCAACCTGAAAGACTCTAGGCTTTACCCTGTGATTGTAGCTTCTGGACATGCTCTCTTGCTATGCCTTTAAATGATTGATAACTTGTTGACGTCGTTCATCCAATAATTCTAGTTCTTGAAGTCAAGACACTCTATAATCCTCATCTAGAATTATACCCTTAAGTGACACACGAAGTGATGGAATTTCAAACTCAATGGTTAGGATGGCCTCTGATCCATAAACCAAGGCATATGGTGTAGCTCATGTAGGTGTTTTGATGCTAGTTCGATATGCCCACAAAGCTAGGTTTAGTTGATTGTGCCAATCACGTCCAACATTATTGATCGTGTTCTTTAAAATTTTCAGAATTGTTTTGTTGGAGGCCTCTACTTGGCCATTTCCCTGAGGATAGTACGATGTTGAAAAATGATGTTGGATGTGAAACCTTTCACATAGTTCTTGGACATCCTGATTTTTGAAAGGTCTACCATTGTTTGTGATAATGGACTGAGGTATGCCATACCTATAGATGAGGTAATTCAGTATGAATGAAGAAATCTACTTTCTAGTGATTGTTGTTAAAGGAACTACCTCTATCCATTTTGTAAAGTATTTCGTTGTTGTGATTATGAACTTGTGTCCATTCGACGAAGACAAATTAATATTTCCGACCAAGTCCAATACCCACTGACAAAAGGGCCATGTTGAAGTAAATGGTTGCAATTCTTGTGTTGGGGTGTGGATTAAGTTACCATGTATCTGGAATTTTTGGCATTTCTTAACAAATTGATAAGACTCCTCCATGTTCGGCCAGTATTACCCCAAACAAAGGAGTTTCTTGGCTAGAGTTAGTTCACTTGAATGAGTTCAAAAAATACCTTCATGGACCTCACATAAGGCTGTCTCAAATTCATTATGTTCTAGACACCAAAGAAGAGTACCATCTAGACCTCGACAGTAAAGTTTGTTGGCTATTAAATTATGTCGTGTGATTTGGCAGATGAAGTTGCGTTTCTGGTTTCTGGAAAGATCAAGAGGAAGGGTATTGTCTTTTACGTAAGGATAGGTATTTCCATAAATTGAGGATTCAATGTCATCTAAAAGGTATAATGTTTGTGATTCAAGATTATCATAGGCAAGATTAGACACTTGTTCTACCATAAAATCATAACGACCACATTTTTCTGGTAACTATAGGAGAGAAGCAATTGTCGCCATAGCATCTGCAGCTTTGTTTTCTACCCTTGGAATTTGTTCAAACTTGATATCCACAAAATACTTTTTGATATCATCAATCAACTTCTTATATGGCCTCAAATTTTCATCTTTCATCTGATATTTATCATTTACTTGATAAATGACTAGTTGTGAATCTCCATATACTTGTAGCTCTATGATTTTCCATTCAATTGCTACCTTGATACCGATGATTAGTGCCTCATACTCAGCTAAATGATTTGTACATAAAAAAATTAGTCTATAGGATCTTGGGATGGTGTGTCCTTGAGGTATAACAAACAATATTCCCACACCAACCCCTCGTTGTGTGTATGACCCTTCAAAATATAGCCTCCATTGTTGTGTTGTCACAGTACTGCATCTGGAAAATCAATTGTCTTAGGATGATCATCGGTTAATGGAGGTTTGGCTAATTGATCGACAATCACTTGACCTTTGATTGATCTCCTATCCACATAATTGATATCAAATTCACTTAACATCATGACCCACTTGGCAAGTCTCCCTTTTAAAGCAGCCTTGCTAAGTAGATATTTCAATGGATCAATCTTTGCTACTAACCTAACTGTGTGAGTCGACCTATAATTTTGCAACCATTGTTTAGAAAATACCACCACCAAACAAGCTTTCTTGATGAAGGTGTAATTTATCTCATAGCCATTCAGAGTCCTACTAATATAGGAAACTTGTTCCTTTCCTTCAAGATCTTCTTGTGCTTATAGCGCTCCTAAAGAAATGTTTTTTATTGCAATGTATAGTATCAACGGTCTCTCTTTTGTAGGTGGCATGAGTATTGGTGGTGACACCGGATATTGTTTTATTTGATTAAAAGTTGTTTCACACCCTTGATCTCATTTGAACAAGACATTATTATGTAGCAAGTGATTGAATGGATGAATTTTGTCTGCTAATTGGGAGATAAATCTCCTAATTGATTATAGCCTACCTTGTAGAGACCTTAGTTGACTGATATTATTTGGTGGCAACATTTCCATTATAGCCTTGACCTTGGCGAGATCCACTTCGATACCCTTCTCTAGCACTATGTATCCTAGGAGTTTTGTTGATGTAACCCCAAAGACACACTTCTTAGGATTTAATCTGACTTTAAATTTCTCCATCCTTGTAAATATTTTGTCCAGGATCTCTAGATGCCCTTCTCTGGTATATGACTTTGCTAAGATATCATTCACGTAATCCTCCATGAAGGTATACATCATGTCATGGAAGATGATGGTCATCTCTTGTTGATATGTGGCCCCTGCATTTTTCAATCCAAAGGGCGTGACATTCCAGCAAAAGGTTCCCCATGTACAAGTGAATGTTGTTTTCTCCTGATCATCTGGTGCTATTTTGATTTGATTGTAACCCAAGAAATTATCCATTATTGATAACATGGCATGTCTTGTTGTTAAGTCCACAATGATGTCAATATTCAGCAATGGAAAATCATCCTTTGGACATGCCTTAAGATCCCTGAAATCGGTACATATTATAATACTATTGTCTAGTTTAGATACAGGTACAATATTAGATATCCACTCTACATAATTGATAGACCTGATGAATCCTGCATCTAACAACTTTTTCAGCTCAGCCTTTACCATCAAGGCGATATGTGGATGCATTTTCCTTAGTTTTTGTTTCACAAGTTTTATCCCAGAGGGTAGAGATAAATGATGCATTAAGAGTTCTGGATCTAAACCTGGCATATTAGAGTATGACTAAGCAAAGTTAATGCTTTTATCCTCAAAGAACCTGACAAATTCTGGCTTTTTGTGTTCAGTCATAGATGCTACCAGATGTAAAGTTTTTTCTTTTTCTATTGTGCCAATGTTTATAGATTGTGTAGGCTCCACCAATACTGATGATCTTTCATGATAATGCTTTGGAAGGGTGTCAAATCCCCCATCCTTTAGTACCTTGGAGAGTTTTTCACCATTAGATGCATTCTTTATTTTTACTTTTTTGAGATCTAATGCTGCCATTAAATGGTTTTCACCATTAGATCCATTATTCTGGTTTTCAATTTTGCAACTGGAAGATTTGACACCCTCCCGACTAAACGTGTCATTATGAGATTTATGATTAGAACTTGCATTAGGTTCATCGCAACAAAGATACTTAACAATAGCGACATCATTCACAAAGATGGGTACATTGATAGGTTCACTTGGTTCCCAATCAATAAGTTCAGGATGTACTAAGGGTAAAAATTCATCAAATTGATTAAGGTTGACGGCAGTGAGGGTTCCAATAATTAGGTTTTTAGGGTTGTCAACGACGTTGTCAAGGTCTATAATATTACTTTCCTTTGGGTCATCTAGCCCACTCGATGTGTGTTCATCCTCACTTGAGTCATTGATATTTTGTGATTCAAATACAAGTGGTCTAGTTCCCAAGCTTTGTCCCTCCTCGCATGTGGGTGCATACTATTTTATGACGTCAATTTCTATGTCTGTGTATGACACATCAGATAACAAGTCCAACTCATACTCATTGGAATCTACTTCAGAACTATCTCTCATTTGAAGTATTCTTTCAACAGCCTTTTGAGTCATTTCTTGTGTTGCTTCCTCTGAATAACCCAGTCCTGTTTTGTCTTTTGGCTGAAGTGTGAGAGGTTGAATGGGTTCTATGATGCCTTCCTTTATTTTTACAATAGGACCTTTTCCTTCATACCCCATTTTCTCTGAGATAGCTTTTCCCTTTCCATATTGATCTATCTTTATGCTGACATTTGTTGATGTGGATGCTTCTTCATCTTTGTATAGCCAGTTGAGGATGGCCTTGTCTTCTGATTCATCTTCTAGAGTACTTTCTTTTACAAATATTTCATGCAAAATGGTGATAGGTTGTGATGATTGGAGTGTTGTTTTTGATGGCTACCCATATGATTTTGTAGATGGCAGCAACTGTGATCGACATAGAGATTGCCTAATGGAATATTCTCCCATTCCTTTGTCGGTTAACTAGACCTTTTCTTGAAATTGTTGTGATAGAGTATTTAGTTGACCCTCATTGTTGATAAAGTGGAATCTACAACACCTGCGTCTTTTGATTGCCCCTTTTTCTCAACCCATTTAGATACAACGTTTAATTGCTTTTCAATGTTTGATGATGTAGAAGTGCTTGCTTCTCTATTATGGGGCACAAAAGTGTCTTGAGATATTTTAAGTGTGTTGCAATATTGTGGATTGTCATACTCTGCTGATATAGTCACTTCTTGGCCATTGACTGGAAATTTTAAACATTGATGATAAGTTGAAGGCACCACTTGCATTTCATGAATCCATGGATGCCCCAAGAGTATGTTATAGGTTATCTCTTTCTCTAACACTTGGAAAACTATATTCTTCACAATTGGTCTTACTTGAATAGGCAACACAATCAATCCCTTGGAGGATCTCTCTTCTTCGTCATAGGCTTTTATTGTTATTTTAATTTTTTTATCGATAGCATCATCAGAATAACCTAGTACATAGATCAATTTTAAAGTGAAAATGTTTAAAAAAACTCCACCATTTATTAGGACATGTTTAACATGGTGTTTATGGATTAAAACTTCGATATGTAATGTTGCATTATGTGGATGATTAAGTGATACATCATCCTGTTCAGAGAATGATAGATAATGAGGCATGGTTAAATGTCCCACCATAGCTTGAAATTGACAGACATCCAGATTATTGGGTACTGTGGTGGCCACAAGAGCTTGTTCCAAAACCTCCTTATGGGATGGTGAAATTTTAAGGAGTTCTAATATCGATATCTATGCTGGTATTTTTTTTAGTTGATCGATAATGTTATATTGACTTGAAGGGGGAGTAGTGGTTTAAGATGCAACTCCTTTCAATATTAATTTGGATTGCCCCCTTGTCGTTACGTTGACTTGTCGGTAGTCTTTCCTTTCCTTGATTTTTATGAAATTTATCTAATTGTTGGATGTGTATATGTTTGGGATCATATCTAATGGTATAATGTCATTGGTTCCATCGTTATCAACTTGATTGTCAGGGAAAACATCATTCTCAACTGCAAAAATACAAAATGTGGTGCCATCATAAACATGGTTTACATTTTTACCCTTACCTTTTTTAGAAGAAGATTCTCCTTTTTCATAATTTGGTAAAGGATCCTTAAATGCAGTATGATCATTGTTGGTTTGATCCCCTTCTACGAATACCTTTTTACTATCAATCAAATCTTGGACTAGATTTTTTAACTACATACAGTCATTTGTCTTGTGTCCTTTGTTTTTGTGAAAGTTACAATAGTTTGTGTCATTTGGCCAAGATGGTTTCACTTTTGGTTCCCAATTTCTTGCTTCTAGTAAAGTGATAAGTCCATTTGCAATAAGTTCTCTCATTGCTGATTCGAGTGTTTGTCCCACTGGTGAATCTTTGTCGGTTTGATGATCTTTGGTATGATTGTGGCTTAGATTCCCCATTCTCCAGATTATTGTTTTGATTGACACTTTGGTTGTTGTTGTCATTATTTTGATTGGTCTTTGAAGTAGATGTCATCAAATTAAACACTATTTTTGCATTTTGTGTTTTATTTGTTGCATCATTGTTTCTAGTATTTCTATTATTTTTCCAAAACTTTGGTTTACCATTGTTGCCATAGTGATTTGAGGAATTTGTATTGTTTGACCCTTAATTGAAATGTTTTATCACCCCTCTTTTTAGTAAAGCTTCTTCGATCTTGAGACCATTTTCAATTACTTTTTCAAATGTGGGTGGACATTGTAGTTCAAGCCTATAGCTCATGTCCAGTTAGGTTGT
This sequence comes from Sequoiadendron giganteum, assembly GCA_007115665.2. NCBI lineage: Eukaryota > Viridiplantae > Streptophyta > Pinopsida > Cupressales > Cupressaceae > Sequoiadendron > Sequoiadendron giganteum. Next base: position 626,983,282 of record CM021107.1, read on the forward strand.
CAATGAATAATGCCATCTTTAATTCTTCAGGAATAGAGCGTGGATATCTAGCAAACAACCTTTTCCATCGTTGTAGAAATGAGAGGAATGCTTCCCCTTTCTTTTGTTTCATGTTGTAAAGGTCTTTTATTGTTACCTCATGCTAGATATTATAGGAAAATTGTGAGATAAACCTATTGACTAGTTCTTCAGAAGTTTGAATCCCTGGTTGTAGTTTAGAGAACCATTTGATACATTGAACTCCTAAGCTCCTTGGAAATAAACTCATTACATAGGTTTCTTCTTGTGCAAATTCTAAACTCATGGTTCTGAATTCCCTCACATGGTCGATTGGATCTGTTTTACCATTATATTTGTCGTATTTCAGGAATTCGTAATGTCTAGGGAATGGTATCATGTTTACACTTGGATCAAAAGGATAAGGACAAATTTCCTATAATGAGTACCTTTTAGTGTTCCCCTTTTGCATATATTGAAGTTGTTGTTGTAAGTTTTGCATTTGATGTGTTCGGGCAACCACTTGATCTGTGTTTTGTGTTTTAGTTTCGTTGTCTCTAGGTGTCTCTTTTAATCGATTGATATCAAAGTCTTTTGGAAGCTTTGTACCTAATTCGGCTAACATCAAAATCTATTTTTCCATATCTTGTTCTAAGACTTTCTCCATAAATTTATGGAAATCTAGATCTTGTTGTGCTGTTTGGATGTCCTCTTGGGTTATTTCATTGATGTCATTTTGGTGGAGTCTCCTCCAAGGATTTTCTTCAACCATTATGTTTTGTGTTTCAATTTTATTTTCTCTAAGTTTATGTCTTTGCAACCTCATCAAAATTGGCATACAAGTGGTTTTTCATCTCACTAAACTTTGATATTTTGCTTGGATGAGTGTCTAGGTATTAACTTAAGTTGAATAGAATGATAAATTATATTGATGAGACTAAGCTAAAAATCTAATTATTATGTTTTTGTTTCTTGATTGTGGGATGACAAAATCCTGATAAAGAAAGTTGACATAATAATCCAGAATTTTTGTTGTAGTTTAGACACCTTAAGGTTGCAAGATCTCGGTTTGATTTGATAAATTTTGAATTCTAAGTCCTATCTGTCCAAGTTTAAGACACTGTTTGGATTGAGGAAATATTTTTCTTTTGAAAAAATCCTAGTTTTTGATGTTATCAGTCTGATACTAGTTTCAAATAGCTCTCTATTTTCTTGCTCTATGGATGTGCTATAATAGATAGTCAATGTGCTAAAACAGGCTGTATACGTGCTACAATAAATGGTGTATGCGCTAAGACATATCGTGGATGTGCTAAGATACTGGTGAATAGTGATGACAGACTATGTAGATGTGTTGTAAGATATGGTAGACATGCTGAAATAGTGGTTGCACATGCTAAAATAAACTATGGATGTGCCATAACAAGTGATCAAAGTGTTAAACAAACTTTGAATGCGCTAAAGGACTAGGTGAATGCGCTAAAACAGATAATATATGCGCTAAACTGGAGGTTATCCGGACATTCTCAGTTTTGTCTGTTCATTTTGGCTTTTCTCAGTATGATGATTAATTCAAGGGTATGATTTTCTAACCAGGGAAGATAGTGAATGAGTGTTGTGTTTATAAATCTCAGATTTTGATACTTTATTGGGATGATTCTTTTGAAAACAACTTCACACAATACAACCAGATTGTAAACAGTTTGTTTCAGATTCTATAAATTAAACATATAGTGAGTGTTCTAGAATCTGGTCTAATTCTTTCATTTCCATAGGTTTGACACAAAAATAAATAGTTCAAGAACTTTTCTAACTCAAATAGGTCACTTAGAATATCACAGCCAATAGCTTGCAACTATATCAGCTCACACAACCTTGTCACCCCTAGAGGGTACCTATGTTTTTTCCTTTCCCGGGTCTTAGCCAAAGTCAGATCCTTCACTTTCGGCCAGGGTCTCTGATAGTTATATGGTGAGTGTCTTGGGGGCAGATTCTTCCCTCCCCTTGCACCGTGATATAAGAATTTTTTGGAAACTGACATAGTTTGGATGCTACTCTAAAGTTCGTAGATAGGGTATCTGTTTGGAGCGGAAATTGATAAATTCCCTCAGGAGACCTCCCAATCTTTAGAGCAAAGATTTTGGGGATGTTTATCTTGCACACTTTCTTTGAACTGTGGGTTTCCCCAAATTCACTTTTGAGTAGAGTGGGTTGGAAAACCTGGCTTTGGTTGTTCCCACTTAGGTCGTTCTCGTAGGGTGAGTACTTTTTCCGACTACGAAAAACCTTCTAAAGGATTTAATAAAGCATAAATAACAAGTCTAGCATTCTGATCACCCAGTTAAGGGGAGAGCATAGGCTTATTGCTTTCGAGACACAAAAAAATGGGGTTCAAACTATTTCTTTAATTAATCTAGATGTGTTATTTTTAATCAAGGAAAAAGCAATTAAAAGAAAATAAATCCCTACAAAAGATCATTAGTAATTTTTGTGAGTTTTTCTTTGACCGGCGTATGTTTTCCAGCAACTGTCTTTGACTAGCGTATTTTGTACTTGGAACACAAAAAAAAACATTGATTAGATTTCAGAATTTTAAATTTCTGCTAATTTAAACAGATGCACCACAATAGTGGTTACATGCACTAAAACAAAAATTAAATGCGCTAAACTAGAAGTCCTATGCACTATAGAATGTGATAATGTGCTAAAACAGTAGGTCTATGTGCTAGAAGAAAAACTCCCTGACTGTGACACTGGAAGTTTGATGTGTTGGAACAGTTGTTGAACGCACTAAAAGAGTTTTCTGATGTGCCAGGGCAGTCAGTGAATGCGCTATAGTATATGTCGTAAAATCTCTCGATCGCACTAAAACAATCATGCCAGAATCCTGTGAGAATACTTTTCAGAAGTAAACGTTAAAAATTGTGGGTTCGAGCCCCATGGTGGGCACCAAAATGTAAGTGTGGAATAAGTAAATAAGTAAACAATAACAAAACACTTCTTAATAAGACATTATATCAATATTTTAACAATATTAATCTAATTGAAACATTAAAACTCCTGAAAGCGTCACATTATTCTCTATCTCTAAAGATTTATTAAATTACTATGGCTCTAAGATAGTGTAAAAACTGTGACTGTTAAAATGCCAATCTAGAGAATGAGATGTTGCTTAAATGCAAGAAACTAATCCTATTTGATGATTTCTAAATGATGTGATAATGTACTATAATTGAGAACGACATGAAATTGATAAATGAAACTACTATAAACTAAGATGCAGCTAAATAAAAATCCATGATTATGATTGCTATTCTAGAATGATTTTCTAATTGCTTATTTGCTCAATTTTTCTAGTGCTATTTTTGTAGAGTAAGATTGCACATAGTTGGGATCCTTTTCCTGTGGAGAAAGGTTGTATTTATAGATTCCCGATTGCAGATTTGTGAAGGGACAGTAAACCAAAGCTCTGGATTCGATCGTGAAGATTCAAGGGTGAAGGGTGAAGGATTTGGAGCTGATTATGGATTTTGTTCCTCCCCACAAAAACATTCAACCAGAGGATAAGAAAAATCCATGGAAGATAGATTGAGGAGTTGCCTACAAATTTGTCTCCAAATTTTCCCGTGAAGGTTGAGATGAATTAATTAGACATATTACATCTAATTTGGTAGGTAGATATGATTAGTTGTAGAATATTTGAATATTTAGATTTAATTGAATATTTGGTTTTATTCAATTTAGGAAAGAGGATATTTAATTTAATAAAATAAACTTTATAAGTCCATGTTTATTAAATAAATATAGAAGAAATATGATATTTGGTAGAAGAATTTAATAATGATAATTAAATAAAAACAAAGTATTAAATTTGTTTATTTAATTAAGAAGAAATATTACAATAATGATATAAGAATTAAAAGTGAACTATGTAAATAAATATTTCTATTTATTTAATAGTAGAGGAACAAAAGGTTAATTAATCAAATAAATCATATTTAACTAATTAACTTGTCTAGACGATTTTTAGGTGTATACAGGTACATTATGTCAATGAGAGGGATTGAGATAGATCCCACCAAAGTTAAAACAATCCTTGAGATGGAGGGACCAAGGACACTAAAATAGCTAAGAAGCTTACAAGGAAGACTCCAATCCATTCGGCGATTCATAGCACAATTAGCAAATAAGGCAACCCCATATTCTCATCTACTCCACAAGTGGGTAGCATACAAATGGGATGAGAAATAAGATCAGGCGTTCAACAAGATCAAGGAGTACTTGTTCACACCACCAATTCTCATTCTGCCAATTCCAAGAAAAGCCTTGATCCTCTATATATCAGCAACAACAGTAGCTCTTGGCACTCTCTTAGCACAACATGATGAAAATGGGAAGGAGATAGAAATCTATTACATTAGCAAAACCATGGTAGGAAATTAGCTAAATTACACATCCATTGAGAAAGATTGCTTAGTAGTCGTGCTCGTGGCACAAAAATTCAAACACTCTATGTTGGCACACCAGATAAAATTCATTGCTAAAATAGATCCTCTCAAGTATCTGCTTTCTAAGGCAACGCTCATAGGGCATACAACTAAATGGGTTATGATCCTTACAGAACACGACATTGAGTATGTGGAACAGAAGGCCATTAAAGGACAAGTGATTGCAGATCAGCTGGTAAAAGCACCAATATATTAAGAAAATCCACTTGTATCAGAAATCCCTGATGAGTCCATATTTAATGTAAACATAGCATATCACAAGAAAATGTACTTTGATGGATCCTACATGCAACATGGGTCAAGAGCTGAAATCTTCTTCATTACACCACAAGGAGATTGCATACACAAATCATATTAACATTGTGAAATATGAGGCTCTTGTCATAGGGCTGAGAATTGTTGCACAGTGGTTGATCATGGCACTCAAGGTCAATGGAGATTCACAGCTTATCATCAACCAAGTCAATGATGAATATCAAACGAAGGACGACAAGTTGACTCCATATAAGAAACTGGTGGAAAGCCTCAGGGAGTCCTTCATTGATATCACATTAGAGCAGATACCAAGAGCAAAGAACAGAGCAACATATGCTATGGCAGCAATGGGATCACTTCTAGATGTCCCACGTAACGTCCCAAAGCAAGAATTCCTTGTAGAGCAACTTCTTGTATGAGCATTTGAGGTACTTGAGTCTGAATTTGTGTGTGAAATCATTGGTCCTAGTAACCCATGGTATCATGAAATATACACTTACCTCAGAATAGGAGTCCTCATCGTCGACATCACTCCCAACCTTAAGAAAACCTTTTACAAAAGGTTGACCCATTTTTTTATCCTAGGTGACACCTTATACTGTAGGATTATTGATTGAACCTTGTTACGATGCTTAAATGTTGAAGAAGCTTCGATTGCTTTGACGAAGGTACACAATGGCATCTGTGGTTCACATTCGAGCAGTATGGACTTGGCCAAGAAGCTGCTGAGAACGGGGTACTATTGGCCGACAATGGAAAGGGAAGCCCATGAATATGTCAAGAAATGTCTGCAATGCTAATAGCATGGGGATCTCATCCATACACCAGCTCAAGAGCTCCACCCGAATGTTACACCTTGGCCCTTCTCGCAGTGGAGGCTCGATCTCATTGGAAAAATCACTCCCACCTCATCCAATGGACATAAGTTCATCATCATTTCCACATAATACTTTACAAAGTGGGTAGAGGTCATCTCGATGACCTACATTATAGGAAAGCAGATTTCCATGTTCATCCTGAATTACCTCATTTGTTGCCTTGATGTCCCCCAAGCTATTATCTCAGATAATGGGACACCCTTCAAAAATCAGGATGTTCGAGACCTATGCCATAAATTGAATATCCAACATCACTTTTCCACCCCATACTACCCCTAGGGTAACGACCAAGCTAAGGCTACAAATAAAACCATCCTCAGAATCCTCAAGAAAACAATCGATGAAGTTGGTCGTGACTAGAATCTACAACTGAACCCCACCCTCTAGGCCTATCGAACAAGTATTCGCACACCAACAGGTGCCACCCCATTCTCCCTAGTCTATGGATCAAAATCCATTCTCCCCATTGAGATTGAGTTGTCATCCCTCAAAATATCATTGCAAAGCCTCATAATAGATGAAGAATATTAGGTGTCATGACTGAATGAGCTAGAACTACTGGATGAGCAGTGCCTGGATGCCTTAAACCATTTATAAGTCTACCAAAATTATCTTAAGCGGAGTTGCACCAAGAAAATCAGGAGTCAGACCTTCCAAGTCGAAGAGAATCCAGATAGCAAGGGTAAGTTTGAACCCAATTGGTTGGGGCCCTTCATCATCACAACAAGCTATAAGTCAAGGAATATCAGTTATCAACACCCGAAGGGGAACCTCTGCAGGAGCCTATGAATAGCTCCCATCTTTAAAAAAATTATGCTTGATCTTTTAACGTATGGAACCAAAAAGTCAAAAAATATTAAAATCCAAAAAAATCATAAAAAGGATTGAAAGCAGTAAAGATAAAAATTGTCCTCTAGTGAAAACCAATTCGGTGGCGCTTTGGGCAAGTACCTTGGTGAAAACCTAGCAAACAGGAACCAAGTGTAAATAAATCACTCTCCATCCACTAGGATCTCTACAGCTTGTTTTGCATCATTCATCCATCACACTTCCATTATCCATCGCATCCCATATCTCCTTCCATTCACCCCTCTGCGTCCATATCATAGCTTGATTCTGTGTTCATATCATGATCTCCCCTAGTACTACTTGGCATATTCCCAAGGTCAGTTTGTCCTACCTTAATTGAAGTAGTCTATCGCATCGCGCTAGGGGCATGTTCCTATACCTGCAACAAATATGATTCGTGTATATTCTTGTAATCTTCCTTAAAATCAAAAAATCCAAAAACATTGGAAAATCAAAAAATCCAAAAGAATTCATAAAATCCTTAAAAAAAATCCAAAAAATCCAAATCATATCAAAATCCAAAATAGGTCAAAAATCCAAAAAAATCAAGTGGAATCGTCTTGTCAAACTACGTCATCTCTGAGCTTGAATGTAGGAATTGTTGATCTTCAATCATCCCCTGAGACACATTAGGTCAATCCTTTAGGAGTCCATCAAAATAAGTTGGCAATCCATTTGTTCATATCTCATCAATAATCGAGTCTGTGTTAGTCAAACTACGTGGAATCTATGTGTACAACGTAGGCAAGGCTAATCTTTGATCAGCCCCTAAGACCCCTAGGATAGGTCTTTAGGTTAGGTGCTTGGTCAAAATCTTGAAAAAATCCAAAAAAATTAGAAAACCAAAACATTCGTAAAACATCTCAAAAATAGCCTCAAAACATTGCAAAAATCTAAAAACATTCAAAAAACCCAAAAAATCATTTGTCCCATCTCACTTTCACCCAAAATAATCATCACTCATAATAAATCATCATCGCTTTCACCCTTTGGTGAAGCAATCAAAAGCAAGTCTAGCAGGTTAAAAGTGTTTTCTCAATCGTCCACATCTCAAGTCTAGTTCAGTAAGTAAACAAGTTGGTCAACTCAAAATATTAATAGCCCATCATCCATTCAATCCCAAATCATCTGATAACATCATGTCCTAGGATGCATCCTTCCTGCAATGGACATCAACATCAGGCATCACCGTAGTTTAGTCTTAGCTAGCGGTATGAAGAACATTAGCTTGTTTGTTTACTTTATCTTTATCTTTTGATTTATCTCATTGTGCTCATATCGATGACCTCTCAATGATGTCCAAACAAAAGGATTTAGACAGAAAGAAATGGGGCAACAATCATTATCTTTTATCTACTGTGTTTCTTGGATATTCTTGTAATATAACCTCGGTCATGCATACTTTGTTTAACTTATGGGGAAGGTGTTTTAGGTGTCTTATTGACCACATAGGAAGGCTTGCCTTTTTATGTTTTGGTCTGAGATGTTTGGAATATCTAAATTGCATTTTAGACAAGATTCTATATGCCAGGTGTGAACAAGAGTACTCCTATCTGATTGTCGAGTCAAAGTCCGTCACACTAGGTACAACGCCATCCTAGTTCTTTATACCTTGATGCATCATACCTATGTGTATTATCAAACATAAGGTAAATAGACCTTTTAAAATCCCAATTCCTAATAAGAAAATCATCATCATCATCGTTAATAATGTAGACTTGTTGGATCCTCTTTTCATTATCCTATTTTCTTCTATCTTCTCTCTATGCTAACATGGTACCATGACAATTAATCAAAAACATCACTAATACATCCACCCTACATCTACAGACCGTCAGTATAATGCATAGCATATCATATCATATCATATAGGAAGCATTAATCATATCACATCATTGCATTTCATATTACATCATCTTACATCATCATCTTAAGTTACAAAGACTAATAGAGATTTGTTATTATGAGTATCTTAAAAAATAATTGCATTCACGCCATTACATATCATATATCATAAATATCATGGGTCATCTCATATCATAACATCATCGTAATAATTTTTAATCATTTACATATCATGATTACATTGGTATCCATCGCACAATCATAAGCATCATCATAACATCCATATATCATCCATCATAAATGCATAAGGAAAAGAAACAAAAATATTGCATTTGCATATCATCGCATACATCTCATAATCATAATGCATCACATAATCCATTAGGACATAATATAGAGATCATTTGCATAAACATAAACATTTTTCATCCATACATAATCATCATAAAGTGCATTGAAAATATTCAAAAAGAAATGCATTCATAACCATGTGCATCCATAAACATCTGCATATCATAAATCATCATATATAGGAAATTAAATACATCCATCCATCATGCATAAATAAAATAATACACATCTCATATATCAAATCATCTCATATTTACATCATCAAAAATGTAACTATCATGGTACAAGACCAGGATCAAATGTGTATGTATCAATCAGAGTATACAAATGCCCATGGGGATATAACAAATGGAGCCCGTGGACCTCAAAAAGAATGCTATCACTGAAAAAAGTGTGAGGCTAGCCCTGCTAGCTCCTCCCCTCACCTGTTTGTCTCTCAGCACGGTCCTTTGCTTGCCTCATCTCAGTTTGTTGAGAGAAATCTGGCACCTGAGCCCCTGTTGGTACAACTTGCCGATAATGAACCCTATATTACTCAACCTCTCTAATAGCCTCATGGTACATATATGCCAAGACTGTCCTGCCCTGGGATGCAGTGGACATACTCTCTAACTATCATCTCTAGCCTATCTCCCGGTCCTGCTCTAATCGGGCCTGATCTCTCTCCGTAGTAAGGGCCTGGACCTGTTGTCTAGCCTGGTCCCACTCTAATCGGGCCTGATCTCTCTCCGTAGTAAGTGCCTGGACTTGTTGTCCGGCCTAGTCCCTTTTGGTTGTAAGTACATGCACCTGTGCCTATAGCTGCTAGATCAGTGCATCTCTCTAATCTAGCTGAGCTGGTGGTGGTGGTGGAGGTTACTGCTAATGGTCCCTCGGGGCATCTCTCTATTGATCCCTCTATTGTGGCTGTTGTGGTTGATGAGGCTGATGAGGCTGATGTGGATGATGTGGAGGTGGTCCTCCTCCTCCTCTAGCTCCATCCCCATCTCCTTTGCCTCCTTGCCCCTACCCCTGCCCTGTTGATTGGCCTCTAGCTCTCCACCATGGTAAGGCTACCCCGGGCACTATTAATCTGACCAGCGGTTTGAACGAATCTGTATAGGCCTGTGTGACCCCTACGTCTGCCTACCCTTGATCATATGGCCATGGCCTATCCACCAATTGGCTAAATGATGTCACTGTTTCCTCGACTGTGATTGACCTACCCCATGTAGTCTCCCTCATAGTATGTGCAAATATGGCCACATACTAGTCATCGGGTCTATCCTGCCTATCCCCGAACTACCTAGCCACTCGATCTGGCAGATATCGCTCTGTCATCGTGTGCTCTCTGCCCTGCATGAGCCTATCCTATCTTGCAAAAAAAAAATTTTGAGCATCATCGTACCATGCAAACATCCCAAGCCATGGCCTCCATGTAAAAATTGTAATCTCATTGATCACCCTCCTTTAGTGAGGGATGTTGGCTGCCCCTGTGTGCGTAAAAGTTAGATCCCCTCTATACCACCAGAATACAAGATCATCTGGCTCCATAGCAACTGGTGCAACCTATGGATGAAGCACTGCAATGTGCTCCCTGGCCCAAATGTGCAAGAGTGTAACCCTGACCCTGATGGCTCTGTCCAAATAAGCAAACTCATGTAAATCATGATAGAGGAAGGCCAACATCACTGACCCCCATGCAAAACACTCTCTTCGGTGGAGCATCCGCTCCCAGGTAAGACCCCATCTCAGACTAAAGTATCAGGCGTGCCGATCTAGTGCCACAAGACTTTAAATGATAGTGGCAACAATCAATCTAAAAGTGGGCATTGTGCCCCTATACCACTCGAGCTCGATCTATCCCTTGACAAATATGATATCTTCAAGCTCCATGACATCATAGCATGTGTCTCTCCCAACATCTACATCATAGATAACTCACTCTTCTTGGATTTTGCAATCGAAGAATGTGCTAGACATCCTCCAAAGTAACTGTCACCTCGCATGTGGGCAAGTGAAACGAGGACGTCTCACTGTGATATTGCTTTGCTAAAGCTATCATCGTGCCCAAGTGTGTCTAGACAAGACGTGCATAGGCGATGTACCAAAAGTTGATCGCCCCAAGGTGCTCCTGGAGTAGATCATGCAACCCGACTAATTTGCTAAGTATCGGGGACCTGTGCTTGCATGAATGAAGAATCTCTGTGTCCTACACCAGTAAAGTCACAGCATCAAGTTTCGTCAAAAAATCGGGATCCTATTTGGGTTTTGCAACTAAAATAGAAAATTTGTCGTAGTTTTCAATTGTGTCACTGTTTGGAAGTTCCAAACTACGTTGCTAGAGCCTCTAAAGTCTAAACTGCGCTGCCGCATCGCAGTTTGACCGCACGTCACTTTGACCCCTAAACCCTAATTTCCAAATTGCACCACTGCAGTACAATTTGCATATGCGGTGGACTTTGGACCAAAACCCTAATTTCTAAACTGGACTGTGGTGGTGCACTTTGCATATGCAACACACTTTGAGGCCGCGTGATGCCAATTCAACACTCTCAATGGCGCTAAACAACATTGCTTGGCTTGTTTGACCTTTTGACCCTAATTAATGCATGCAAAAATTGAAATGACAAGTCGAGTAAGGGTCACATACCGCTGGTCCTACGTTTGGTAGCCACTGGTGCACTCATACTGTCTCTGAAACATGATGTGGAAGCACTCATTGCGCCATCTCGAATGGTGGTCAGAGCTCAAAAATGTAAAATTTCTAATTGCTAAGTGTGCAAATGAATTGAAAGTGACCCGTTGAGGCATATTTGAGCTTGAAAGTTAGGGTTTTTTTTACCCTGTTTGGCTGTCCAGCTAGGGTTTTGGGCCCCCAATCTTGTTTTTACCTAATCGAGGGTCGTTTTGCATCATTTTCTCGCATTATGGCACATTTTTGGCATCCTTTACCCTTTTTGGACCCGTCGGGCACCTTAGCCTCTTTTTTCGAGATCTCCCCCAAAAATCCAAATTTTCGTCTGATCTCTCAAGGGTACCAGCATAATTCTTCTGTCGAGTTAGCAGTGGGGCATCCGAAAAAATCATTTTTTTTTTAAAGTTTGATCTTGGCAGTTTATTCTTTGAACCAACGCAACAAACACATTGCTTCAAAGAGGGGCAAAATGTAGACACCGAAAATATCCCGATTGATCCTATACACTTGATCTCAATTTTACTAACACCAGTTCATCCTGAATCATCTCCTTTGCTGGTCATTTAATTAAATAATCTTTATTTAATTAAATTCATCGTATTTCATCTCTTAATTATATAAATCAAATTTATTTGATTAAGTCATCATCTCCTATTAATTAAATAAATCATTTTATTTAATTAATTTTATAGTCCCTCTTTTAATTAAATATTTTACTTTATTTAATTAAATCTCTAAAGTCATCTCATTTAAATTAAATAAATTTATCTTTATTTAATTTAAAACTAACACCATTCTCTTCAATTAAATAAATTAAACTTTATTTAATTAAGTCTAAATTCATATTCCTCTCAACTTTGGTTTAAATTAATCTAAAAATCTAAACCAAATTATCAAATTAGTTAATCTCTTATTAAATTAATCAAATCCTGATTAATATTAATCCTAATCCATCAAATCCTCTAGATTTTACAACTTGCACAAGTAAATCAATTTAATTGATTTATAAATTCATCAATTTCCATTCAAAAGGGTATTTTTTGTGGAATATTCTTCCAACTTAAAAATCCCTCCAAAAGGGATGAGTACATCCAACGAGGCATTAAAGGCCTCTTACATGTCCTTTGCCTTGAGCCAAGTGGCATTAACTTCATTTCTTCTTCCCTCCAACATGTCATTTCATCAAATTTCAAATTCCACCTAACTTCATTTATTTGCACATTCATCAAAATGTGCTCATTCCTCATCCAATCACATGTTGACAAGTGGCCTTCTCTTATTGGTTGGTCTTTTGTTCCACATTCATCCTATTTTTCAATCTTTCATTCCTCAAATCTATAAATAGAGAGTTTCTCTATTGATTTTGGATCCATCAACTAAGAGCATAATCACTATAGGCATTTAGCATTTAAGTTCATAGCATTTCATATTTTGCAATCAATTTAACTAGGTTATTGGAAAATTTCATCAAAGAAGCACAATAATCACCAAATATCATCACTTTACATAAAGGAATTGGGAAAGAGCCATTTTCCACATCAAAATGGCACCAATTCCCCCATGGGATGTTGGTTTGATTGTTTATAATAGGATTTCATAGTTTTTCATTTGTTATTTCACCTTGTTTTCTTGTTCTTCACATTCAAATGAATTTCATGGGGAATGTGTGTTTTAGATTTGTTTCTTGACTAACATTGTGTTGTTTTTTTCATTTTGGTGCAAGTCTAAGATATTCATTCACAATTTGTAACACCATCTCAAAGAAGGGAAAAATGTAGACATCTAAATTTGACAACTTACGTTTGGTCAAATTTATCCTTTTTCATCTAAATATTCTTTTATTTGCATTAATTAAATAATATTACTATTATTTATTTAATACTCTTAAAGTCCTCTAAATCCCTAAGGTATTTAATTTAATTAAATACTTTATCATCTATCCTTTCTATCCCATAAATTAAATAAATAGTTTCTATTTATTTAATTACTCCCTCAAATATCACATCCTCCATTACTTTTTCTTAATCCTAACTCATCTCCTAATCCCATCATTAGGGATGTGCAAATCCCTAATCCATGATTAGGATGTGTCACATCCTCCAACTTTTGCAAGTTGGATCATAATCCTCATTAGCCACCTAACCTCCACCTAATCATTGATTAACTAGTCTAATCAACCCTTTAGTCAACTCTTCCCATCCCCCAAGAAATTTTTAATTACTTTTTCTCTTCCCAAGGTACTTTTTGAGGAATTTTTAATTCCTCTCTCATCTTCCAAGGAATATTAAATTCCTCTCTCATCTCCCAAGGAATATTAAATTCATTTTCTCTTTTCCAAGGAATATTTAATTCCTTTTATCCTTCCCATGCACCATTAAAAAGGAATTTTTAATTCTTTTGGTCAACTTTGTGATCTCAACCATTGATCCTTTCCCAAGAATCAATCCCCACCATCCATTTCACTCTCCTTTGCTAAATGACTAAAACACTTAGTCATTTTTCAGACATTCATTCACAATCATTCATTCTCCAAAATTCTCATACACAATCTATCACATTTATCATCTCAATCTCTCAAGCCTTCAATCACCATAGCCATTCTTGCATCCAAATCAAGTTACAACAAGTCGTTATGCTGCCAAAATCAATCTAGGAGCACACAAATTAAACGATCAATAAAATGCCAATCAACCAGTCAATTTGGACAAGGTATATCACTCTTTTGTCTTTCATTTTGTTTAAGTTCAATTAGGCCAATCTTGAGGTGTTGTTTGTGTTTTTCCTTTCTTGCATTTCATTTCGTTTTGCATTTTAGACTAGGTAAAAACACCTATACATAGTTTCATTTAAGGAAGTAATTATTAGGTATCCAACATTTATATTGATAGTTTTTGTGCATAGAAGCATGTTAGAGTCTATGGGATTTGAACTGTGTACCTGTCAAGTGGTGGTAAAAACTTCAAAGTAGTTTTAATAACATAAATTCCTTTCTCTGAACTTTTATGTTTCTGAATCTATTCAGACACCTTATTTTCTTGAGCAGAGTTTTATTATGCTGAAGAATTTCCCTTTCTAAATGTAATGAAATTGACTTTGGCGATCAATGGTATGCAATGTTAGAAAAGGGATCCAAGGCGATGAGCCATCCATTCATATAAATATTGAAAAAAAAGATATCAGATCCAGTGAAGCATAATTGAAATGCACAATGTAGACATCAACCTTAAAGTCAGTGTGAATGAATCCTTTCACTTTTGTATAGGCTCAAAAGGCTATATTATTAAGGCTATGGAAATTAACACCATTTTGGCTACGAAATCTGGCAAAATCTTGACAGGTGAATCATGTTGGAATTACTAATCTTGAGCAATAATGACCAACTGCATTTATTGCAACATCAGAAGAGATCCATTGGGATCTTCCACCCCCTTGCCATGTGTAACATATGTTGGCTAGTTAATGTTTTTAGCAGGAAATTAATTGTGGTGGTTGAATTTGAATTTTGAGCGACAGTTTTTGGAAAAGGCAAGAAAGACAAAAAGGAAGAATATAATGTTTTTTTAGTTAGAGAGACAAAAGAAGGACAAGAAGTAATGTTCAATAGAACAAAATAGAGGAAGGAGAAGAAAAACTTGCAGTAGAAAAATATATTGTAGAGAGTGCAGTGCTCTAGTGCTCCGAAATATACACAAAGCAACACACAGAAAGTTGTGTTGCACCAGAATCTGGGCAATTTGTTGTATGAAGGAAATACAAAGCCATAGCTCTAATTTTTGTATGTAAACATTTTTGAATATAATCTTTTTTTGTATTTGAATGAAATAGAAAATATATTCTACCTTCTTGTTGTCTCCTTTTCTTTGTGTATTTTCATCTTTTCCCAACAAATTGGTATCAGAGCCGTGTCTATTAGATCCCTAGTGTTTTCTTGGTGTGCAATGATAAAAACCTAACTTTTGGGTATTAAGGAAAGCCCTAGTTTTCTAGGCAGTGAAGAAAAACCTTAGATTTTTTTTCTAGGTATCTGTAGTTTTCCCCCATTTAGAAAAATGGTTGGAGGAGAATATAGGAGTTGGCAATGACCACCTATGTTTGATGGTAAAAACTATGATGTCTGGGCAAAGAAAATGAGAACTATTTTAATTGCAAATGATTTGTGGGAGTTATTAGCAAATGGGTTCACAGATGTGACTGACCCAAATGCATTTACAACATTGACCAATCCTCAAAAGAATCAATTTAAGGAGACAAGAAAAAATGATGCAAAAGCCCTCAATTTGATTGAGGCAGCCTTGACAGAGGCTATCTTTCCCTGAATAGCAACAGTTAGTTATGCAAAAGAAGCATGGAAAATACTTCAAAATAGTTACAAGGGAACTGACAAGGTGAGTCTGGTGAAACTCTAGCTGTTAAGGAGACATTTTGAGACCCTAAATTTGAAGGATAGAGAGTCCATTTCATATTTCCATACAAAGGTTTCCACCTTGATTAACCAATTGAGGATAAATGGAGAATCAATGGAAGAGTAGAGTATTATAGAGAAAATATTAAGAAGCTTTCCCTCTAGATTTGACCCAGTGATTATTGCCATAGAAGAGGCCAATGACCTCTCAAAGATTATAGTTGATGAGTTAATGGGTTCACTTCAAACCCATGAGAAGTGACTAAACATATTTGCTCCTTCCCTAGAACAAGCCTTGAAGGCCCAAGGAGACATGAGAGGTAGGGGAAGAGGAAGAAATGGTAGAGGAAGAGGTCAAAGGGTTGGAGGTACAAGCAACTCCGAAAGAGGAGGCTCAAACAATCAAGAGGAGGCCAACAACTCCCAATCAGACTTCCAAAACATAAAGAAGAATAGCAACTCAAATCAGAGGAATGATAAGAGCAATGTGCAGTGTTACTACTGTCACAAGTATGGTCACTATGAAAGTGAATGTAGGAAGAAATAATGTGACCAGGGGAGTCAAAATGCAAATGTGGCAAATGAGAACAAGGCTGAAAATGAAAAATAGTCACAAGTGTTTATTGAATGTAATCTTGCAGAATAGGGTAGCGCAAAATGGGGAACAATGAGAAGGTTCCAGTCATGGGCAAGGGCATAATGTGCATACAAACCAAGCATGGTGAAGAAAGACAAATCCATGACATCTTTTATGCCCCAGACATGAAATACAATCTCTTGAGCATTGGATAGATGGTCCAAAATGGTTATAGAGTGCTAATGGAGAAAGGGGAATGCATCATCTATGGCAAGGATGGAAGCAAGAAATTTATGGCAGCGATTCAAATGACAAAGAACTGAATGTTCCCCTCAAAATGCAAATACCAGCACAATCAACAGGCCTATAGTAGTCAACCTTCAAAATAGTCATCCAAGACCTATCCAAGCTTTGGTATTTGAGGTATGGGCATCGAAGCTATTATAGTTTAAGTATTTTGTCTAGAAAATATATGGTTAGGGGCCTACCAACAATTGTAGAGCCCGATGGAAAGTGTGAAGCATGCATCCTAGACAAACAACATAGGCAACCCTTTCAATCAGGGTATAGCAAGAGCACCATTAGAGCTGGTGCATTCAGATTTGTGTGGTCCCATGAAGACCCCAACCCTAGGTGGAAATTTTTATTTCATGACATTCATAGACGATTATAGTAGAAAAATTTGGGTATATTTTTTGAAGAACAAATCAAAAGCATTTGAGAAGTTCAAGGAGTTTAAGGCCTTGGTTGAGAAGCAAAGAAACCACTATATCAAAGTCCTCAGAGCAGACAGAGAGGGAGAGTACATCTCGAAAGAGTTTATGGAATTTTGAAAGTATTAAGGCATTCAAAAATAGCTCACAACTCGGTATACTCCATTGCAGAATGGAGTAGCTGAAAGAAAGAACATAACCATCATGAAGATGGTAGCAAGCATGTTGAAGGAAAAATGTTTGTCTAATGAATATTGGGGTGATGTTGTAGCAACAACGGTCTACATTTTGAATAGGTTCTCCACAAAGGTTGTTTGTGATAGGATTCCACAAGAAGCATGGAAAAAATGCAAATGGAGTGTTGAGAATTTGAGAATATTTGGATGTGAGACATATGCACCAGTTGCAAGGTTGGAAACAGTATGGGCAGTCCTAGCAATTATAGCCCAACACAAATGGAAAGTATTTCAAATGGATGTAAAGGCAACCTTCTTGAATGGAGTACTGAAAGAATAGGTGTATGTGGAGTAACCACCTGGCTACAAAGTCCCAGGGAAAGAAGACAAAGTCTATAGACTCTGGAAAGATCTCTATGGGTTGAAGCTAGCACCATGGGCATGCTATAACATAATTGATTTGTACCTTCCAGTAGTGGCTTTAGAAAAAGTAGTAGTGAGCCCACACTCTACATAAAGGCAGACAATGGTGAGATTCTTATTGCTATTTTGTATGTTGATGATTTAATTTTCACAGGGAACAGTAATCTTTTCATTGCTGATTTCAAAGAGGCAATGAAAAATTAGTTTGAAATGACATACCTAGGTTTGCTAGAATATTTCCTAAGGCATAGAGGTCCAACAAATAAAGCATGAAATCTTTATTTCACAAACAAATTATGTCAAAAAAATCTTGAAGAGATTTAGAATGTTGGAAAATAAACCAACCCCAACCCCAACATCTATAGGTCTAAAATTAAGAAAAGAGGACAACAACAATGATGTTAACCCAACCCTTTACAAGAGCATGGTTGGAAGCCTCGTGTATTTGACAACAAAAAGACGTAATTTGATGTACGCGGTAAGCTTGATTTCTAGGTTCATAAAGCAACCTAAGGACAACAACTGGCAAGAAGGAAAAATAATTATAAGGTATGTTAATGGCACAAAAGGCTATGGCATTATGTATACCACATCCAATGAGTTTCAACTGGTTGGGTAAATAGACACTGATTGGGTAGGAAATATGGATGACAAGAAGAGCACATCAAGATACTTGTTCCACATGGATTCAGGAGCAATATCATGGGCATCAAAGAAGCAACCCATAGTTTCTCTCTCCACAGCTGAAGCGGAGTACATAGTAGCAAATGCAATAGCATGTCAAGCTATTTGGCGTAGAAGAATCCTTACAGATTTGAATGTGCAACAAGAAGATGGTACAACCATATTTTGTGACAACATTTCTTCTATTGCTTTAACTAAGAATCCCATCTTTCATGGATGAAGCAAGCACATTGAAATTTGCTACCATTTCATAAGGGAGTTGGTGGAGCATGGAGAGATTAAACTTTAGTACTATAGACATGAGTAGTAGCTCGCTAATATTGTCACAAAGACATTGTCAAAAGACTCCTTTGAATGCCTAAGAGATAGGCTTGGGATGATGGAATTCTCTAGAACTTCTATTCTGGAAACTCAAAAAAGCACCAAAAATCTGGACAGGTCCAGGCAAGACAGCTCCAAAACACAAAACAGGTGCAAACAAGAGTGCTTCAAAAAAAATTCTCCAAAAATTTTGTGCTGGAAATTTCAAATGGTGATGAAAAACAGAAAGGCTCAAGATTAAGGAGTGTTGAAATTACTAATCTTGAGCAGAAACGACCAACTGCATTTAATGCAGGGTCAAAAGAGATCCATTGGGATCTTCCACCCCCTTGTTGTGTCTAACATATGCTAGCCAATAAATGTTTTTGGTAGAAAATTAATTGTGGTGGTTAAATTTGAATTTTGAGCGGCATTTTTTGGAAAAGGCAAAAAAGACAAAATGGAAGAATATAATGTTTTTTAGTTAGAGAGACAAGAGGACAAGAAGGAATGTTCAACAGAATAGAACAGAGGAAGGAGAAGAAGAACCTACAACAACAAAAGATATTGCAGAGAGTGCAGTGCTCCAGTGCTCTAGAATATTTGCAACAACAACACAAAGAGCACACAAAAAGTTGTGTTGTGCTAGAATCTAGGCAGTTTATTGTATGAAGGAAATACAAAGCCATAACTCTGATTTTTGTGTGTAAACATTTTTAATGTAATCTTTTTATGTATTTGAATGAAATAGAAAATATATTCTGCCTCCTTGTTGTCTCCTTTGCTTTGTGTATTTTCATCTTTGCCCACTTTAGTTGGGATCTTTTCCCAACAAATTGATGCCTATGGAAAAAGAAGTGGGTAAGGCAGTGTGGGCTGGAACCTGGACTCTAGAGTGGAAATGACAGCAAAGCTTGCGAAGGAAGTCCCACACATTGTAGCTTTTACAGTGATTTTCCAAGTACTATACTATACCCCAGTTATGTTGTGTTTAAAAAACCCAAATTAAAGTTTCATAAGTTTTAATTATATCCTTGGTTGAAGAAACCAAGCCACATCCCAAAATATGGAGGAACTGGTAGCTATAGTTATAGAATCCTCAATATACCGAGCATAGTCATAGCCAGGTCTTAGGTTCACAAATCTAATCTCTGGAAAATATCCTAGTTGGTTTGTGGAAATAACAATCTTTAGTAGGTTGTGCCTTATTTTGTACATGGAAAATAACCATCTTTACTATATATATTTAGTGGTTGTATTAAAATGGTAATAGAAGTAGCAAGAATACCTATCTGCTTGCACCTGTGCTCTTGTCATCTCAACCCCTATTGCTACTACTTGTGGCTTGGACATTGCTGCAAAGCTTGACCTTCCCATCAAAGGTGGAGGGTTTATAGAAGCCTTGGGAAATCTCAAAGTTGTAGCCTTTGACAAGACAGGGACTCTCACAAAAGAACAATTTCAAATGGCGGATGTCTAAGTTTGTGGATTCAAATGTCAGAAATAGAGAGAAAAGTTTGTGGATTCAAATGTCAAAAATATAGAGAATTTGTTACATTGGTATGTAAAAAATTTAATTTAGGTTTTTTGGATCTATATATATATATATATATATATATCCATAGACAAGGTAATAAAAGAAATGCATATATACATACAGGATATCAATTTTGGAGAGTAAATCAACCTATACTATGGCTATGGCATTGGTAGATACTGTAGGAAACAAATTTTGAAAAGAAATAATGAGTTAAAATGTTTGAAACAATGCCTCAAACAAATGTTGCCTCATGAGATGCCAAAATTGCACAATAAGAATTTGTTAAAAAATTCTACGAACTTCCAAAAAAATGCAATTCGTAGGTGTAAAGAAATATACCTGCATGAGAAAAAGGGGAGTTTTGGAATAGGGTATGGACATTTATTCTTCATTTATGGAAGAATAAAGTAAGTACCCTTTTTACAGCTCGACCTTACTCTTTTTTTGTTTCTTAATTTTTTTCAAGGTAAATGTCAACTCAAAGAATCTCATTTTAGAAAGTCACTGCATGATAGATTTTTTGTCATCTATTGGTGTTCTTGTGGTTTGAATAATTTTTGCCTCTTTACTTGACCTCCTATTGGGTGTCGTCACTAATTCCATAACATTTGATAGTTGCCAAACATTTAGACTAGTATCAACAATGATACCCTAACAAGGAAAAGTTAGAATAACAAAATAGCCATGTCAAACAAAATGGGCCCATGCATGTAGATATTCATGATAAAGAAGCTTTATTATTTTCTTGATTCAAAAGTTTTGTTTCAATGATGTGTGGATCCTTGTAAATGAATGCACATCATTTCTCCATTGAAACCTTTATTGTACAAATATACCTAAAAATTTTGTTCTATTTTTCAAATTGACCTTCCACACCTCTTCCACGTACCCATTGCACATTGCACAAGAAGGTGAGATTGCTAGTTTATCTGTAAGTGAATCAATACTTCTACGAAATAATTATTTTATCATTTTTAACAACGCTATAGCATTATTTTTTAAAATTTGACAAAGATTTTGATAGCTTTTACACAAAGAATCCCTTCGATGCTAAATTCAGGGATAACTGATAAAAGATTTAACACTATCGATCAAAACTGACAGAAGAATCATTTACAAATTTTATTTTCTAATCTAGATAGAAGTGATTTTTTCTGCACAAATTTTGACAAAATTATGATTTTGTTTTTGACAAACATTGGCAAAAAAAATGTCCTTATGCACTTGGCCCACTGTAGCCTCGACTTTGCCTTCTCAGAGCGGAAATGTTGTCCAAATGCGCAATTTTTCAGATAATTTAGGTTAAAAATTTCTGACTGAAATTAGAGATCAAATTAAAAAAAGAAACAAATAACATTGCAAACCGTAACTAGTGACCTATATTATTGTTTAAAAGGGCGCAGGAGGCGATTGGGGGAAATGCTACGCATGCAATACCAGAAATGGCGGCTTCAAATGGCAGGAATAGGGATTTTTCACTACAGGCATAAGATTTGGAGGTTGAAATACTTTGCATACCTCATAAAATGCTGAGATGCCAAATTCCTTGCACTGGTGAGAGCAGAATTTGATCTAAAACTGGTTTTGTGAGATGCGAGAATAACTTGAGCAGAATTGCCGCTTAAAACTGATTTATTCAGGCAGAATAAAATGTTAACAATTATGAGAATGTTCGCTATAAGGATAGATATGTGGCCGTTGATTTTTGAAAATAGATAAAGAATTGTTAATTGAATGTTGTTTTTATTTAATTAAATTAGTTAAATAAATAAATAATTAAATTAATTAATGTTCTAAAACTTGTTTAAAATATATGTAATTTTTTTAATAAATTATATATATATATATATAATGCTAATAAAATTCTAATCTAAGATTTTGGTTATTAAATTTATCAATGAATCAATATCAATTAAATATATTAATTTTTTTAAAAAAATTTAAATCTATGAGTTTTAAATATTAATATTATTATTTAATAATAATAGATCTCTTCCTTCATATTCACAAATGTGGAATTCTTATCTCTTGCACAATTAGAATAATTTTATGGTGTCTTTATATATTGGTCGGGTATCTATCCCCTTATAAATTGGTGGCATTGGCATGACACACCCTTCGATACCACGGGGATGGTGGGGAGATTAGACCTCGTGACCTCTTTCCTACAATAGGATGCTTTAGCCAATCGAGCTAGGCCCACCGCCCCTGTGTCTCTATATTATTCATTCTACATACCATATGGTTATTTAAATTTGCATGTTGGTATGCTCCTAGTTTTGGAAGATTGGATTATTTTGTAGTAAATAGTTAAAATCATAGCCTAAGATTAAGATTGCAATCAAATACGAGATTGTAGGTGATGTTGTATGGGCTGCTAAGAATAGTGCCAAGGTTTTGAATCATTCCCCTACATGTTAGGTTAAGAGTCACTCAACTCTTGCATGCTAGTGCATGTGAGAGCTTGGGCATGGGTGGTCTTCCCTCGGCCTAAACTCAGTGATGTCATTGATCTTTGTTTTATCTTTCATGGGGAGCCCAAAGTCATGGCCTTTGCAACCACCTTTTACCTTGACTCCTACATGTGGCCGCAGTTTAGCAAGTGAGTGGGGTTTTTCGTGGTCTGTGAAGTTGCAATTGGTGTTTGGGGGATTGATTAAGCTTGTTGGGTGTTGGGTCTAAGGTGTGGGGTGAGCATGATTTTTCCAATGGTTTTTTGTTTTCTTTTTCTTTCTCTCTTTGTCTTTGTTTTGGCAGTATGGCCTCTAGGCTCAATTCTTATGTAAAATATAACATTTTGAGAGGTTTTGATGGGGAATGGCCCATCCTTGATCATGCATGCAAATGTAGTTTATTTTTTAAACAAATCTCTAAGCGGGGATGGATCATCACATAATATGGGTACTCATATCCTTCTGGTAAATAGGCGTCTGGAAAGGAGCCTCGATCTTTTAGTTCTAGTGATTGAATCGGAATGAGTAGGGGAATATGTTAACTACTTGGATAATCATACGTTAATTTACAATTTCATGGGGATATGGGTTCCTCTCCTCTCTGGAATCCTGGGCTCATCAAACATAGAGTCTCAAGGGTGAGATGGAGGTGATGATAGCAAAAAAATAACTATTTTATGGTTTTTTTCAATTGTTCAAGGCAGATAGAAATAAGGCATTTGGGGGAGGCTACTTTTTTAATTAGGTTCAACTTTTCATCAAATCTTGACATGTTGGCTTTAATTTAGTGGAGGAGAATCTGTCAAAAATTCATGTTTGGGTAAAACTCCCTTGGTTTTCATTAGAGTTTTAGAGGAATGACATTCTTCATACGATATATTTGCTACTTGAAAAACTAGTAGGTCCTTCTTAGCAAAATTTGGAAAAAAGGTAATTTTTTGCTTGAATTTATGTTGAAATTGATTTAAATAAACCATTACTAGATTCTATCGAAATTTAGTTTGGTTCTTTTTCATGGATTCAATAGTTAAATTATGAATCTCTTCCTTTCTATTATCGAGTTTTTCATGAATATGGGAATTTACAAAGGAAGTGTCCTAGGCTTTTCCCAACAAGGGTCCAATCACAAGTTCCACCTTGTCAAACATCAAAGGTAGACAAAGGGAAAGATCCTATTTCATGGGAGGATGAAAATAAGGATGGATTTATTTCAGTAAATCCCCACAACAAAGGTAGAAGAAAAAAAAGGGCCTATGTAGGATAATCAGGGTTAAGGGGTGTTTAACTACTTTGAAGTTATTGATGAATTGGAGCAACATGAGGGGATTCCAAGGGTGTGCATTTAAATCCTATTAATCTAGAAATAAAGTATGGGAGACCTAAAGTAGATGTTGATCTTGGAATGTCTTCAAGAAGGGATTCTCGCAACATGTATGAATGCAAATTTAGTTCTTGGGGTTTCCTATGCTTTGGAAATGATTGAAAATAATGAGAGGGTAGAAGTTTTGACATTAGTTAATCCTACACCCCCAATGGAGAAGGGTGATATGGACATAGGAAAGGGAAAATAGGTCCTCACCCACTTTAGGATTGCAACAAAATATCCTAAAGAGGGGTGCTACAGAGAAATCTTCTAAATTGGGACAAAATAAGTATCAAGAAAAATTAAGCTAATAGGGGAGATGTTGGTGGAATCTAGATCAATCAAAACTATTGAATCACATTTCCCTAATCCTCAAAAATGATCATCCTAGATCTTGGAATGTAAGAGGCTTGAACAAAGGTCCTAAAAAAATGTTGTTTGTGAGTTAATTAGAGCTCATTCATTGGATATACTGTTTCTTCAAGATGCAAAATTTTCAATGGATACTATGTACAAAATGGTTTCTAAATTGTGGTGAAGATATCATTGTCATTGCATAGGTGTGTAGGGAAATGTAGGGGGGGTTTATTGCTTATGGAATCTCTTGAATATTTCTCCTTTGTGGTGGATCTCTAGTAGATCTTCAATTTTTTGGGTTGTTTCTAGCTTGGAGATAACTGATATTATCATGTTTTCCAATGTATATTCCTTGATTAATTTTTTGGTAAAGCCAATTTAGGGTCTCATATCAGTTACATTTGATCCTTAGCTCATTTCCATCCTTGAATCTTGGCTGGTGACCTTAACGCTATAGTTAGTTTGGAGGAAAAGAGAGGGGAAGTGGAAATATTGGAGCCTTCCTCCATTCTTCTCAAAGATAACATATCTTCTATGAACCTAGTGGACATAAAGCCTGGTAATGGATATTTCACCTAGATTAATAGGAGATGTGGCAAGGATTCTATTTCAAAGAGGCTAGACAGATTTTTGGTGTCTAGTTATAGGCTTGGAAACAATTAGGATTCTAACTCTGAGATACTAGATTTGAGGGGTTCAAATCACTAGCCTATCAAATTCTCAGCTACCTTGGTGGAGGCTAAAAATAATCTTTCTTTTAAGTTTCAACTGGTATGGTTTTGTGATTGTCAGTTACATGATCTTATTATTTTTTGGTGGAGTAGAGGTAGACTAGCCTTTAGCATGACGATGTACTCCTTTGTTACAAGGTTGCAATTAGTGAAGCTCCAAATCAAGACTTGTGGAATAGACATTGCTTTGGTAATATCTTTCAGGATAAGTCAATTTCTCAATCCTATCTGGATGTTATCACTTGCCAAATTAGAGAATATGGTCTTTCAGAGGTCTCCCTCATAGAAGAGTTTATTTATTTGAAGGAGTTGGAGGAATGTGAATTTCATGAGGAATTGTATTTAAAGAAGAAGGCCTAGATCGACTGGCTTTAGGAGGGGGGAAAAATATGACTTTCTTCTTTAACTCAGTTAAGACTAGAAGGCATGGGAATATGATTTCTTCCCTTATCTCTTCTCATGGTGTTTAGTTAACCTCCTTAAGTGATATTTCTAGAGAGGTTTCACAACACTACTCTTCTTTATTCATGGAGGACTCTCCATGTGCAAAAGAAGAGTAAATTCTTATCTTGGCTTGACACCCAACTTTAGTCTCTTTGGAGGTGAATGAAAAACATGTTAGGCCCATTTATTTAGAAGAACTTGAGGGAATTGTGTTATAGATAAATAAGGGGAAGGCCCTTGGACCTAATAGATTCCTAATTGAATTTTTTAGGAGTATTGGGAGATCATTAAATATGACCTATTGGAGGTTTTTTAGGAATCCCAAAAGAACAAATAGATGTCGAAAGCAATGAATGTTGAATTCCTAGCCCTTATTTCCAAAAGAGAGCCCAGGGCTAATTTTTTGAACTTTTTTAGACCCTTTTCTCTCTGTAATGTGGTATACAACATTTTCTCTAAATTGATGGCAGAGAGACTTAAAACATGGTTGAATAGGCTCATCTCTAAAGAGCGGGGAGGATTTTTGGCAGACAAACAAATTATGGATGGGGTGGTAATTGTACAGTTAAGGCCATTCATTCAATGGAAATTCAAAAAATAAGACAATGTTTATCAAATTAGACATGGCTAAAGCTTATGATCAGTTCAAATTTTCATTCTTGTTGTAGACACTCCAAATTGTCTTGAACCTACGATAGTATTTTTGACTAATTTCCATCTAACTCTAATTTTAATCTAAACCTAATTTTATTCTTCTTCACATCTTAATTATTAAATAATTTTAATTATTCTGATTCTTCTCTCATTATTTCTTCGATTAAATAATTATTTTAAATTATTTGATTCCTAACCTAATTTCATCTTCAAGATTAAATGAATATTTTTATTTATTTAATCATTTAAACCTAAATTTCTATAATTAATTAAATTATTTGATTTAATTAATCATTCATATGACATTGAAAATAAATAAATTTATTTATTTATTTTTGAAAACTTTCTCTATTTCACTCTCTACTTAGCTAGGCACCCTTTCTTCCATTCAACTCTTACATATTCCCCAATTCTCTCCACTTAACTCTTCCAATCTCCATCTTTTTCTCCACTTAACTCTTACTAATTTATATTTCCCTCTCCACTTATCTCTTTCATTTTTCTATTTCAAAAATGAGCTAGTTTCCCATGCAAATTGTCTCATTTGATCTTGATTGTCGATCGTTTATTCAATCTCATCCATCGATCATGCCAACTTCTTATACAAATTCAAACTTCATTTTTTCACAATACAACCACAGTATTCAAATTTTTGTTGTTATAATCATCACGAGATAAGTGATTTGTGCACAAAAAACTGAGAGGAACACTACAAATCTTCAAAAGTGAAAAGGAGAAGAACAAAGGAGGTGAAGCATTGTTGACGTAAGAAGGTATAATTGTGTTTACTTGTTTTTATTCAATTTTTATGTTATTTTGTGCTCCATTATTTGAAACAGATTTTATGCTTTAAAAATCTAATGGTTTTGTTGGAGTTTGGTTGTCATTGATGTCAAAATTTTATTGGAGTATATTGTAGTCTAGTTGTTTGGTTACTAGAGTCTCTAAGAAGTACTCCACATTTCTCCATTGATGATGTTTTTCTCCTACGGTTTTGAGGGTAACTTCATATTGTTTCAAGGCATGTTTATTCCAAGTTTCATGTCTATTGGGTTACCGGAAAGATGATTTTGATTGTGACAGACTTAAGTACATGTTGATTATATGGGGATGTTCTCAGAGGTGCAAAGGTTGGCTCTACATATCTCTACATTTCAAGATATGGTATTGTTACCTTCATAGTTTAATCTCATGGAGATGTGAAGGTGTTATATCCAAAGTTTCATGTCAATGATATTTCCACAGAGAAATCTAAAAGTAATAGAGTGCAAGACTATGTTGTTTGGAGTCTAGATTTAATGTCTATCTACTTGCGCCAACAAAAGGTTGTGGATTTCAGTTGTATGAGTTTGAGTGGACACTCCATGTGTCTTATAATTTCTAAGGTTTGAAGTGCATGAAGATATTTCTTGGTTCTAGTATTGCATAGTTGTTTCAAATCATTTTATGTAGTTGTGTTTATGCTAAGGCCAACTAAGGCATGTTAATGATGTGTTGCACAAGTTCAAGTTTGAGTGGAGTTTAAGGATTGTTTGAAGGTGTATCTAGGTCATGCCAACTCATTTGAGAGAAGGGGGAAAAAATTAATATTATTATGTACCACCAATGGTGTGATGGTTGACATGCTACAAGTCACATATTTCCTTGCTTGTGGTCAACCTAATTTGAATTTACAAAGCGTGTGGTTTATGTTAATAGAAGAACGAAGGTGTGAAGATTGTTCAGGACCAGGTTAAGCATGTGTTAGAATCTACAAGGCATTTTCCTCTTCTTGGTATTGTGTTTAGTATTTTGGACTTGTCCTTTACATGTTTCATATTGTTTATTTTATCTTTGACTGACTTACAAATGTAATATTCTTTGTTGCAAGCCAAAACGTAAAATATAATCAATGTATTATCATGTATAAATTATAAATCTAGTTGATCTAGGGTGTGGTGTGTGAAAATGATGATAATTGCATAAGTTACTAAAAGACAAATAATATTCGTGGTAGTTCTTATCTAGTTTCATTTTGATCATATATATATGACAAAAGGCAAGTGCAAGTGAAGAAGTGTTCTTAATTGTTTGTTGGAGGTAGTCAGCTAAATCCAAAACTTCTTGATTATTGAAAGCAGTGAACTAGTAGGCAGCCAAGAAGACATTTGAAGAAGTGACAAAGAAGAATTACAATCATCAAAAAGAAGTGACAAAGAAAAATCACAATCATCAAAAAGGATTAAGCTTAACTGCCAGTTTTAAACAATGGAAGGACTATCATTCTTGAGTGTGTGCTCAAATCAAGGAGTTCTAGCTTCCTAGGGTTGTAGCCCTAAAATAAATTTGTATAATCAAGGAATTGTATCTTCCTCGGGAATGATCCTAAAATCTATAATTAGGGAGTTGTAGCTTCCTTGGGTTGTATCCCTAACACAAAGTTGTAAAATATTGTTCATCTTGTGAGGTTGGATTAGGACAATAGATCTTAGCAGCTTTTCTCGCCATTTTTTTTCCTCTATGGGGGTTTCCACATATATCTTGTGTTGTGTTGTGTTGTGTTGTATTGTGCATTATCCTCTTCTTTCATTTTCTTGCTTATGTGGTAGAGTTTGAAGTATTTGTTTTTTATGAAAGGTTTGAGATTTGATTGAATAGCGATTCACCTCCTCTCTTAGTATTCTAGTGAGTTCAAAATTTTATATCAGAGCTTGGTTCCTTAGAATAATTCTAACAACTTGAGGAAGATATGGGATGGTACAAGAAGGGTCTTACAAGGTGCCTAGGTTTGATGGAACAAATTTCACTTTCTAGTTATTCAAGATGGAAACATATCTAACTTCTTTGGGGTTTGGTGTTTGGAAATCAGTCAAGGATGGTTATACAACTCCTGCTACTCCTCCAATTGATCTGGTAGATATTAGAGCCTATGAGAACAATGGAAAGGATAAGAATACTATCTTGAGTGGGTTAGCAGGTTTTGATCTTATAAAAGTGATGCACTGCAAGACAACAAAGGAAGTCTGGGATAAGCTTAGTGGAATCTATGAAAGAGACATCAAAGTAAAATAAGCCATGTTGTAGATCTATAGAGGCAAGTTTGAGAACCTAAAAATGTTAGAGGATGAAGATATTTCAAGTTATTTTCTTTAGATAGATGAAGTGGTCAATGTAGTCAAAGGACTTGGTGAAGAACTAGAAGAACCAATGGTGGTTAAAAAGGTTCTAAGATCTCTTCCTAAAGCTAATAATCCTAAAGTGTATTCTATTGAGGAAGCTACAAATTTAGATAATTTTCAATGGATCAATTATATGGTGCTCTCACTACCTATAAAATGAGAGAGTTTGAAAAATATGTTCCAAATAAGGAAGCAACCTTCAAAGCTAGTAAGAAGGAGATGTATGAAGCAGTTGATCAAAGTAGCGAAACTAATAAATAAGAATCAAAATTTGTAAGGAAGTTGAAGAGGGGTACTGAAAAGTACAAAGGTAAGCTAGGCCTTTCAAAAAAATTAAGTATGGAGAGGTTATTCATTTTTCTGCCAAATATCCCTTAAAATATTTTGAAAAGAGAAACAAAGATTCAAGAAGAAAGTTCAAAAAGAGTCTCTACTCCAAGTAATATTATTTCTCTTCAAAGGATGATGAATTTAGTGGTCTAGATAATGAGGATGAAATCATGTTCTTGGATTCTAAGAAGACTCAAGATGAAACTAAAGATCCAAGTTTTGTGTGTACTATTTTTCATGCAAAAGATGAGGCAAACTTCTAGGTGATTGATAGTGGTTGTTCCAACCACATGAAAGGGGATAGGAGAAATTTTATCAATCTTGTTAAGTGGAGTGGTGGCATAGTCAAGCTTGGAGATAATAATTCAATACAGATTTGTGGAAAAGGTACAATAAGTATTGATGGAAAGTACATGATAGAAGATTCTATTTATGTTAAAGGTCTCAAGCACAATCTTCTTAGTGTGAGTCAAATGTGTAGAAATGAATACAATCTCATATTCAATGAAAGAGGTTGTGAAATCAAAAAAGGAAAGTCTTAAAGATCGGTTGTAGAAGGATCTAGGACAAATGGTGACATATACAGTCTAAGGGATGTAAATAGGAGAAGTTTTCTTATGGTATAAGAAAGTGAATGTTGGCTTTGGCATAGAAGAATGGGACACATCAACTTTGACAATCTTGTAAAGATCAACTCATTGCATGCAGTAAGAGATATGCCTAAGATAATCAAGCCTATAAGTACCTTGTGCAAGGAATGTCAATTTGGAAAATAGACACGGATAAGTTTTAATTCTAAAGGGTATTCTTTCTCTAGAACATTGGATTTGATACATACTGATTTATGTGGACCTACCAAAACAAAAATTCTGAAAGGAGAAATGTATTTCATGTCTTTTATTGATGATTTCTCTAGGATGACATGGGTTACTTTCTTGAAAGATAAATCTAAAGCCTTTAGTATATTCAATATTTTCAAATCAATGGCTGAGAATGAAGTGGATGCTAAAATCAAGTGTTTGAGGTCTAATAGAGGAGGTGATTTCACATCAAATGAGTTTAGTGTTTTTTTTTAAGAATATGGAATAAAGAGGCACTTATTTTTTGCTATAACTCCTCAGTAGAATGGAGTTGTAGAAAGAAAGAATAGGACTATTCAAGAGATGGCAAGGACTATGTTGATGGAAGAAAATCTGCTTGATTTTTTTGGAAAGAGATAGTTCATACTGCAATCTATATTCTTAATAGAGGTTCATTAAGGTTGAACAACACTAAGACCCCATATGAGTTATGGTATGGATGACCAAAAAATATCAAGTCTTTTAGAGTCTTTGGAAGAAAATATTACATCAAAAGAGATGAAGATGTTTTGGGAAAGTTTGAGTTAAGACTTTATGAAGGTATTTTTCTGGAATATTCATCTCAAAGTAAATCATACGAGTGCTACAACAAAAGGTTGGAAAAGATAGTTGAAAGTACAAATGTTAGGGTTGATGAAGTTCTACATCAGAATATGTATGAAGTTGAGGATTATGGATATTATGCACCTCCTTGATAAAAAGAGGAAGAAGAAGAAAAAGAAGAAACAATAAAAAACCATAGTAAGAATCTTGCCAAGTATGTTTAAATAAATTATTTAGAAGATCCGATTATTGGATAAGAATGAAGCAGTGTTGACCAAGAGAAGGCTTGCAAGGACAAATGAACAAGTAAAATTGTGTTTACTATCAAAGATAGAACCAAAAACTTTTGTTGATGCTCACAAGTATGAAGGATGGATACATGCAATGGAAGAAGAATTGAATCAGATTGAGAAGAATCAGACTTGGAAACAAGGTCTAAGGCTTGTGAACAAAATGTGATAGGAAAAAAGTGGGTATTCAGGAATAAGTTGAATGAAGATGGAGAATTTGTAAGAAAAAAAGAAAGAATGGTATGTAAAGGCTATTCATAGGTAGAAGGAATTGATTTTGAGGAGACTTTTTCTTTAGTAGCAAGAATGGAATCAATTAGAATGTTTCTTTCCCTTTCAGCCCACAAGGACTTCAAGGTTTATTATATGGATATCAAATCAACCTTCCTAAATGGAGATTTGGAAGAAGGCTAAATAGAGAAACCTGATGGATTTCAATTATCAAAAGATCCAAACATGGTGTGCAAACTCAAAAAGGAATTGTATGGTCTCAAACAAGCTCTTAGGGCTTGGTATGCAAGGCTGGACAAGTACTTTCTTCAACAAGGTTTCAAGAAAGGTACCACAGATAGCAATCTTTACTTCAAGATTGAGGATAAAAGAATTTTGATAGTTGTTGTATATGTTTATGATATAATCTTTGGTGGAAATGATGAGATGTGTAAGAAGTTTTCTAAAAAAATGTAGAAGGAATTTGAAATGTCTATGATAAGTGAGTTATCCTTTTTTCTTGGTCTTCAAATTGTTCAACTAGATGATGGTATCTTTATTTCTCAAGAAAAGTATGTCAAAGAGACATTGAAGAGGTTTGGTATGCAAGATTGAAAACTAGTGAGCACTCCCATGGTAAGTGGTAGTCATCTGAGAAAAGATGATGAGTCTCCCCTAGCTAATCAAACTTTATATAGATATATGATTGGAAGATTGTTGTACTTAACTACTTCAAAACCTAATATTAAGTAGGCGGTATGTTTTGTTGTAAAATTTCAAGCTAATCCTAAAGAAACTCATGTGAAGACGGTCAAGAGAATCTTCAGATATTTAAATATCACTCCATATTATAGATTATGGTATCCAAAAGGTAATGAATTTGATTTGAGTGCATACATTGATGTTGATTGGGTTGGTTGTGTTGATGATAGAAGGAGTACTAGTGGTGGCTCTTTATTTTTAGGAAATAGATTCATTTCATGGCATAGTAAAAAACAAGATTCAGTATCTTTATCAACAACAGAAGTAGAGTATATTATTGCATCATCTTGTTGTACTCAAGTATTGTGGATGAAGCAAATATTGAAGGATATTAGGATAAAGTATGATGAAAATGTTCCAATTCTATGTGATAATAAAATTGTTATCAATATTTCAAAGAATTTAGTGATGTATTCTAAAACCAAGCACATATCAATCAAGTTTCACTTTCTAGAGAGAAGGTTGCAAATAAATAAATAAAGTTGGAATATTTATCTATAAAGGATCAACTTACAAACATTTTCACAAAGGCTTGCAAAGGATACATTTAAATATCTCTTATAGAAGTTAGGGGTACTTGCCCCTCCTTCTTCTTGCTAGATGCATAGTTGGTGCATCTATCCACGGGAGTAATTCAAGTCATATCTTTATCCCTAGATTGATGAGGGCTACCTTGTAGGGGGAGAAGGTAGTGGTTTTGATAATAGGGGGATCTTGTAAGTTGTTTCAAGAAGGAGAGATAATAAAGAGAGAGAAAGTTTGTTTTCCCTTTGTCCTTGATGTCAAAGGGGGAGAGATTGTGCACCAAATTGGTGTGAGGATTATTTTTCCATCAATGAAAAAGGGGGAGATTATTATAGTTTGGTTGTCATTGATGTCAAAAGTTCATTGTAACATGTTGAAATCTACTTGTTTGCTTGCTAGAGGCTCTGAGAAATACTCCAAATTTCTTCGCTGATGATTTTCCTCTCTTGTATTTTTTAGGATAGCTTCATATTGTGTCAAGGCACATGTGATCCAAGTTTCATGTCTTTTGGGTTACCAAAAAGATGTTTTTCATTGTGACAGACTTAATATTGTGTTGATTCTATGGGGATGTTCTCAAAGGTGTAAAGCTTGGCTTTGCATATATCCACATTTGAAGATATGGTCTTGTAGTTCAAAAGTTAAGGTCATGGAGATGTGAAGGTGTTATATTCAAATTTTCATGTCAACAATCCTTTTGTAGAGAAAGTTAGAAGTGATAGAGTGCAAGACTATTTTTTTGGGAGTCTAGCTTTAGTATCTATCTACTTGTGCCACCAAAAGGTTGTGAATTTCAGTTGTATGAGTTTTAGTGGACACTCCATGTCTATCATAGTGTCAATTTTTTGAAGTGCATGAATATTTTTCTTGGTTCTAGTACCACATAGTTGATTCAATTCATTTTGTGTAGTTATGCTTCTATTGAGGTTGGCTAAGGCATGTTAATGATGTGCTCCACAAGTTCAAGTTTGAGCCTAGTTTAAGGATTGTTTGAAGGTGTTGTATGGGTCATTTTGACTCATCTAGGAGAAGTGAAAATATTTTTTTATTATTGTGTACCACCAATGATGTGATGGTTGAAATGCTACAAGTTACATGTTTCATTGCTTATGGCTGACCTAATTTGAATTTGCAAAACATGGGGATGATGTTCATAGAAGATCAAAGGTGTGAATTTTATTTAGGACTGTATTAAGCATGTTTGGAATCTACAAGCCATGTTCCTCTTCCTGGTTTTCATGTAGTCTTTTGGGTCTTACCCTCTACATGTTTCATATTGTGTGTTTTATCTTTAGCCGACTTACAAATGTACAATTCTTTGGTGTAGGCCTACATGTGAAATGAAATCAATGTAATATCATGTATAAATTGTAAACCTAGTTGATCTAGGGTGTGGTAGTGTGTGAAAATGATGATAATTACATAATTGACTGAAAGAGAACGAACAGTTGTGGCAACTCTTGTATGGTTTTAATTTGATCATATCTTTGTGACAAATAGAAAGTGAAGAAGTGTGCTTAATTGTTTGTTGGAGGTAGTGAGTCAAAGGAAAAATTCTTGGTTGTTAAAAGCAATGAGCTAGTAGGTAGCTGGGAAGATATTTGAAGAAGTGATAAAGCAAAATTTGGCAATCATCAAAAGAGAAGTGACAAAGCAGAATTACAATCATCAAAAGGATTGAGCTTAATTTTTAGTTTTAGACATTGGAAGGACTATCATTCTTTAATCATTCCTAAGTGTGTGCTCAAATTAGGGAGTTGTAGCTTCCTAGGGTTTTACCCCTAAACTAAATTTGTATAATTAGGGAATTTTAGCTTCCTTGGGAGTGATCCTCAGACCTACAATCAGGGATTTGTAGCTTCCTTGAGTTTTAGCCCTAAAACAAAGTTGTAAAATTTTGTTCATCTTGTGAGGTTGGATTATGACAGTAACTCCTAGAAGCTTTTCTCATCTTGGCTTTTCTAATGGTGTGATTGGTTTTTTTATTTAAATCATTTTTTAAATTGTTTTCACTAATCATTTGGTGCAACAGTTTTCCACAAGCCAAATACAAAAAATAAACTTTTTTAAAAATTGGTTTTGTAGGATGAAATTGAAAAGATAATTTTATAGACAATTTTTTTTTGTGCCTTGCTTATTTTTTAGTGTCTTTTCAAACAATTTCTTTGTGGGATTAAAATTAATAATTCACATTTTGATTTGGTTAATTAAAGTATTTTTTTCTTTTAATCCCAAAAGAGTGTGTGTGCTCTTCTATGCTTGCGTGATTTTGAAAATCAGAAACGCCACTTTTTCTTTTTCTCCTTTGTGGGGCCTATCTAGGGATTTCATCACCCTAGAGGACAACCTCAACTCTATTGTTCCAATAGACTATAAATAGTGGAGGATGAATCAAAAGATGCACCTCTTGGAAGTTGTGAGTTTGTCATCTTGGCTAAGCCCCCAAGAACTTTATACCTTGGGGAAGTGAAGGAGAAGGGTAGGTTACCCTATTCTCTTGGTTGTTTGAATTTCTTACACTTTCAAATTCATGGATTAGGCCTCACATGCCCTTGTGGCATATAAATGATTCCACTAGAAAGATCATATAGCCTAGTTTAAGACCTTTAAATCTTTGCTCAGTGTGGTGTAGGGTACAATATCATACCTAAAGCTACTCACCACATTCTCCCTTGATTTGAGATAGAAACTCTTAGGTTTGGCTTCTCTAGCCTCCCAAGGAGAGAGGAAAGGTGAGCCTTTAACCATATTGGGCCTATGTAACTAGACCTATAGCTATCTTCTCTTTAAAGAGAGGTTTCACACACTAATATTTGGGTATTGGAACCTTTGGTGTGGTGGTCCTACACTAATTTAACACTCCCACTTGATTAATTTAGGCTTGTTCGTGTGCTTTTGTGTTTGTCATTTTTAGAGTAAAACCTCCCCATTTGAAACCCTACAAATACCTTATCCTTATTAAGCATTATATTTTTTAATCTTCTATGTTTTTATTAATGTATGCTTTCAAAAATCCCAAAATCCAAAAACATTTCAAAAATCACAAAAACCAAAAATATTTGAAAATCCCAAAAAATTAAAAAAATTAAAAAAACCAAAAAACCAAAAAAGTCTTTGATTGTTTATCCTAATCTCTCACTAGGGTTTAGAATCTGACCATGATCCACCAAATTATCCATACAAACCATCCATTTTCAATCTCAATCCAAACTTATGACCATGTCTTCATTTTATCTTGAGATTCGTCGTAGTCAAATTGAAAAACCTCATGATTCGTGAATACTAACAAACCA
The DNA here is from genome assembly GCA_007115665.2 of Sequoiadendron giganteum. Classification (NCBI taxonomy): domain Eukaryota; kingdom Viridiplantae; phylum Streptophyta; class Pinopsida; order Cupressales; family Cupressaceae; genus Sequoiadendron; species Sequoiadendron giganteum. The sequence goes on from CM021107.1 coordinate 627,019,430, forward strand.
TAATTCCTAGTAACCTATACATCAACCCTTTATACCAATCAACCATAATACTTATTCATCCAACTCATCCACAACCTACCAACATAGTCCAAATCAATGCACAACATGGTTCCCTTAGAACTAAAATAGCCTCGACATGAGTACACTCCCTTAGAGGAACCAATAGATTTGGTGATGAACAAGCTAATCCAATCAAATTTCATTCAACTTCCAAAAATATATCATCACCATCCAAGACCTTTCAAACCATTCTTTTGGAACAACAATTATTTATGTGAATATCATAGAACGAAAGGGCATAAAAATTCTACTTTTTGTAGACTCAAGAACCAAATACAAGACCTTATTGACTAAGGTATACTCAAGATTGGATCTATGTCAAGGGAATTCCAAGAAGGTATTATGGCCTCCACCTTCTCTCATAATCCTTTATCCACTAATCCACTGAAATCCATTCCATCCCCATGTCCACAAATCCATCCAATAAAAACACATGTAGCAATGCTCTCCAAGGACTAATAATAAAGGATCTTGTTGTGCTATTTTCGCACACACACCCCACCAGAGGCAGGGACCCTCTATTCTTTCTTTTATTTATTTTTTGGTTTTTAGGTTTTGTCTTTTCCCTTTAAGGGATGGGTCCTTTGAATTTTTTATCACTTCACCTTTGAGATTTTAATGATTATATTAGTACTTTAGGTGAATGCATTTGCAACAATTGACCTCATGATGGGTATCTAAAATGACTAAGTTCTTTAATGGTCAACTGGGTTCAAGTTCGATAAATCCTTCCCTGGGCGGATTCCCCAAAAGTATTATTTTTGCTAAATCCTCTCATCGTCAAAATCCCCAAAGTTTCCTCTCACTAAATCCAGACTCTTTTGAAATCCCAAAAAGTATCACTTTCCCGAAATCTGGCCCTAGGCAGATTCTTCAAAATCCTTTTTTTCAGAGAATCCTCATCCTCGCGGATTCCCCGAGCCTTGGAAAAATGTCTTGTCATGTATTTATTTCACTTTGCAAACAGGCAAGTTGTCATTAATGCATCCTTTGGAGTTGGTTTATAAGGTGATTTGAGTCTTCTCAACAACATTATGCTTTTGATATCTTGAGTGTTTTCATCTTTGAAGAACTTTTGGAGTGCTTGAGCAAGTCAAAGCAAAGGTTTTGAGAATTGTGCATCTGCATTTTGTTGATCATTGCTAGGGTTTCTTGATTGCAGCTTGTGTGCTTTGATTTCATTATTTCAAACCACAAGGTAGGGTTTAAAATCTTCTTAATTTTATTTTACAAGTAAATTTAGTGATTATTTAAAGAGTTATCTTGCTCTGAGTTCAAATTCAAGTTGCATTTTGTTTTTAATCATTGGAGTTGTGATTGTGAAATCCTTTGCATTTCGATTCACATTTGTATTTTAAATGGCCTGTGGTGTGAATGGATTTCAATACTTTGAAATGGTCATTTTGGTGTTTATCATTTGAGTTCAGAATGAAAACTAGGAAATTAAGACATCCCTTGTGAACTAGGGTTCATGTTTTGGTTATCAATTTAATTCATCTTGTTGATTTTTTATTTGATTGACATAAATTAGGGTATCATAGGGTCATGTTTGAGGCACCATTATTGATTGCCCCATTTTGGATTCAAGGTTAACTAGGTGTATTACTATTTAAATCCTAGGTGATTGGAATGGTTATGTTCATCGATTTCCAATAAATTTGGATTTGTCGTCGATTTGATTTTGTGATTACTTTAGAGGATGAATTATGGTCAATTGATGAATGAAAAGGTATGATTTTCCAACCTTATGCATATTTCTTAAACCTTCAAATTTTGGAAATCTTGATATTTACTCTTTCGCAAGATCCGTGTGTTTAAGAAATAATCGAAGTATTGCTTTTTCGTGGAATCTGTGTGCTTTTGGAATTCTCAGGTTTTTTTTTGTGTAATCCCTTGACCTCTTAATTCTCCGAGCCATGATCTTTTCGATGAATCCTTGTTAGCTCTGATTACTCGATGATCTCCATTTCACTAAATCCAGTTACCCTTGGATTCCCCAAACACTGAGCTTTCATGGATTATGGGCCTGTTTGCATTCTCTTAGAATTCATGATTTTCACTATGTTAAGTATTGCAATGCTAATGATTAGTACTTTTAGGGTTTGACCTTATTTCTCAAATACATTTACATCATTAGAGTATTTCATAGTATTTAACAGTCATTTTTCTCATGTGTTATAGTGCTTCACAAAAATATTTTGCCCATGGATTTGTAGAATCCGTGAGGTGGCAAATTCCTTGAAAATCCTTGAAGGGCCAAAATCCTCGAAAGGCTTCAAAACATGAAAAATAGTTATGAATTGGATTTTACTTTGGTTCTTTGTGCATTAATGATGATTGTGAATTATTACATGTTTCATATGAATATGATGGTCAATCTAATGATGTAAGAATGTAATGATTAGTCTTGCTTCACATTTTTAGTGATTATAGTGTTTTCTAACTAGATGCAGGTAGAATCTAGCAAGGCTAAAACTTCTAAAGGAACGTCCACTAAACCAATCAAGGAGGAGCCAACTACCAGAGCTGAGAAGATGAAGTATGATTTTAAAGGAAGACTCCCCAAGTCCAAGATTTCTTCTCACTAGGGGAGGGTTGGAGACACAACTATGGGACATGTTGACTATGAAGACTTCAAGCAGAGAATGTACTGTGATGATCCCACTCCATTGGATGGAAGATTAGCACAAGAAGTTGGATTTCCTACATCGATGCAATGTCCAAAACTGATAGTGGAGTGTGCCAAACATTATGATTCAGATAGAAGGGTAATAGTGGGTCCTTAGGGTAGAGTAATGGCTAATCTAACAGAGGAATCACTAGTTGAAGTGTTCAATATTACTCCACATCAGAAGTTGGTGAAGGTCAACATGGAGATAGCAAAGAAGTTTTATAATGATGACCCAAATTATGCATTGGATAATTCCTAGATTGATAAACCCAAATCTCACTATTCTAAGCTACCAAAGTAATTACACATAAGTGATTTCAAATTGTAATACAATGATATGATCACCCTTCTTAGTAGAGTGGTCATGTTGGGGAAGGCTTCAGTGTTCAAAGAATGGATGTTTTATGTAATGCCATAAATTGAGAAGGGAATCAACTATCATTGGGAACAAATTATTATTGATAATCTAGACAAACAATTGAGAGAGCTACATGACACAAGGACTTTCACTATGACCTCCTATGTGGTCTACATGCTTTCCAAGAATTACAGGTACAAAGGTTTGAGTTGTAAAGGTACAATTGGCCAATACAAAGTGTATGCCATCTACCCTCAGCTCCATCCGAATACTTCAAACTACAGGAGGGTGAATGATGCCTTCATAATGTACATTACAAGAAATTCATAGGAGGTCTTGCATGTAAGGATCTCTAGTGATGCAATGGAGTTGATTAAAAATTATGGGTACTAGTTCATTCAATTTACAAAGTTCACATACATCAGAATTCATGGTAGCCCCAAGGTACCTTACAGGTTCCCAAGGTATCCAACATATAAAGTTGTATTATTGGAAGTAACAAGGTAGTTGGTGGCCTTTGATTCAGTTTTGAAATCTATGCATAAGATGAAAGCTGGTGGGGAATTCCCCTTGACATTTAATGGTTGGGAGGCCTACCCAACAATTCATAGTTCTCAGCATTTAGAAAAATAAATGGCACATCTTCATCTAAATCTCCACTCAACCAGACATTACTTTGATCCATATGGAGTAGCACAAAAGATGGCTGATAGAGAGTACATTCATAGAGACAATATAAAGGATTACTAGGCTAACTCTAGAGATGAATTTTGGGTAATCGAAAGAAATTTCTCCAGGCTCTCTCTAAAAATGATAAGACTTTATGGAGTGGTCCAAGCACCAGACCAAATTGAAGATGAAGAAGAGGTAATACAGTATCATGATTACATGCAATATCAAAATAAGCCTCTTCCAGCTATAGATTGGGCTGAAGAAGAATTATTAGAGTTGGATTCAATTAATACCCAAGTAATCAGATATTCAAAGCAATGGGTAAAGCACAAAACAATGGAAATGGAGGCAGATGGAATTAAGCCTACATATGATCTAATGGGGGACTTGGAGTCTCAATCTCTAAAGATGATAATTTTGAGAAAATAAAAGAGGATATGCCTACTGCTCAAAAATAAGATGAATCTTAAGAGGAGCCTTTCGTCATCAAGAGGAGAACCAAAGGTCAAGCCAAGGCCAGGGCTAAGGGTGGTGAATTTAAAAGGTATCCAATACCCAAGAAGAGGAAGCCTACAAAGGAAATCTCTCGGGAAACCACATAAGCTCAACCCTCAAAGAGAATAAAATTGGTTAGAGGAGGAAATAAGGGTCCCTCTCCTTCAAAGAAATCAAAGAATAAGGATAGTGAAGAAAATGTGCAAGGGGCAGAGGGAGAAACCCAGGAAGAATAAATTGATATTGAGAGTTCTGGATACAAGACTCAAGTGTATGCTAGAAAGAATTCTCCTAGAACTAGGGTTCCACTCTCAAATGTAGAAAGTATGTAGAGAAAGTTATTGAAGAATCAAAGAAACCTATAAATGAGCCACCATTTGATAAGGGTGAAGGTGTAAAAGAGGTTTTCACTAAAGGCACTCCTCCTCAATCACCCCATCAACATATTCATTATGATAAAGAGGAGGGAGAGATAACAAAAAATGTTGCAAACGTTTCCAAGGAATAAGAACAAGAAGAAGAGGAGCTGGAGACTCCAAAAGATGGAGACCTCAACAAACTTGGGTAGCAGTTAGAAAAGATCTTTAAAGTAGAGAATCGAGAAGAGAAGGAGCCTAAAAAAACAAAATAAATACATGAAGATTCACCTATAAAAGAAGATATGCATGAATTAGATAAGGAAGATATGAATAAGGAGGAAAAGCAATCATAGAATCTAGAAATGGATAAGTTAGAAGACCTTCAAGGACAAAATAGTCCTCATATTGATGTCAATATAGAGGAATACACTGCTCTAGATTGGTTGAAAGAGAGTTTGAAACCTAATCTAGTGGTTACTGAGGAGATAGTTCTAGATTGGGACAACTTTTTGGCCAATTTAGGAAGAACTAAAGAAAGAAAGAAGGCCAGCACAATCTCTATAATTGTGAGAGATGAGTCTAATAACAAGGTATTACATGTAACTACTCCTATAGTCAAAAAGAATAAAGGTGAAGCCACCCCTATGAACTATCATGTACAAACAATCAATCTAGGACCATCTAACAAAAAGTAAGAGGCTAAAGATCTGAAAGATTATGTAGATGCAATCCTGCATAGATTGAATAAAGAAACACAAGCAAAGTAAAAGTTGCAAAAACATGTATAAGAATTATAGAAGTATATTCAACATTTGGAAAGGCATTTGTAGACTTAGGAATAGGAAGGTACATCCACCTCAACTAATATATTGTCTAAGGATTCCATTAATGAAGTGGAAAACATGAAGACCTTTGTGCAGAGCACCTAACAGTGGATAAATGGTGTTTGTCAAAAGAGCATTTTTTTGATTGAGGAAATTTTACATGTGCATTAAAATAATTCTTCCTTTAGAGATATTGTACAATAGCTGGCAGCAGAATGTAAAGGGATAGATGAAAAATCTATGATAAGGTTAGTAAACGTAATTGAAATTCTTAGGGAAATTTTGGTCAAGGAAGACATTCTAGCCTCTAAGGATGTTGATAAACCAAAAGAATGGATTGAATCTTTTAAGTTCAAAAGGGAAACCATGGATAAAGCATTGGAAAGGATTTTAGATATGCAAAATGATTTAGATGACATCCTTGCTAGTTGCATTTTATTCTTGGATATTATGACTGGAAGAAGAAAGATCAGTAATGAGTATTTGAAGATTGATCAATTGAAGTGGTGGTGGAGAGAAGTCTATTCTCAAGTTGAGGATAGATCTATCATAGAAAATCATCTAGAAGATGTGGCCATGTACATCACAATTCTACATAAATATCAGGAAATGAAGATCGACTGGGATAATGCTTTGAAAAAATGTGAAGAGGAATTAAGTTCAATTAAATTGAGATTAAAATTTATCCCAATTCCTGTTCAAGTTGAGCTCAACAAAGTATTTCACAAGTTTCAAGATTTTTCCAGGAAACAACAAATAGAGAAAGAGTTTGACTAGGGAAGTCACCTCAAGTTTTGTGCATACCTCATCAGCCAGTTGGAGATGCATGTCGGCCACCTATAGAATTGTGTCAAGGACTTTTATTTAAAATTGATGTATTATTTATGAGAAAACTTTAAATGCTTTGTTATAAAATTAAATGGGCAATGCAATTATGTTAGGCCAGCCTAAGTTGGGTGCCCTAATTTAATTTTGTCTAGGCTGACATATGTGATGTAAACTATATATATATATGAGGTCTCTACTTATTTGTAAAAATGATTCTAGAATTATTGAAAATTTTGGTGAAGTGAGTACATGAGAAGACATTGATTTGGTGATATTTTAGATGTTATTTCATTTGTGTGCATGGTTCCTATGTTTCAAACTTGCTTTAAGTGATTAGTTTTCAGATTTAGTTTGGTTCTTTCATGTTGATGATAAAGTGTTTGAGGTGTTTGAGGAATCTTCAGTCCATACTATTGGTGGCTTGTTGATTGTAAGTTGTTGTGCATAGTTAGCCTGGGCCTACTCTTATTCCAAAAGTTCAATTGTGGTTATTTATACATTTCATGCCATTTTGGATGTATGTTTGAATGCTTTATAGTCTGAAAATATTTCATACCATTAGAGATTGCACTGTTTCTGTTACACTGTAGATTTCATCTTGGTTAAGTAGGAATTGGTTATTGAAGATTGGTCCACCTTGAATGCTATATTGTTTTCATGATTGCACTTAGGATTTAGATTAGAAATCTCTCTAAACCATCATCTTTTGATATTTCTTTGATATTATAGTTAGAATAGGATTGAAACATTATTTTCAAATCATAGATCTAGGAAAATTGTTGTAAGGTTTTCTTTCATTTTTAGATCTTGAAAAACCCTCATCGTTGACTTAATACTTTTAGCTTCTTCTTTTTTACCATAAGTGCCCCTTGTGATTACCATAAAATCACATTATCACTGAGTTGTGTGTGCATTGTCAAGACCTGACATTAGAGACCTTGATTTTTTTTTCTAAAGTTTTTTTAGGAAAATTACCTTTCAAGAGAGATAGAGTACTTGTATTTTGTTTGTGTTGTTGTAGTGCTAAAAAAACCATCAAGAGATCTTCCTCAACTCCTCTATGAAAACAAAGTTAGACAATCCTATAAAATTTCTAACCTTACACCATCTAATCCTCTTCCACCATCATGTCCTCCATCACCTATCAAGCTAAATCAAGAGCTTCCTATCCAAAATCCTGAGTCCACTCAAGAAGATCCTATCATTGTCCAAAATCATGTTCCATTTCCTAAGCCATTGGATCTATGTCAAGAGAAAAGTAAAAATAAAGATGAAATAAACTCCAAGATAAATCAATATCAAGCTACCTAAGAAATCCTAATATATGTTCATGATATATAAGCTAATTTGAGCCTTAATCAAAATCCTATTTCTGGCATCCATGATAATCCAATCTTTGATCATGATCCTAGCCTTGATTTTATTCAAGAATCCACTCTAGATTACCATGATATCCCATTTAATCCAATCTTTGATCAAGATCCCATTTCTAATTATGATATCTAAGATGATCCTATCTTAGATCCTACCATTGGTCAAAAAATCCAAGATGATCCCCTTATCAACCTCTATACCATCCATGACCATGAAATTGAAGTTGATCCTATACATATTCCAACCAACTTCATTTCCCAAGATGGGACACTTACCTCCCTAGGACACATAGATAATCAAATAAATGGCATGGATAACATCAAAGAAGATACAAAAGCTACTATGGATGAAATAAAATAAGAAGATACATAATCTACTATGGATCAAATCAACATTTTCAATGATCGGGAAGAAACAAGAATAATGAAGGATAAATCCAAAATATGCTATCAACTAGGACCACCCACCTTTGTCAAATCAGGCTTTCTTACATATGAGAAAATACCAAACATTAATAGTTTCCAACTACAAAATGATGGGTTGTCATCTTGTTTGCTAAATAAAAAATACCCCATCACAAATAGAATATGTCAGAGCATGCAACATCAAGGAAGAGGATTAGGCCTACATGAGAAAGGCATTCTAGAACCAGTATCGTTCCATGAAAATCTTTGATATCAAGGTCTTGGTTATTCTTCAATCAAAAAATCAAATGATGTTAGTGATACCTCCACAATATTAGCTAAAACTTTATTTGATACAAACATCAAAATGGGGAACATGGGTAGTCCTTACCATAAGGTTGTTGTCAACACTCCTTCCATCCAAACCATAAACAATCATTCCAAATTCATTAAACATGTCAATTGGAACCAACAAAAATAAAATTCTTACAAATTCAAATTCCAAACTCAAAATTCAAAGGCTATTGAATCAAACAAAAATCCAAGTGTACAAATAAATTTTAAATGGATCCCAAAGAAAAATGGATCAAGTAAAGGAAAGAGTCTAAATCTAATATCTAATCAAAATGTGGAGCCATAAAAAAAAAGGTCTCCCACATATAAAAAATTTCCACCTCCTTCAAAATGTTCATCACATAAGGCATATAAAATTATTGGTTCAAAACACTATCCCAATCCAAAATCTAAACTTCATCATCCATCATCCCAAGTTTATAAAATAAAAGTTGTTGCATCCAAACTTCCAAATAATCCATCCACATCTACCGTCATCCATCATAATCCAACATCTTTCCTAAAGTCTAAAAAATCCTACATCACAAATCCATCACATTTTGGTAACAACTCTTGATCATAAGAACTCTCATGAAACTTTATCATGATGTGTGTATTATGATAAGGCCAACCCTAATATCAAAAAGGATCACAATAACATTTATTAGTTGTATGTGAGCATCATGATCCTGAAAAGGTAACTACTCCATAAAGGTTTTTATTGTCATATCATGACACCAGCCTCTATATCAACACCATCAAAGGATTTAATACAAGAAATGATCATCTAAAATATTAAGGACATCCAAGAAAATACAAAAAAAAAAAGAAAAAAATTATCACCTTGATGAAAACCTAGCAAACATGTGTCTTGTGTGACATCAAAAATACAAAAAAAAATATAAAAATATAAAAAGAGAAAAAAATTCCAGTAGTGAAAAAATAAATTCTCCACCTCTATTAGATCTTAAGCATTTTATCTTCAAATTCATTTCATTTTCAACCATAGCCTTGAATGTATTGAATCTATCTAATGCATATGATTTCTCTTTAAGAAATGTAACCCATACAATATATCTAGAATAATCATCAATTAAAATCATAAAGTACCTTTCACCAAGTAAACTTCACACTCTCATAGGACCACAGAGATATGTATGAACCAAATCCAGTAATCTAGTAGTAGATTGTTCTCTTGATCTATAATGATTTCTTGCTTGCTTCCCAAACTGATAATGCCTACAAATAGCATTGACACGCTTTGTAATTCTTGGTAAATCTCTCACAACCTGAACATCACCAATCCTTACCAAGTTATAAAAATTCATGTGACACATTCTCCTATTCCATAACCAACTATCATTTATTTGAGTCATAAAGCATCATCCATCAGCACCCTTAAGCTAACAAATATTCCCTTCAAATTTCTTTCCTGTAGCAATCAATGTTTCAGATCTTTTTTCGGATCTCACATTTCTCATCCTTAAAAACAAGATCATATCCTTTTCTGCACCTCTAACCAATTCTCAACATATTATGCCTTAAGCCCTTAACATAGTAAACATCATCAATATGATGCTTGCCATCAAAACTTACTGAACCTATCCCACAAATTTTAGCACCACTATCATCTCCAAACATAACCAGACCTCCATCATATTTCTCAAGCTTTACAAGATTACTCTTATCACCATTTATGTGATGTGAGAAATCACTATCAACTACCCAAAAATTCTTCTTGTTTAGCATGTAGGGCAGAGATAATTGTACCTTCATTTTTCTCCTTCTCGTTCTCTGGAGGACTTCCCTTTACATGTTTTTCTAAATTAGTAGAAGTATGTTCATCCTTAATCTCCAAGAACAAGCATTCATTGTCATCTGGATCTTCATATTTTAAATCTTCATATGAAATACTAGCATTCTCATTTACATAGTAAGCTCTGTTAATCTTCTTTCTTTTCTTTTCTTTCTCATATCTTTGTTTATTCCTTTTAGCTCTTTCCGGACACTTTGCAGCATAGTGACCTAATTCTCCACAACTAAAGCACTTAAAGGGCAACTTACCTCCATACTCATTGAAGCCTTTTCTCATTCTTCTTACAAATTTAGCTTCTATTTCATCAAATTTTTCTTCATCCGGATCTTCAATTTTTGTAGCTTGAAAAGCAGTCTTTGTTTTGCCTCCATTTCTTAAACTCAGCTTCCTCATCTCATAAGATGTCAAAAATCCTAACAGTAGATCCTTAGTATAAGTCTTATAATCTATAGTCTGCTCAATAACACTCACCTTCTCACTGTAAGCATCAAGAGGAGTTCGAGAATTTTCTTTACAATCCTGGTTTCATCTACAATAGCGCCAAGAGATCACATTCTAACCACTACCTCATCCAATCTATGTACATAAGCTTTGGCATTTTCATCTTCAGACATATGTATAAAATTAAACTATGTTTCCAAATTCTATAATTTTTCCTCTTTAACTCTTATATTACCATCATGTGCTCTTTCTTAAGCATCCTAGACTTCCTTAGCTATCTTTAAATTTTGAACCTTAATCAACTCGGAATGTACCAGACTATTCTTCAAGATGAACTTCGCCTTATTATCCTCTTCATTTAATTTGATTTCTTTAGGTGTACTCGGACCATTAGGAGGAGGAGTGTAGGGCTTCTTATAAACTTTTTCCACATCATATCCACAATACAGGTATTATTCCATCAATACTTTCTAGATACCATAATTAGTTCCATCAAACCTTGGATAATCAAAGATCATTTTTCTAGCCATATCGGACCTTCCTCAATCGGTTAATCTCTTCACCAAGGAACCAAGCTCTGATACCAATTATTGAATAGGACAATTGAGAGGGGGGGTGAATCAATTGTCAAATATTATAACCTTCAATTCAATTAACGAAACTAATACATAAAATACTTAAATGATTAACCATCAAATGCCAATGTAGAAACTCCAATCCAATGCAAAAACACAATAACACTAGATTTACGTGGAAAACTCAATGAAGCAAAAACCACAGTCAGGATTAAATCACACTATAGAGAATATCAAAACCGATTACAAAAATGGCTCACTACCTACAATAAGGACTCATTGTCCAGTAGGGCTACAATCCAAAGGGATCACTGCCACAAAGATACAAAGAAAAAAAAAGACTTTTTACAGAGAGACAACAATTCCAATGCAAAAAAAGATTCCACCATAATCACTGATCAACTTGCATGAATGATAGAGTTCACCTTCTGCTCACTATATCCAGAAACTCGACATTAAAATTCACACTGATCTACCACACACATTACTCACACACACTTTATGAATAGCATCAAAATCGTGTTTGCTCTTTCACTTATCTTCCTTCTTTTCTCTTTTATTTTTTTCATTGCTAGCTCATCCTATATTTATACTATCTCCAACCTTGAAAATATACAAAGTCAGCCATCCAACTTCAAATTCAAATTAGGTTAGCGCTAAAACATTCTAGGGTAGGATTAGAATAAGGGAAACCCAAACACACACTTCACCAAGACCCATAATAGATCCAATGCGCTTTATCAACTTCGAAGATAGTTCTTAGCACACAGTCAGACAAACCAGTGTAAAACACATAGAACAATTAAGCTCAAAACTTCCAAAAACCAAAAATATCTTCAATGCAATCAAAACATCTTATCTCTAGAATCGTAAGTAAAAAGACTTCATCAAACAGAAATCCAGATGAGCAACATTTCTCCTAGACCTCAACCAAGACATAGACAAACATAGTTCACAACTGGTGAACACAACTTGAACTTCACAAAGAACCAATAGCCAATAATCTAGATATATAGCAACCTTCAACAATCATGACTAACATATCTGAACTGCACAAGTATAGGGACAAGTATCAGATCATCATCTTGAGCAACAACTGAATACTTGTAATCTTCCTTTAATACATTTTTCTCAATATCCTCAACATATACAACCAACAAAAACTATTAGATAACCAGTTGACCAGTTGACATCAATGACAACACTTTCATTCCTTTTAAAATTCTTGCAACAAACTCCGCCTTTGTCATTGATGGCAACATATGATATGAAAAACCATCAAATACACCATATCAATTCTGAATATACTTCTCAAGATTTTTTACTTTGTTTCTCCCCCTCTGAAGATCATCTTCCTCATTACCTACTTTATCTCATTATCTTTCTCTCCTTTTCACATGCTTTCTCTCCCCCTTTCACATCAATGGAAAAGGAGAAAAAAAAAGTTCACTAAATCTTCCTTTGACATGAAAATAGAATACTCATAATGACAACACTTGAAACTACCTACCCCCCCTGAGAGGTAGCCACCAAAATATCATTCCAAAAAGAAAGAACCATGAATTCACCAGGATAATGCATCTCCAAATGCATCTTAGTTTATGAAAGGAGGGGCAATAACCCCTAACTTCTCCTGGAGATACTCAAAAGTATATTTAGGAAGAGCCTTTGTAAATATATCTGCAATCTAATCCTCTGTCGGAACATACTCAAGCTTGAATTCATTCTCCATGACCTTCTCTCTCAAGAAATGATATCTGATACATATATGCTTTGTTCTCGAGTGCATCATAGGATTATTTGAAATGTTAATTACACATGTATTATCACAGAAGATAGAAATGGGATCATCATATAGCATTGTGATATCTTTCAATGTATGTTTCATCCATAGAAATTGTGTACAACAAGATGTAGCAATAATATACTTAGCTTCAACAGTAGACAAAGAGACATAATCTTGCATCTTAATCATCCATGCCACCAACCTGCATCCAAGAAATAATACTCCACCAGTTGTACTCCTTCTGTCATCTATACTTCCAACACAATCTCCATTTGTATAAGCACTAACTGTAAAGTTAGTATCCTTAGGATACTATAATCCATAATCTGAAGTGTCATTCAAATATCTAAGTATTCTTTTAACTGTAGCAACATGTGTTCCTTTGGATCTTCTTGAAATCTAGATACAAGACAGACTGCATGTATAATATCTAGTCTAGTAGCAGTCAAATACAGTAGTCCACCAATCATAGATCTATACTTTCTCTTATTAGCCTTAGGTGAATCATCATCTTTAACCAACTTGCAACCAGTCACCATAGGAGTACTTACCATTTTGGAACCATTCATCCCAAACTTCTTCAACATCTCTCACATACTTAGGCTATGAAATGAAAATTCCTTTCTCTGTTTGATTAATCTATAGCCCAAGAAATAAATTCATCTCCCCAAACATAGAAATTTCAAATTCTTTATGCATCTCTTCTGCAAACATCTTGCGCATCTTTTCATTTTCTCCAAAGATAATGTCATCAACATATACAATTACATTCAAGATTTTGTCATTTTCAATATTAAAGTACAAATTAATGTCTATCATACCTTTGTTAAAACCTTGTTGAATAAAATACTTGTCTAACCTTGCATACCAGGCCCTCTAGGAGCTTGCTTCAATCCATATAAATCTTTCTTCAATCTGCACAACATATCCGATTGATATTTTAACCAAAATCCTTCTAGTTGTTCCATATAGACTTCTTCTAGCTCACCATTCAAAAATGTTGACTTCACATCCATCTAATATAATTTGAAATATTTATAAGTAGCTAATGGCAATAAAATCCTTATAGATTTCATTCTTACTACCGAGGAAAAATTCTACTGAAAATATATGCCTTCTACTTGTGATTATCCTTTACACACAAGCCTTGCTTTGTTTCTGACAACTTCTCCATTCTCATTCAAATTATTTCTAAATACCCATTTCAATCCAATGATATTTTTGTCTATTGGTCTTGGGACCAATTCCTAAGTGTGATTCTTCTCAATTTGCAAAATTTCTTCTTTCATTGCTTCCTTCCAATGTTCATCCTTACAGGCTTCACTTACTATCTTTGGCTCAATCTCACAGAATAAACAGAAGTTTACTTCAGCAGCAACTTTCCTTCTGGTTAACACACCTTTTGTCTTGTCTCCAATAATCTGATTTTCTAAATGATTCCTTTGTACATATTTCAGTGTCCTATTGGAAATCACCAGAGCATCTTCTCTTTCATTATGTTCATTCTACTTTTTCTGCTCATCTTTATCCCGTTCTTCCATAATTTCTTCTATTCTTTCATAGTCATAACACATATCCATCAATATCAATAGAATTCTTCATTATTTCATCAACCTTCACATTCGAGCTCTCTACAATCTTTCTCAGTCTTATTCAAACATTTGTATGCCTTTATTTTGGTAGAGTATCCGATAAATATTCCTTCATCACTTCTTGCATCAAAATTTCCCAAATTTTCTTCATCTCTTCTGATATAGCATTTGCTTTTGAATACCTTGAAATATTTAATTGTAGGAATTCTTTAGTGGCATAGCTCATAGGGAGTCATTTTACTATTTTCTCTTGCTTGAACTCGATTGAATACATATACAGTAGTATGAATAGATTATTTTCAGTAAACTTCTGCTAATCTGACTTCAGTGATCATTGACCTAGCAACATCTTTAGTTGTTCTATTTTTCCTTTCAACGACTCCATTCTGTTGAGGAGTTCTTGAAGCAGATAACTGTCTATTTATTCCATGCACTTCACAAAGCATACTAAACTCATGGGAGGTGAATTCTCCACCTCTATCAGGTCTTAAGCATTTTATCTTCAAATCCACTTCATTCTCAACCATAGCCTTGAATGCCTTGAATCTATCTAATGCATCTGATTTCTCTTTAAGGAATGTAACCCATATAGTATATCTAGAATAATCATAAATTAAAAGCATAAAGTACCTTTCACCAAGTAGACTTTTCACTCTCATAGGACCACAGAGATCTGTATGAACCAAATACAATAATCTAGTAGTAGATTGTTCTCTTGATCTTTAATGATTTCTTACTTGCTTCCCAAATTGACAATTCCTGTAAATAGTATTGAAAGGCTTTGTAATTCTTGGTAAATCTCTCATGACCTGAACATCACTAATCCTTTCCAAGTTATCAAAATTCATGTGACACATTCTCCTATTCCATAACCAACTATCATTTATCTGTCATAAAGCATCGTCTATCAAAACCCTTAAGCTGATAAATATTCCCTTCAAATTTCTTTCATGTAGCAATCAATGTTCTGAACCCTTTTCGAATCTCACATTTCTCATCCTTAAACATAATATTATATAATTTTTTTCACATCTGACCAATGCTCAACAGATTATGCCTTAAGCCCTTAACATAGCAAACATTGTCAGTATGATTCTTGACATCAAAACTTACTGAACCTATCCCACATATTTCAGCACCAATATCATCTCCAAACATAACCAAACCTCCATCATATTTCTCAAGTTTTACAAACTTAATCTTATCACCAGTCATGTGATGTGAGCAACCACTATCAACTACCCAAAAATTCTTTTCTTGTTTAGCATTTAGGGCAGAGATAATTGTACCTTCATTTTTCTCCTTTTCTTTCTCTGGAGGACTTTCCTTTACCTATTTTTCTAAATTAGTAGAAGTAGGTTTATCCTTAATCGCCAAGAACAAGCATTCATTTTCATCTGGATCTTCATATTATGAATCTTCATTTAAAATATTAGCATTCTCATTTACATAATAAGCTCTGTTAATCTTCTTTCCTTTATTTTCTTTCTCATATCTTTGTTTATTCATTTTAGCTCTTTCTAGACACTTTGTAGCATAGTGACCTATTTATCCATAGCTAAAGAACTTAAAGGGAAACTTACCTTCATACTTACTGGAGATTTTTCTCATTCTTCTTACAAAGTTAGCTTCTATTTCATCAAATTTGTCTTCATCCAGATCTTCAATTTTTGTAGCTTTAAAAGCAGTCTTTGTTTTGCCTCCATTTCTTTGACTCGACTTCCTCATCTCATTAGATGTCAAAAATCCTAATAGTAGATCCTTAGTACAAGTCTTATAATCTATAGTGTTGTGCCTATAGCACACACACCCCATTCAGAATAGGGACCCTCTCTTTTTGCTTGTGTTGGGTCACTTTTGCTTCTCCTCATTTTGTGTGCCCCTATTTTTGTGTCCTAAGTGGTCGAAGAACCCTAGAAGAATCATCTTGAGTCGACCACTTTTTTCTACCCTCAAATTTTCAAAGTCTTAAGTCTTTGTGGGATTTCCTTGGTTGTTTGCCTTCGATCTTTAAGGTTGGCATCCTCCAGCCAGTGTGGGTCGACCCCTGCACGCCACCCTATGCGGGTTTCCCTGGTGCCTTCGCCATTCCAAATAGTTGTCTCACAAAGTCCTCCTGCATCGCGAGACCCGCAGTCAACTTTTCCCTTTTCACCGACGGTCATCCCAAATGACTAACACCCAACCACCATCCGCTCAACGGACTCCGCCGTTCAGGATGCCCTTTTCAAAATGACTGTTCACCAACCAAGGTCATCATTGTAGGAGCATTTAATGAGGGCATTTAATGCCACATTTTCTATAAATAGCGTGACTTGAGCTGTCATTTTCAAAACATTCTTTGAGGAAAAGTGTCAAAGCTTCTAGCCCTTGCCTTCATCGCGCCTGCAGCCTGCCTCAGTCGATTCAAGCAACGTTAAAATGTGATTCATCATCATCCAATACGAGATCTTGAGGTAAGTTGGTTGTCACCCTAGCCATGTGTTTTCCTTCCACAAATCCAAAATGATTAAATATTTTCTCGATAAAAAATGGTGAAATTGGACAGAAGAACAACCTCCCTACAAAACCCAGAAATTAAAACTTGAAAATCCTTGAAACAACAATGATCTGGGTTCGACGGAACTCGTCATACCTTGCGCTATTCTTGGGCGCAATGTTCATGCCCTTTGGGCCTCCATCCCTCTCGTCGCCATTTTTTCTTCCTCGAAAATGATTAACTTTTCAAAGCGGCGTTCACCCATGTCAAGCCCGCATCCATGGGATACCCCTTCCACCTGGTCGTTACAAATTTTGTGAAATTTCATGATTCTAGAGAGTTGACCCACCGACTCTCTCGGTCCTGCAATCGCGAACCTCCGTCCACAGGATTTTTCTCGAGCCCCGCCATTCTTAATGAACATTTGGTGTCATCCTTCTAGTGGGCAGATCCCGCACTCCTGACGGCTGATCGAACCTAACTGAGCTAACACCAGGGTCCCGAAATCCTTTGCAAGATTATGTCTTGACTTTTCCATTTCGAACGGCCTCTGTGATCCGTCCATCCACATATCGGATCTCGCCTTTACAACTGCCGCTCATTGTTAGAATCTCATCAAGATGACTAAGTCACAAAAAACCGTTGTAGGGCTCTCCCTGCAGGCTTCCATCTGTGGAACTTTGTTCAGGCTTCACCGTTTTGAATGGCCATCGATTCCTGTCCTTCCACTTTTGGGAACCCAAAATTTTGTCTGCCCTTTTGCTATCGAAAGATGCTAAGTTTAATAAAGATCATCATTTCTTCTTGCGTACCGTGACCTGCGGGGAGCCGTTGCTTCCCCACCATTTCCCAATGGCCAACCATTCACTACCTCTCATTGGTCAGAACGCAACATCTCGTCTGCCTTGTGCCCTTCGTAATGACTAATTCCAAGTGTGAACCTAACATTGCCCTTGCGAGCCGCACTTTGCGGGATGCCATCCCATCACCGTTGTCTCTCGACGGCCATCATGTGGCATCCTCCCACCTCCTGGGTTTGGAGGTCTTCGTGGTCATCTGATCTACACATCCTAAATTGGCTAAGTCAAAAACTCTTGTGGGTCTTCGCTTGCAGGCCGCCCTTTTGTGGTTCGTCGTCCATCTCATGCTGCTTCCAATGGCGAAGGTCCCCTGTCTCCTTGTGCTGCGGAGTCTGTCGTCCTCGCCATCAGAACATCGAAACAAAACCAAATGAAAATTGATAGTCGATGCCCTCCACGGACCCGATGGTGTGGGTCGTCACACCCTCAGTGTCATTCATCTTTGCTACCTCCAAAATAGCTACCAGCCCAGGGAATTTTGCACCCCTGAGCCCACATTGTCCAATTTCCCCCAAACAAAAGACAAAGGATGATTTTCAGAGATTTTATGATATTTAAGCATGAATTGTCTGATCTAACACTGTTTTGTTGGGTTTTGGCTAACGTTCCTTATATTTTATGCTTGAATCATTTACAACTCCTTTGATTGTAGGATATATGGAACCGATTGCTGGGTCCTCAAGGGTGGCTGTGAAGAAATACAAAGGGAAGAAGATCGCCAAATCACCCAGGGGTAAAGAGGACAAGGATCAAATGAGATACAAGTTCTAAGGGGAACCCCTCAATTCAAAGGTCACTACAGACTGGAAAGAGATCTCAAACACCAATCTGGGACACATTAACATCGATGACTTTAATTAGAGAGTTAGACTCAACCCTACAACAGAAAATGCTAGAAGAATGAGAGGCAGTAGATTGGACAAGGCTATCAGATTCCCAGTAGCTCTTGTAGCCCCCGAGCTTGTAATGGCCTGCAGGGAGGCATATCAAGAGGACATCAAAATAGTAGTGGATAAAGATGGGAATATATTGGTTGATCTGTCCACCAAGTCAATAGGGAGGACCTTTCACGTCCCTACCTTCAATGAGATGGAGAAAACATCCAAATAATATGGTAAGAAAATGTGGGACGTTGATCCCCTCAAGTGCAAAAATCTCATCAATCAGTATTGGTTGAAGGAGAAGAGGGGTCGTGCAAATAAATTGCCCTAGGACCTCTTCCGAAGTGATTTATATGAGGATTATCATGACTTGGTAACCTTATTGAGCAGAGTTATGGGCCTTCCAACCATAACATTCTTTCAAGAGTGGATGATGTATTTTATAGAAGAAATAATTCAAGGAGATACCAAATTCTACTGGGCAGGAATGATTAGTGACTGCTTGCATGAGCAATTTGTGGCTATTAAGAAAACTTGAAAGTTCTACATGACATCGTACCTAGTCTACTTGCTTGCCAACCATGCCCAATATAGGGGATTATTTGTGGCACCAAATCCAACTCCAGAAAGGGAGCTAAAGGTGTACAACAAGTACCCTCAGCTCCAATACAAAAATTTCAAGAGGGAATACTACAAAGTCAACGACGCCTTCGTAGGCCATATATCAGAATGCTTGGGGATGATTCTGAAAAAAGGGTCTCACACAGTGCTAATGTTTTCATCCGTTAGTTCAGCTTTCTATTCATACAATTTCCAAAGTTTACCTACATCTGACCCAAGGGTTTCTCTAAGAAACCATATAAGCTACCCCGATACCCAAATGACCAGTTGATACTGCTTGAACTCTCCCGGCAACTACAATGAGCACACACCCTCCTAAGCGACAAGCATAGAGAAGGGGTTCCTTATCCCCTCTCCTTTGACCAAGGACTGTATGAGCTCCACACATCCCAATGTGTAGAGTATTCGAACAAGGAGATGAATGAATATAACCCGAAGTTCCACACTACCTGACCATGAATGGATCCATATGGCAAGCTTAAGAAGATGGTCGGACTTGAATATTCCCACCTACATAAAGTTGAATAATTTTGGGCTAATTGCAAAGATGATAAGGAGGTGCATATGCGGCAATACATGCACATGACGACATACTTCGTCAAGGTAGTGAAATTATTCTCGGTGCTAGAACAAGTAGTTGAAGAAGAAAGCATTGTGGTAGATCCCAGATATAACTTTGTTACTAACCTACCACTATCATTGATCAATTGGAATGAAGAGGAGTTCAATGACCTTGACATTATAACAAAGCCTATTGAGGCAAGGACAAGACAATGGATTAATGGGTAGATTTCTCAATTAACGTTGTAGGGAGTGACCCTAACATATGGGGAAATCAAAGATACAACGAAAGGTGAGACTGACGACACCTCTATCGATGCTACCCTAACAGGAGAGACTTCGGTATCTCCCCAAAATACATGATCCAGGAAAAGGAAAGAAATAGCTGAGCACCAGCCTAAATCTAAGGAGCATTCAGGGAAGGCTTCAAAAGTTGGAACTTCCAAGAAATCAAAGAAATCAGGAAGTTTCACAAGGATTCCCACCATTCAGGAGGACCTGCTCCATGAAGGAAAGGAGCAAGGGGTTGAACAACCAAAGTCTCCACCTACTACGCTTGTTGCACCAACCGCAACCGCTATTACCATTTTTACTCTTCTGCCTATTTCCCAGGAAATGATTGCCACCTCTTCGTCCACGATGGACATTTCATTCCACCTTACCTCTACTTCTCCTATGGCTCAAGTCATAATCGTAGATTCCTCATCTGCCACCACTTCCCCACTCTCTTCCTCATTCATGTCTCCATCATTGTCTCTTTCGTCTACCACTGCAGAAAAAATTATGCCCACTCTCGCCCTTCCAAAAGCCTTTCCTAGGTACATGTAAAATATGCCCTCGAAGCTTTCTAGAATGTTTTCAAACCATGTAGTGCAGGCCACCCTGGCTAATGTTATGACATCACCTTGTAATTGATGAATTCATCCACGAAGAGGAGGAAACACAATCCTCCGAGGAAGATGATGAAGAGCCAAAGTACATTGTGGAGAATTTGATCCCGAGCTCGAAGAGAAGTTGGCCTAGCAACTCAAGGATGTTGGAGAAGAGGTTGAAAAACAATCTGCCATCAAAGGAAAGAATACTGATAAAGAAATGGAGGACATTAAACCTCCAATAGGGGAGAAAAATCAAAGCCCTAAGCATGATGAAGAGATGCCTCCTTCAGAAGAAAAAGAAGAGGGAGAGAAAGAAAAGAAAGAAGAAGACAAGCTTGAAACAAGAAAGAGCCCAGAAAATGAACATCATGACAAACATGGGCATGAGCAAGAAGAAGAAGAAATAAATTCTGAGGGGAAGGACAAACCCAAGGAGCATATAGCTACTAAGTCCCCATGGAAAGTAATGGTATTTATTCAGGATTCAGACAAGGAAGAAGGGGAGAAGCTAGAGTAGGAAACCTTGGGCGGAAAGACAATGCAAATCCAACACACCTGTGAGGAATAATGTGATCATGAATTGCCGAAAGGGGAATCTCAGATGCTCGACTGGGTTGAAAAGCAATTGGAAAAGAAAACCCCGACCCCAGCAGATCCAAAGGCAAGGTTGGAAGCCATCTTGGCTCAAGTCCAAATCAACACAAAGAAAGAAAAGAAACCAAGGGTTAGATCTCATTTGACAATGGATGCATTCAGATCCAGGACAGTGCAAATTGCCAACCCAGTGATGGGTGAGGAAGGGTTCAACTACAATGTTTCTACCATTGATCTGGGGACAACAACAAGAGAACATAAAATCGACCATCTTCGGGGATCCGTCACCACCATTGTGCATAAAATGAACAAAGATAAGACCTCCAAAGAGGAGCTAAAGGTATAGGTGGTAGATCTGATGAATTATATTCAACAATGGTCTTCAACTGAGGAGCTCCCCACCACGTCATCGGCTACCCCACTGCTACTATCAGAAGAGCATATCAACAAGTTGGAAAAGAGAAAGAGTTGGTCGAAGGCTACTAAAAATTGGTTCTAGTGTGTAATCTATAATGGTGATATGGGCATCAGATCCACCGTCAAAATCATAAATAAGTTTAGGGATCTACAAAATAGTTGGAGGCCTCCGAGAAAACTTGCCACCGCTTCACCGAGATATACAAAATTACCTATCCAACGCTTCAAGCTATCTTAAAATTTCCAGACAAGTTGTGGGAGAAGGAGCTAGGACTGGTAAAGAGCGATCAGTGGCTCGTTGAAACATGGAAAATTAGGTTACATCATCGAGTAGAGGTCTTGGAGCGGGTGCTCCATGAAGCTGAGCTTGATTTGGAATGGGCCAAGGAACATAGAGCCGAGGCCGAGGACTATCTTAAGCTGCTAACGAACAACAAAATGATGACCCTTGAGCTTGATGCAAAAAAGATCAAAGCACATTTCCATAAGAAGATGGAAAATGGAGCAGCAGGTGTGCTAACAGTAGATTTCATGGACTTCATTGCTAATCCTTTTGTCCAGTCTGAGAAAATGGCTAAGGCAACACCCAAGTGCTTAAAGAATTGGGAGCAGATAACAGACCAATCAAATAAATTATCTTTTCAGATTCTCCAATCAAACATAATGGAGTGGGATAAGCTTCAGACTTTGATCGACAAATTTATGGAATATGCCACATCACAAAAGGAAGCTAGAAAGCCTGTTATAGATGATGAATTCCTCACAGTGTAGCTACAACAACAAAAATCAACAAAAAAGACAAAGAGCTACAATGTTGCCACAAGAAGACAAAATAGGCTAGAAGACAAAATGTAATTTTAGATTGCTGTATAGTTGGGGGAAGGTGAAACCCTAATGTGAGGTGAATCTTGGCTACATAATGAGATTGAATCTTGGCCACCCATTTTTTCTTTTGGAAAGCTATAAATAGGGGGTCTCCTCTCATTTTCAAGAGAGAGTTGAGTTGTTATAAATACATGTTGTTGCTATGTTAATAGAAATTCATTGATTTGGTGGATTCTTGAGTTCCAACTCCATGTTGCATGATTCTTCTTCTCATAGTTAGTAAATTTGGATAGTTTTACTTTATTGTTCTATGTGTTTCAGTTTGCTTTAGTGGATTAGTTAGATGTTGTTCATTGATGCTAGAGATTGCTATGGTGTTGAACTCTTCTTAGTTCATAATTTTTGCTGCATATTGGTGATATACAGTTGTGCAAAGTTAGTCTGAACTTAATATTATTGCTGCACTTAAATCTCATCTCTTTATTTACATTCATGGTGGATGAAAAGCTGAAATCTATAGACCTTAGAAGATTTCACTAGTTTCATGATATTGTAGACTTTCTTGGTTAAGTGGAACTAAGTCTTGGGAAGGCTGACCCGCTATAGCAACCTCCATTGTCACTATTCATGGTTAGTTTCAAATCCAGGAACTTCTTCTCTTCCCTGCCCTTTTTCCTTTTTTAATAGTGACTTTGAACAAGGTTCATTGCATATTGTAGAGCCAAATCTAAAGTTAAAATAGGAGTTTTAGACTATTGTTTGAACCTACAACAATTGTGCAGTAAACTTCCCATCTTAAGAACTCCATTAATTGAACCAATTCCTCCCAACTTAACTCATGTAATTTTTCCCTATGATTACCAGCAAGATCACATGTAAACAACTGAGATATTCCAAGCAGTCATGACCTGACACCCGAGAGACCTTGGGGTGATTTTTAGCAAATTGTTGTTGGAGATTTCCTTTCAAGAGAGGCGATGCACCTATGCATTACCTATGTTGAGAAAGTGCTAAAACACCCATCAACATATAGTCTTCTCAATAGCACTTGAACCTTCTCACTGTAAGCATCAGGAAGCGTTCTAAGAATTTTCTTTACAATCCTAGTTTCATCTATAGTAGCGCCAAGAGATCACATTCTAGCCACTAGCTCATTTAATCTTTGTACATAAGCTCTGACATTTTCATCTTCAAAGATATGTATAAGATCAATTTGTGTTTCCAAATTTTGCAACTTCACCTCTTTAACTCTTTCATCAGCATCATACACGAGGACGTGGCATGCTGGCTCTTCCCCTACTCCTTGGGGCAGGAGGCATTTTACTGGTACATCCATTTGCCAATGGTATGCATTAACACTTGAGACTTATTGAAGAATGCCTTCTTGCAGAAATTTAAAGTCTCGGTCAGTCCCTCAGAGTTATACCAATAGTTCATGGCAATCGGGAGGGAAGTTAATGAACTGATCAATGCTTTCGATGATAGATTTTACATAGCCTACATGAGACTGCAAATGCATTACATAGTCAATGATGCTTCTGCTTACCTGGTGTATTATGCAGCCCTGGACAACCTCACTTCTACCTTCGTAAAAAGAATGAACCCGCCACCCGCTCAGTTGACGGATGCCTATGCAAAAGCAATTAAGGCTAGCACATATTTGGGACAACACATTGCTGGTCTTTTCCATCTCTAGCGCCAGTTGCCAACCCATATTAGGTCCAAGGGATTACACAGGCTTTGGCGTAGCAGACACCCCTAATTAATCCAATTTCGTAACTCACCATGGAGCCTCACTCGAGATAGCCATTGAATCAGATGCCTCTCATGCCTCAATTCTTCCAACCCCAACAACAAAAATTTCATTCTTAGCCACCCTAAGTACCGTCATACCTTCAAACTTCTACGTTCTTGCCCGCTCATCAAAATCAGTCGGTGGTGCAACTCATCTTTCTTCAGAATTCGGCTTCGTAGCCAAACAATATAGAGAAGGACCAGATCGATGAGTTAACAAAGATGATCAAGAAGATGTCAACTGAGATGACACACTTAAGGAACTAGAATAATCAGTTATAGGCCTCACAAAGAAGCATCCAATCCAACCTCAATCATGACAATTACTACGGCCATGACAACCCTGATGTTGGTGCCTCTTCCAGACAGAATTACAAAAGAAATCAAAATTCAGGGTAGAACTTCAACAGAAGGCCTTCCCAGACACAAAATCAGACATTGAACATGAGGCCAAATAATGGTGGCATTCCCATGCCTCTTGAACAACCCAACAACAAGGACAAGACCACGAGTAGAGTATACCTAGTTGAGGTTGCCTTGTCTGGTTGGTGCCGTATCCACAAAAAAAGCCGACATTCTGAATTGGATTGTTTTGAATTCCAGACAGTCGTGAAGATTTTCCAAATAGAGGTCCAGAATTTCATTGACAACTCAAGGTGTAGAGACATCGTAACCCTTATGAACCGTATGATTCTTTGGTGTTGGTGGTCAACCAACCTTCTTTCCCAAAGGCTGAGAGAAATGTGCCTGAAAAGGAGAACATCGTCGCAAACGATGAGAAAGCAGAAGAGGTAAGTGTTGAAAGTCCTTTGTCTCAACTCTTTAATTTCATAGATAATGGTCTGGTAGATGAGGAAGAGCCGAGGGAATATGAATTTCAAATGTTTCACCAAAGGACCACCCCATATGACCTAAGGAATAGACAAGCAGGTGGCCAAGTGGGCGATCCTCTTACAAACTCCACTCCACCTAACATCTTTAGTAACCCTCCTGATTCAAATTCCAGCAACAACCCAGGCTATCCCCATGTACCTACCCTATACTTTAATAAGAATAGGTAGCAGGGTCAAAGCCAAAATTAGCCTACTAGCTCCTCCCAGACTACCCCTTGTGAAGCAAAAATTGAGAAAATGGGAGAATATGTAGCAAAGGAATTCAAGAAGGTAAAGTTAAGCATGTCTGCCTTCGAGTTTATCAAGTTCCTAGCCGTTAGGAATGCCTTTTTCAGAATGATCAATGGGACCCCTTCATCCAAGCCAATCCAGGAAGCGCCCACCAAAAGGGTCTCCTTTGAGGATTCGCAGAGTGAGCATGTCATTTGATAGGTTTTCAATATGAAAGAAAACCTACCTTCAAATTAGCAAGCTAAAAAACAACCCACCAAGGAACCGGATCAAGCTCAAGCCCAAAACAAAAACAATGATAAAGACAAAGGTCAAGTAGCCCCACTTGATGTCTTTGGGGGACTATTTCAGGGAAAATTGGAAACCCCTCCTTAACCACCATTAGAATATTTGGGAAGAATCTTCACAATTGCTTGCTTGATTCGAGAGCCTTCACTAATGTTATGCCCTTGACGGTGTGCAAGGCTTTGGGAATAGTCCTGACTCCTTCCCGATGCAAGGTGACACGACTTGATAAAATGAAGATCAACATAGTTGGTGAAATTAATAGAATACCCATGCAAATTGTTGTTGATCCAAGGATACAACAGATGATTGACATTCAGGTTTCCGATATCCCAAACACCTATGATATCATCTTGGGAAAGGATTTCACATGGGCATTGAATGGATATGCTGCCAAAGATTATTCCTACATGTGGCTTCCATGGAAAGGGATGCCTAATCAAATCCGTATAGATCAAGAACCACACATGAAATTCATGATTATGGAATACAACAACATGAATGAAGTGTTGTTTTCTAAAACAGAGCTAGGGAATTACTGCCCTGTGACATGTCTAGATGAACAAGAATGCTATGAAGAGGATGCAACCAAAGAGGTCCTTCTTGTATTGTGCAATCCACCTGTCCGCTTGGCCCACATGCCTCAGAGCACCGAGATGTTGATTGAGTCAAATGATGATGATTCTTATGAGGACGAAAACCTTGGATTGCTAGATGGCTTCAAAGATTGTATAAAGAAGTGTGTGCAATATCGGCTTAGTTTGGGCAAAAGAATGAATTTTCAAGAGCTTCAATTACCTAGTTGGTGCAGGGTACATAATGTTTCCCACTCAGAATTTGAATGTTGCTTGTGCCAAACAAAAATTAAGCACATTAAAGGACATGTCACTCCTAAAGAGGAGGCTCAATTGGTATGACCAGATCAAGGCCACACTAAACCTTCACCGCCTCCTAAGGTCATTGAGGTGAAGACATCGTCAGTTGCAAGGGCAAGGTCTGCTAATCCCAGGATCGAGGATTCTTCCAAGTTCTAGACGTTGTGCTTTGATGGGTCCAAATCCAAGCAATGAGTTGGAGCCAGCTTCAAACTGATCAGCCCCATAGGTAATTCATATTTTTCTGCCCACAGACTTCAATTTTATTGCACAAATAAGTAGTAGAATATGAGGCATTTGTCCTTGGCCTCCTAGTGGCATTAAAGAAAAAGTTCAAAATGTTACAAGTCATTGGTGACTCAGAGTTAGTCATGAAACAAGTAAGAAAAATCTACTCTTGCTATGACAAAAGACTAACCAATTACAGGCATAGGGTATGGGATCTGTTAGAGAGTCTAGATGCATTTAACATTCAATTGATCCCACACTCTCAGAATTACACCGCTAATGCCTTGGCCCAGGCGGCCAATACTTTTTAGCCCCTATCACTTTCAGGCCTCAAGAGATTCACTGTTGAGATCACCTCCATTCCATCTATCCCAGACAACGTGGCCAATTTCCAAGTGTTCAATGATGATAAAAACATCCTAGATTTCATCACCAGCTCCGATGAGTTTGTGGCCCAAATAATTGATGAGGCTGAGCCTAAAGAGGCTGAGGTAGACATAGAAGGGGTCATCAACCTCAAGATCAACACCATTCCTAGAGAAATGGTCCAGTTAGAATGAATATTTGACTTAGATCATATCAGGGATCAGGATCAACAAGCAAAGAAAGACTCCATCAACGATCAGTGTGACACACATAACCTCGAAACAACTAAGGATGCAAAGAATGTATTCATTGGTAAGGTGTGCACACCAGAGGAAACAAAAGGTATCATTGATGCTTTACAAAAAATTCATGATGTAGTTGCTTGGAGTTATGAGGATTTGAAGACATATGACATGTAAATCATCACACACGCTATTCCTCTTAGGCTAGACGTGAGACCATTTCGACAGCGAGAGCGCCCTGTCAACGTGTTGTTGGAGCCAATTGTTTACAAAGAATTACAAAAGTTGTTGTCCATTAGAATCATATTTCTAGTTAGACACTCCACATGGGTGGAAAATTTGGTTCCAGTAAGGAAAAAGAATGGCGAAATTAGATTTTGTGTTGATTTTCACAATTTGAACAGAGCTTTGGAAAAGGACAACTATCTTGTGCCTTCACTAGATGAGGTGCTACATATTGTTAACGACTCTCAGATGATGCCCTTCCTAGATGGGTACTCCATGTATAGTCAAGTAATGGTGTAATATGAAGATAGGCATAAAACAACATTCACCACTAAGTGGGGAACCTTTGCATACAAGAGAATGCCTTTCAGATTGATCAGCGTAGGCACCACCTTTCAGCATGCGATGGACATTGTCTTCAAGGAAATAATTGGTAAGTGCATCATCATATATATGGATGATCTTATAGTATTTTCAAAGAATAGGGGATACCATGTCTCCAATTTATGTAAGGTCTTCTAGAAATGCAGAGAGTTTGACATTTCGTTGAATCCAAAGAAATGCATCTTCGGCGTGACCGAGGGCAAGTTGTTGGGATATGTCCTCTCGGAGAAAGCAATTTCCATAGAACTTGAACGTGTCCAAGCTATAATGAAGATTCAACTACCAAGCAACAAGAAAGAATTGAAATCTTTCTTTGGAAAGATAAATTTCAAGAAATTCATCACTGGCTTTGTTGGAATAGTTAAGACACTGAATTCCATGCTGAAGCAAGATTTCAAAATAAAGTGGACTCTGGAGGCAAAGCAGGCCTTTGAGGAAATCAAGAAATCCATTGCTAATGCACCTGTGTTGGTCAGTCCACATTATCTTAAGCCGTTCTATATCTACTTCACTTTAGATCATTATTGTGCCAACATATTAACTCAAAAAGATGACGAGGGAAATGAGCACCCAATCGCCTTCATGAAGGCTCCATTAAAATATGTTGAACTCAGAATCACAATGTGGAAAAACAAGCATATGCTCTTGTCATGGGATTCAAGAAGTTTAGACACTACATCCTACAAAACAAGGTATTCACCATAGTGCTTGACCCTTCAGTAAAGACGTTGCTAATACAAAATGAATTAGGAGAAAGACGAGCAAAATGGGTCACTTTGCTTCAAGAATATGACATGGAAATCCAGCCAATGAAATTAGTTAGGGGACAAGCACTTACTCAGATGATATCTGAAGCAAAATTTGAAGCAGAGCCTGAGGTCACAGTTCAATAATATCAACTCGAAGATATCTCCCTAGGGGAGTGGTATGGTGATATTGTCTATTATTTGTTGAACCATAGATGTTTGTCACACTTGAAGGGAGTCCAGAAGTGTGCCCTCAGACTGAAAATCAATAGCTATATGTTGCAAGCTTCTATACTCTATAAGAAAAAGCATGAGGGAATTTACCTCAGGTGCATGGCCAAGGAAGATGCAGTCCAAGTGCTGAAAGAATTCCATGAAAAATTTGGTACCAATCATGGATCAAGTCCCTCTATTGCTCATCAAATCCTGTGAGAAGGATACTACTAGCCCACGGTGTTCAAGGATTCTTACAATCATGTTCGGGTGTGCCATGTTTTCTAGACTGTTGCAACTAGAGAAAGGAAAGTTGATGTCCCACTGCAACCAGTCTTGGAGGTAAGACTGTTCACGCAATGGGGTCTCGACTTCATTGGTCCAGTAAGCCCACCATCTTTTGTGAGTCATAGGTAAATTCTAACTGCCTTTGATTATTATATTAGATGGATAGAAGCTATTGCATGTAGGCAATGTACTACAAAGGTAGTTGTTGATTTCCTTGAAATTTTCATTATCAATCATTTTGGTTGCCCCTATGCTCTTGTATGTGATAATGGTCCCACTTCTGCCTTGCTGAAATTTTCTAGTTGGGCCTTCAACCATGGTATTGCTCTTAAATTCTCATCCAACTACTATCCTCAAGGCAATGTCCTTGTTGAATCAACCAACAAGAACCTAATCACTATCATCAAGAAGTTGCTTGATAGGAATCCCAAGGACTGGCATACCCAACTCTATTTTTCCCTTTGGGCAGATCGTACACGTCACAAGGCTACCATGGGAGATTCCCTGTTTCACCTTGCCTATGGCCTTTTTCTTGTGTTCCCAATTCACCTAAAAATTCCCACCCTCCAATTCATCAATAACTTCTATGAAGAAGGGGATCGAAGGGAGGCCCACTTAGCTGAGTTGCTCCACTTAGAAGATGTACGTGACTGTGCTATTGAAATTTTTTCCAAACATCAGGGCATAGTTAAAAGATGGTTCGACTGTCAAGCCAAAGTAAAGGCCTTTAGAATCGTTGATCTAGTCCTATGCTAGGACAAGGCCCATGAGAGGAAAGGGGGACATGTTAAATTCGACAAGCTTTAGCTTGGCCCCTTTCAAATTGTTGAAATCTTCAAAGAATGCTTTTTGCTTAAAGACCTTAATTGGTGAAGACGTCCCATTGCCTATCAATGGGCAACACCTTAAGCATTATTTCCTCACCTGAGCTATTATAGCTCATCCCTTGTAAATATTTGTACATAGGTTAGGTTAATTTTCCCTTGCTTTCTTGTTTTTCTTTCACTTTTGTTTTGCTTGTTTCCTGGTTGTTTCACCTTGTTGAGGGTATCTTTTGTTCCTGGTGCGGTGGCCATGCTTGGTTTGACGAACGGTTCATTCTATTGCCTGCCCTTGTTTGTTCTCTGGATAAGAATTCATTCCCAACTATCAATTTTTGAATGCCTCTAGGAGTTGGTTTCCTCCTTTGAACTCTGAACTAACCTAGGATTGCATCCTTGTTTGAATCCTTTTTCCACTTACCATGGATCTTACACAAGCACACACTTTAGATGTTTCTAAAGAATTGTGTGGTAATTTCTAAGAGGGCTAGATAAGTAAAAAATCTTAAGTCTGCTCCAGTGACCACTGTGATTCCCAAACCCATTGTAAGCTTCATTTCTTACACAGTTGAGCAAAAGAAAAGAAAGTACTACGAAGTAACATAAAAAAGAAAAGAAAAGTCAAAATTATGCAACTATATGGGTGTACGAACAACTCTATCATGGCTATGAACGCCTAGATGGCAGTAGAGCTATGTTCATGGGGTCACAATGATAAATCCATTGGGGCTATGGATGCCTGACTAGCAACGGAACAATGTCCAAGTTACTGTTGGGGTTAGACAGTTTACGTAGCTTGCCCTTGCCCGATCAGTAGTTGTCTACATGAATTTTGAGGAAAGGAAATGAACTCACCTCGCACACACTTCCATGATGACCCTGTAGTGTGATTCAACCAAGGATCCCGTCCTCAACCTATTTCTTAGTTCACTTTTGGAAACTAGCCCCTGGTCTGCAAAACCAAAGATTTTGGGTTTTGAATGACTATTTACCCTTAGAACGCTAGGAGCGTTCTCCCAACGAAGTCACCATTTGTTGTGCCTATAGCATGCATGCCCTTTTAGGAATGGGGACCCTCTCTTTTTGCTTGTGTTGGGTCGCTTTCACTTCTCATTTTGTGTGCCCCTATTTTTGTGTCCTAAGTGGTCGAAGAACCCTAGAAGAATCATCCTGAGTTGACCAATTTTTGCTACCCTCAAATTTTCAAAGTCTTAACTCTTCATGGGATTTCCTTGGTTGTTTGCCTTCAATCTTTAAGGCTGGTGTCCTCTAGCCAATGCGAGTCTGCCCCTATGGGCCACCCTAAGTAGGTTTCCCTGGTGCCTTCACTATTCCAAACGACTGTCTCACAACATCCTCCCACCTCGCGGGACCCACAGTCAACTTTTCGCTTTTCGTCGATAACCGTCCCAAATGACTAACACCCGACTGTCGTTCGCTCAATGAACTTCGTCATTCGCTCAGCGAACTCCACTGTTCAGGATGCCATTTTCAAAATTATTGAAGGTTGTCATCGTACGAGCATTTAATGAGGGCATTTAATGCCACATTTTCTATAAATAGCGTGACTTGAGCTGTCGTTTTCAAAAATTCTTTGAGGAAAAGTGTCAGAGCTTTCGACCATCGCCTTTGTCGCGCTCACAACCTGCCTCTGTCGATTCAAGCAATGTTAAAGTGTGATTCATCATCATCCAGTGTGGGATCTTGAGGTAAGTTGGTCGTCACCTTCGCCATGTGTTTTCCTTCTACAAATCCAAAATGATTAAGTATTTGCTCGATAAAAAATGATGAAATTGGACAGAAGAACAACCTCCCTACAAAACCCACAAATTAAAACTTTAAAATCATTGAAACAACAATGATCTAGGTTCGATGGAACTCATCATCCCTGGTGTTATTCTTGGGTGTGGCGCTCATGCCCTTCAGGCCCGCATCCCTCTCATCGTTGTTTTTTCTTCCTCGCAAATGATTAACTTTTGAAAGCGATGTTCGTCCATGTCGGGCCCGCATCTGCGGGATGCCCCTTCCACCTACAACTACTTGTACTCAAAAAGATATGTAATAATGTGACATTGAAATAGTTCCAATAAAATAAATGGTTGTGTTGTGTTATTCTTCGTTATTCATTTACTCTTATAGTAAAGAGTTATTTTTTGAGTTCAGAACTTCAGTGTCTATTAATATATTCAAATCGATTTTTCTCCTTTAAGAAATTAAGTAATATAATTTATGCAATATTCACTTGATAATTCATGGTTATATCAGGCCATCAGGGGAGTGCAATCATTTGTTCCACCGATGTTTATGTGTTACAACGATGTGCTTACTTTTTTTAAATCTATCGGTATATCGGGTAGAGCACCTTATGAGTTAGCCCGATAGAGTATTGTTACACTGATACTAGGTTGTGAGCTATTTTATTTGGGCCATCGATGGGGTTGTGATGTGGGTTCTGTCGATAAAGCATTGTTAGGTCAATGCCGATGGTATTGAATTTTTTTAGGAATGGGGGAAGGACTATGAGTACAGGATTTCAAATCTGTTTATGGATGCGATGTAGGCTATAATATGGATCTTGTCACACAAATTTCTGTAATTTGCATTGATCATAAAATCAAAGTGTGTTATATTTTTGTGGTATATCTATTTAAGAAATAAATGCATGCAGATTTAAAAGTAAAACATAAAGCAATACAAATGAAAAAAGAAAGTTGCCATCAAATTGAGAAAAAATATTATAAATACTAAAATTTGTTGTTATTGAATTTCTAATTTGTCGTTGACCTTCTCCCTTGGTTGCCGATATCATTATTCATTTTTTTAAGTCCTTTACAACATTAAGTTATCGACCCCTTGGCCTTGATGTCAATCCTAGCGCACAAAATTTTAAAACAACTTTAAAACACATGTGTCATGTTTATTGTTTTAAGTTAATATCATAAATTACTCAAATTTCAACCATTGGATGAACATTTGATGTATGGTTGTTGTAGGATGGTGAAATCTTACACATTGTTTGTGTAGATTCAACCATCCTCATAGAATAACATGGTTCATTTCTCCAAATAAAATGCTAAACCTAGATCAAACATGCATGGAGAAAAGGAAATACAACCTATTCTATTCTATGATGGATTGGTGCCCTCCATGAAGATGTGAGAGAGCCCTTTCCCAATCCCTTTCTAAGCCAAATGAGATAGACAATGAGTTGCTATGAGCTCAAGTTGCCTATAGTTTAGATACCTTCCAATTGTGTTGTAGAAATGAGAGAAGATGCATTGCTTTTATAGAAGAAGTTGAGAGAAGAGAGGCCAAGTTTAGCCAATGTGGGACTAAATCCCCTCCAATAGAATAGAGCCACTTGGCATGATGGGATTGGTCAAAGCTTGTGCAAGTTTTGGCCAATGTGCCCATTCAAATTTGAAAAATGTCAATAAATGCATGTTGTTGAGGGTTTTGGGGGGAATAATCTTTGTTCAAAAAAGTCAAAGATGAGAGTTATTGAGAGAAAATAGGCTTTTTAATAAATCAATTAAATTGATTTATTGATGCAAGTGGGTGGGTTAGTTAGGAGTTTAGATTTGACTCTAGTTGAGTCAAAAGCTAGAGAATGGTAATTGTGATTTAGAAGTTAATTAATTTAGATTAATTAACTTAGGGGATTTTAGGGATTTGATATTTGATTTGTTTGATTTATTAAATCAAATGAGAAGAACATAGGGATTAAATAATTTGATTTATTTAATGAACCTTAGGAAGTTAATCAATAAATATTTTAATTGATTAATAGCAGAAATGAATGTTAATTTGTATGATGCCTGATTGTTATTTTTGCATGTCTACATTTTGCCCCTCTTTGAAGCAATGTACTTGTTGCATTGGTTCAAAGAATGATGTTACCGATCGAAATTAAAAAATTTCCAATTTTTCGGATGCCCCAGCGAAAATAAGTACGTTAGTACATTGCCCCCTCGAGAGATCGAGCGAAAAGATACAATTTGAGGTGGATCTCGCGACAAAGAGGTTCAAAATGGATGTATGGATGGTTATGACTATATGATAATGATGATGAAAATGAGATGTTCAGAAGATGCTTAGAATAACAAATCTATATTATTTTAAGCATGTTAAATGATTATGCGATGCATGTGAGATGGATGAGATGGATGATGTTGTCCTGATATGATGGTATGACATGATTATGCGAAATGAGAATAGAGATGCAAGATGGATGCATTGTTAGCGTGACAGAAGATAGAAGAATGAGAGGGAAGAAGAATGTAGAAGTCCAACAAGTCTCCTAGTCATCAAGACTTTATTGGATATGATGATGAATGATGATGATGTGTTGCTTATCCAGGGATGGGAAAAGAGCATACCTTTCTTTATGTTTGATAACACACGTAGGTGCGAGGCATCAAGGTATTAAGAACCAGGATGGCGTGGCGCCTAGTGTGATGGACTTTGACTCGACAATCAGATAGTACTCTTGTTCACACTTGACAAACATAACCTTATTCAGAATGCAGTTCAGATATTCTAGACATCTCGGGCCAAAACATAAGAAGGCAAGCCTTCTTATGTGGTCAACAAGATACCTAAAACATCCTTCCTACAAATAAAACAAAGTATGCATGACGAAGTTATTTTACAAGAATATCCAACAAGCACAGCAGATAAAAAGATAATGATCATTGCCCCATTCCTTTCTCTCTAAACCTGTTTTGTTTAGGCATCATCGAGAGGTCCTTGGAATGAGCGCAAAATAAGATAAGTCAAAAAGACCAAAATAAAGTAAACAAACAAGCAAATGTTCTTCGTATCGCTAGCCAGGCTAAACTAATGTGGGGTACCTGATGCTTATGTCCATCGCAGGAAAGCTTCATCCTAGGACATGTAGTGATCAGGGTTTTGGTGAGACTGATTGCGTGATAAGCTATTGATACTCTGAGTTAACCAACTTGCTAACTTACTGACTTAGACCTTCGAGACTTTGACGATTAGGCGTTCACTTTAGAACCTACTAAACTTGCTTCTGACTAACTCACCAAAGGGTGAAAGCGACGATGATTTATTATGAATGATGACAATCATGAGTGAAAGCGAGATGAAATGGATGTACCATTTTGGTTTTTTCAAATGTTTTGAGGCTGTTTTTGGTATTTTTGGAATGTTTTTGGTATTTTCAAGATTTTCCAATGTTTTTGGTATTTTCAAGATTTTCCAATGTTTTTGGTATTTTCAAGATTTTACAACGAACAGACTAACTTAAAGACCTATCCTAGGGGTCTCGGGAGCTCATCCATAGATTAGCCTTGCCTACGTTATATACGCAGAGACCACGTAGTTCGACTGGTGGTGGACTGACTTGATGATAATATGGACAAATGGATTGCCATTTTATTGCCTAAAGGACTGACTTAAGATGCAGACTAGATGGGCAAACAGATTGCCAATGCGACGGACGCCTAAAGGACTGACCCAACCGTCTCGGGGGATGATCAAAGATCAACCTTGCCTACGTTCAAGCTCAGAGACGACGTAGTTCGACAAGGTAGAAAAAACTGACAAGACTAAATGATGAAATTTTTGAAGATTTTCTGATATTTTGACATGTTTTTGGATTTTTGATGATTTTGGAT
Organism: Sequoiadendron giganteum; assembly: GCA_007115665.2. NCBI lineage: Eukaryota > Viridiplantae > Streptophyta > Pinopsida > Cupressales > Cupressaceae > Sequoiadendron > Sequoiadendron giganteum. The sequence continues at coordinate 627,055,364 of CM021107.1, forward strand.
GTTTTTGGTTTTTTTGAATGATTTTGGATGTTTTTGGAATTTTTTGAATGAATTTTCTAAATGTTTCTTGGAATTTTTTGATGAATTTTGAAAAAGATCACGAGAATATACACGAATCCGATCCGATGTTGCGAGAACGTGCCCCCAGTGTGGTGCGATAGACTACTTCGATAAAGGCGGGACAGACTGACCTTTGAAATGCCAAGTAGTTCCAATGGTGGAATATAGTACAGATACCGTCGCAGGCTATGGTATGGATGCGAGCGGATAAGTGGAATGTGATGGAGTGGATGAGTTGTGCAGATCCTGATAGATGGGGAAGGTACTTTATTTACACTTGACGCCTGTTTGCCAGGTTTTCACCAAGGTATTTTGCCCAAAGTGCCACCGAAGTGGTTTTCACTAGAGGACGATTTTTTCTCTTTACTATTTTTCAATCCTTTTCTGATTTTTTTTTTTTGGATTTTTTGATCTTTTGATTTTTTTTTGTTGTCACCAAGATGCCTGTTTGCCAGGTATTCATCGAGTAACCATTTTTTCAGGACTTTTTCTGATTGTTTTTGTATTTTCTGGTTCTATACCTTGCAATGTTTAGGCATAAAACTTTTTGAGATGAGAGCTATTCAGAGGCTCCTGCAGAGGCTCGCCTTCTGGTGTTGCTAGTTGATATGCCCCTGATGTGTAACTTGCAGTGATGACGAAAGGTCCCAGCCAGTTGGGCTCAAATTTTCCCTTTGTATCTGGATTTGGCACGTTCTTTTGGTTTTCTTTCAGCACGAGGTCACCAACTTGGAAAGTGCGTTGTCTAATGTTCTTGTTGTAGCTCCGTTTTAGGCGATTCTAGTACACTTGTAGATGATTAAGGGCATCCATGCGCCTTTCATCTAGTAATTCCAGCTCATTGAGTCTTGTGACCCTGTATTCCTCATCTGTGATAAGGTTTTGCAGTGATATCCTTAGTGATGGGAGCTCGATCTCAATGGGGAGTATGGCCTCTGATCCGTAGACCAGAGAGAATGGGGTGGCGCCTGTTGGCGTGCGGATGCTGGTGCGGTAGGCCCATAAGGCGGGATTTAACTGCAGATGCCAGTCACGACCAGAGTCATTGACTGTTTTCTTGAGGATTTTCAAAATGGTTTTATTTGTAGCTTCTGCTTGGCCATTGCCTTGTGGATAATATGGAGTGGAAAAGCGATGCTTGATTTTGAATTTTTCACACAAGTCACGGACATCCTGATTCTTGAAGGGCGTCCCATTATCAGAGATAATGGATTGGGGGACACCGTACCGACAAATGAGGTAATTCAGGATAAACTTGGATATCTGCTTTCCGGTGATGTAGGTCATGGGAATTGCTTCGACCCACTTAGTGAAGTATTCGGTGGCGGTGATAATGAATTTATGGCCATTGGATGAGGTGGGTGATATTTTACCAATGAGATCAAGCCCCCATTGTGAAAAGGGCCAAGGTGTAACAATAGGATGCAGTTCTTGAGCTGGTGAATGAATAAGATCTCCATGCTGTTGGCATTGCAAGCATTTTCTGACAAAATTGTGTGCCTCTTTTTCCATCGTCGGCCAGTAGTACCCTGTTCTTAGCAACTTTTTAGCCAAGGTCATACCACTTGAGTGTGACCCACACGTGCCATTGTGTACCTCAGTTAGAGCAGTCAGGGCTTCCTCGGGTTTTAAACAACGTAACAGGGTTCCATCGGTACTCCTACGGAAGAGGGTCTCTCCTAGGATGACGAATCGTGAAGTTCTTTTGATGAAAGTGCGTTTTAGGTTTGGGGTGATGTCAGTGGGGAGGATTCCTAACTTTAGGTAGGTGTATATATCATGATACCAAAGATCACTGGGACCAACGAGTTCACATGCGTATTCTGACTCTGGTACCTCGAATGTGGGTACGAGAAGCTGCTCTATGAGGAATTCATGTTTCGAGACGTTACGAGGGATGTCGAGTAAGGATCCAATTGTCTCCATTGCATCAGCTGCTCTGTTGTTTGTCCTTGGTATCTGCTCAAAGGTAATATCGATGAAAGATTCCTTGAGGCTTTCTACCACCTTCTTGTATGGTGTGAGCTTATCATCCTTGGTTTGGTATTCGCCGTTGACTTGGTTGATGATAAGTTGCGAGTCGCCATAGACTTTTAGTGCCATGATTCGCCATTGTGCTGCAATCTTGAGTCCTATGGTCAAAGCCTCATATTCCGCTATATTGTTCGTACAAGGGAATGCCAGCTTGTATGATCTAGGTATGCAATCTCCTTGCGGCGTGATGAAAAACACACCAGCTCCTGACCCATGTTGTGTGTGAGAGCCATCAAAGTATAGCTTCCAGTGGTCTGTTGCATCAAGGTTAAAAAGGGACTCATCTGGGAATTCTGATATGAGTGGATTATCTGTGTAGAGGGGAGCTTCTGCCAGCTGATCCGCAATGACTTGTCCTTTTATGGCTTTTCGTTCTACATACTCGATATCATGTTCAGATAATATCATTACCCACTTAGCCATTCTACCTGTAAGTGCTGCTTTTGTCAATAGGTACTTTAGAGGGTCTATTTTGGCAATCAACTTGATTTGGTGTGCTAGCATGTAGTGTCTGAATTTCTGAGCCGCAAATACCAATGCTAGGCAAGCTTTCTCTATTGACGTGTAATTGAGCTCATGTCCCACCATTGTTCTGCTGATGTAGTAGATAGCCCGCTCGGTTCCCTTTTCATCATGTTGGGCTAAAAGGGCCCCCAGGGCGGCTGTTGTTGCAGAGATATATAGGATTAGTGATTTCCCCACAATTGGTGGCATCAATACAGGTGGTGTAAGTAGATATTCTTTTATTTTGTTGAATGCTTGCTCGCATTTGTCATCCCATCTGAAAGCTACTCCCTTGTGAAGTAGGTGTGAATAGGCAATCTGTTTATCTGCCAATTGTGCTATGAATCTTCGGATGGACTGGAGTCTTCCTTGCAATCCTCTTAGTTGTTTCAACGTTCTTGGTGCTTTCATTTCAAGGATTGCTTTTACCTTTGCAGGGTCTACCTCTATCCCTCTCATTGAAACTATGTATCCTAGCAGCTTCCCTGATTGCACCCCAAAGACACACTTCTTCGGGTTGAGTCTAACCTTATATTGTTCAAGCCTGTCAAAGATAGCACTTAGAGTTGCTATATGGTCTTGTCTCTTCTTTGATTTAGCAAGTATGTCATCTACATAATCTTCGACTGTTTTGTGGATCATGTCGTGGAAGATTAATGTCATGGCTCTTTAGTAGGTAGCTCCTGCATTCTTCAACCCAAATGGCATTACATTCCAGCAGTAGGTGCCCCATGGACATGTGAATGCTATCTTGTGTTGGTCTTCTTTTGCGATCAATATCTGATTGTACCCCGAGAAACCATCCATTAGGGGAAGCATCTCATGTCCGGCCGTCATATCCACTATCATGTCAATGTTGGGTAGTGGAAAGTCATCCTTGGGACATGCTTTGTTTAGGTCTCTGAAATCGGTGCAGATGCGGATGCCCCCTTTCGGTTTTGAGACTGGTACGAGGTTAGATACCCATTTTGGATAGTCAATCGGGCGTATGAAGCCAACATCCAGAAGTTTCTGTAGCTCAATCTTTACAAGCAAGGCTATTTGTGGGTGCATTTTCCTTAGCTTCTGTCTAACTGGTTTTGCTCCGGGGTGAACGGCCAAATGATGCACTACTACTTCAGGATCCAGGCCTGGCATGTCTGCATAGGTCCATGCAAAATTTACCTTTCTCTCCTTTAGGAAAGCTGCTAGTAGTTTTTGTTCTTCTTCTAGGAGGGATTCTGCATAGAAGGTAATTTGTGGTTCTGATTCTGTTCCTAAGTTGACCGGGTTGCACTGTTCTGCCAATACTGTTGACTTCTCCTGGTGTAGAGCAGTAGGGGGGAGATTGAATCCTTCATCCTCTGGTGCCTCAGAGAGGTTTTCGCCATTGGATGCGTCCTTTATTTTTACTATTTTATGGTTAGAGAGTGTCACAGTGTGGTTTTCACTCAATAACTCTGAGCTTATTCTCGATCTTTTTCTTTTGCGACTGAAAGACTCAATCGTCTCCCCATAGTATGCTTGTGTGTCTAGAGTGATATCAAATCCTGCCTTGTGATCTCCACATGGAACAGTATCCCTTAGTCCCATGAATTCGAGAGAGCCTCATCGTTTTTGAATGAGTCTAGAATTGGCGGTCCCCGTTGCTCGTGATCGATGAGTTGGGGGTATACTAAGTGGATTTGGTGGGTTTGTTGGATTGGCTCAGTGGGTGAGACACTAATCATCAATAAGGTGGAATCTTCAAAGAGCCTAGGTAGGCCACCTATGGTGTCATCATCATCACTGCTGCTACAAACGTCAGTTATGTCAAATGTGAAGTTATCGAGAGGTAGGCCTGTGGACACGGGTAATCTAAGATTAGTTGTCGAGACCCGAGGAGAGGACCTGACTGCCCTATTAGGAACACTTCTGCCACGCACAGTTATACTCGGAGGGGTACAGCCGAGGCCAAGGTTCTGCGTTCTTCTTTCTACAATGATGGGCTCCAACCGTCCATCACTATTTCTTCCTAGGCTTTCATTCCTGTTATAGCCCATGCCGAACATCATTTGTAACCCTCTGTTTGTTTCCTCCATGGGTAGGGTGGGAGTGGGTCTTTCATCTTGGTACAGAGTGTTTGTGATGTCCTCCTCGTCCACATTTTCTTGACTGAGATCCCCCCAACTGTGGAATCCAGAGGGTTCTGTTCTAGTGCGGACAGGTGTTTGAGTCAATTGTGGTTGCCCATGTGATCTAGGAGATTGTGGTAACTCTCCTACAACAAAAGCATTTCTCTTCATTCTATAATCACCGCATCCATTGTCCTGTATCATGTTCTTGATCTCGGATATGTCGGGGATGGCGGGTGTCTCTGTCGCAGAAGTGGAGGCGAGATTAGCTGGGTCTATGTATGAAGTGGATGGTCCTTCATCATTTTTAGGTACTTGAGGGATCTTGTAAAACTTGGCTTCCAAGTTTTTGCAATAGGCGAAGGGTTCAGGATCCCCATATATGGTAACCTCCTCGTTTTGATATGAGAACTTAATGCACTGATGATAGGTTGAGGCCACTGCCTTCATTCCGTGTATCCATGGGCGTCCCAGGAGGATGTTGTATGGCAAATCAAGGTCAAGAACTTGACAAGTTGTTTCCATGGTTGCTGGCCCCACTTGGATGGGGATCTTGATAGTGCCCTGAGACACTCTTTCTTGGTCATCATATGCTCTTATGGTGATACTTTTGTTTTTATTGATGGAATCTTCGGCGAATCCCAATTTATTTATAAGTTTCAGAGAACAAATATTAAGACCTGCACCACCATCTACCAGGACTCGCTTGACTTTCTTTTTATGAACTAGGATTTGGAGGTGAAGTGCCCGGTTATGAGATGGCTGCGGGGGGAAATCTTGGTCCGAAAATGTGATGAGATTCGGGGTAACGATGTTACCTACCATAGCCTGAAATTGCTCTGTGTCAAGGGTAGCAGCGACGGTAGAGGCAGCTAGTGCTTCATCCAGGATCTGTCGATGAGCGGCGGAGATTTTTAGTAATTCCATGATGGATATTTGTGCGGGTGTTCTCTTCAGTTGGTCAATTACATTGTAATCATAGGGGACAGCCTTTGTGTTGGTAATGGGGGTCTTAGCAGGTGCCCCGGCAATGGTAACTTTTCCGCCTCGTGTGGTGACTCCACAGTCATTGTTGGTTCCCTTGATATTTATGACAGTGACCAACTCGTCGACACATCCGACTATCTCCTCGTATACTAGATTGGCACTAGCATACTTTTGTTTACCCTTATTATTCCCTTGGTTATTTCCCTGATTATGATTCGGCATCGGATTCGTGTAGATTTTTAGGTCTTGGTTTCCGGCCGGCTGCTCGATGTTGATGACCTTATCCTCAATGAGGTCTTGGATGATATTCTTGAGTCTCATGCAGTTGGCGGTGGTGTGTCCTTTAACTTTGTGGAAGTCACACAGGAGATTCTCGTTGTACCACGGCGGTTTGGTCATGGGCTCTGTGTATTGTTCGGAGTTAGAAATTTTGATTAGGTTTTCTTTGACCAATTTCTTCATGACAGACTCAATCGATTCGCCAAGGGCTGTGAACTTCCTCTTGGGGGGAAACTTGTTACGGGGAGGTGGTCCTCCTTGATTACCCACATTGTTGACTTGGCTGGTGGAAGGTGGTTGTGATTGTGCTACTACCGCATTAGCCTACACATTGTTGTGATTATGAGTTTGCGGATGATGATTTTGGGTATTTTGCTTAGGAGCACTGATGACTACCTTAGCATCAACCACGCCGTCGTTCGTGATATTTTTGTTCCTCGACCATGTTCGAGGTTTATCATTGTAGTTGTTGGACGGGCGGTTATCCTGCGGTGGAGTGAATGTAGGTGCGCCTCCTCGCGCAGTAAGGGCTCTTTCGATGTTGAGCGCCTTTGGAATTAGTTGATCGTAAGATGTGATGCACTGCATTTTTAGGTAGAACGCCAGGTTTTCATCTAAGTTGGCTATGATGGTGCAAACTTGTTGTTCCTCTGGCATGGCCCACTTGCTCTGATTGGCCTTGGATCGCCATCTTTGCAAGAAGGATGCAAATAACTCTCCTCTTCTTTGTTTGAGTGTAGATAGTTCTTCTAAACTGACATCCGCACCCATATTAAAAGCGTAATTTTTAAGGAAAGCCTCCACAATTTCCTCGAATGTTTTAATGCCCGTAGGTAGGCGAGAAAACCATTCCATAGCTGGACCAGTCAGGCTTCGGGGAAAGAGCCGCATTAGATACGTGTCATCATATGCGACTTCCATGCAGTGCACCTGAAATTCCCTGACGTGGTTTTCAGGGTTGCCTGTTCCATTGTACTTATCAAATTTGGGGATCTCAAAACCCTTTGGAAACGGTACCATGGTGAGACTCCTATCGAACGGATAAGGGCACAAGTTTCCTGGTGTCCTTGTGGTTTTTCCTGCTTGCAAGTCCAACACCTGCTGCGAAAGCAATTTGATCTGTGTTGCGACATCTTTGCTTGGGTCGGGGGGCGGGATGAATGAGTGGTGAGGTGTTGGAGGTGTTTGATGGGTGGGGAGCATACTGGTCGGTGTTTGCTGCGAGCTTGGTTGTGTGTTTAGGGCTTGTTGGTAAGCTTGCATTTGTGCCAACAACGCTTGTTGTTGATCTTGCTGTTGCTGTTCTAATAGCGCTTGCTGTTGGTCCATCTGCTGTTGTTCCCATGAAGCCTGCTGTTGGTCAAGTTGTTGTTGAGCTAGTAACGCTTGTTGTTGGTCTAGCTGCTATTTTGCCAACAATGCTTGTTGTTGGTCGAGCTGCTGTTGTGCCAATAAAGCTTGTTGTTTAGCTTGGTGTTGTGCCTGAAAGTCTTACAGGGCTTGGTGGTAGGCTTGCAGGTGGATTGCTTGAAATTGCGCTTGGTATTGAGCTTGTGTCTTTTGTTGGGCTTGAGCTTGAGCTTGGGCTTGAGCTTGCGCTTGCGCTTGTGCTTGTGCTTGTGCGGCTTGTGCTTGAGCTTGAGCTTGTGCTTGTGCTCGCGCTTGTGCAGCTTGTGCTTGAGCTTGAGCTTGTGCTTGCGCTTGTGCTTGAGCTTGAGCTTGTGCTTGCGCTTGTGCTTGTGCTTGCGCTTGTGCGGCTTGTTGTTTTTGGAGTGCCTTTTGGCGGGCAGCTTGTTGTGCGTTTTACAACATGATGGAGAATGAATTGGTCGTGTTGTGCTTTGGCGGTGGGATTGGTGGTGGAGCAGGAATCATGCCAACTGTCGTGGCGGGTGGAGGGATTGCGGTTGTGACTGTGATTTGGGTTGTGGGCGGGGTGTTTGAGATAATTGGTCCTTGATGAGGCATGCTTTGGGAGACTTGAGGACCAATGGATGCATTAACCGTGGTGACAGGAATGGTTGCGATTTGTTGTGAGGATATGGGCAAAAGAAGCGGGTTCAAAGTGGTGGTCAGATGGCTTGGATTAGCAAAATTTTCGATGGTTAAAGGTGGAAGACCTATTCCAGGAGGTGATGCAGATGTGAAAGGAAGTGGGGGAAGGGATGACGCACCACTTTGGAAAGAGAAGGGATTGATAGCTTCTGTCATTCCGAGCAAACCAACTTCCTCATGCGGTGGGGGAGTTGGTATGTTCAATTGATAAGCTGGTGTGGCATGAAATGAGGATGAACCAGTGGGATTATGAAATGTGAGTGGGATGTAAGGGTGAAATGAGTTTTCCGGAATAAATGTAGGGGTGATGATTGCTTCTTCATTGGCCACAAGGCAGTGTTCTTGCAATTCTTGGAACATGGCACTCCCCTTGTTCACAATCGGGGAGGTTGGTGTGATGATTGAGGTGATGCAAGGTATTTCTTGATTGATATTTGACAACGGGGATGCAACTGCACTAGTGCTTGTGTTAAGGTTGGGAGGGGGCATGTCCCCTCCTCTTTCTATTGAATTTATGCATTTGAACATAGCACTAACAATTTTATGGTTCTTAGGATTTTGAATCATTTCCATGATTTCCTCTGGTGTCATCCCTATGTCTTCATTTATGTCATCCTCTTGATGACTCTCCTCTTGAAGATTTTGTGATGATACGGGAGAGTTGCTTGGGGGATTGCTTGATCCTGCTAGGTTCACTTCGATATTTAGATGACTCATGTCCATAGAAGTTGATATGTCTCTGATATTCTCCATGTCCTTCTTGTGTTGAGATCTTGTTTGGACCATAAAAATAGGGATTTGTTTGATCCTAATCCTTTAAGTCCAAAAAGAGAAGAACTAGGGTAGATAAAAGATCAAAGATGGTGATGATGATGATGGGTTAAAATGGATGAGATGAGTGAATGAAACCTTTGGAAAACTTTTTGAATGTATGTGCTAAACTTTGAAAGGGCTTTTGATTTGATTTGAATGTGATAATTTGACTAGATGCGTTAAGTCAAACAAGATTGGTTGTGAAGTTGTTTTTCCTAGGAAGTTGTGTTATCCTAAGGGAACTTGCATGAAAATGGATGAATTGACAAAGTGTGTTATGCCAATGTTTTGGAGAACTAATAGACTTTAAGAAGTTGTGTTATCTCAAAGAAAATTTGTTCAATGATTTGAGACTATGTTGGCTAAGTGTGTTAAGCCAAGATATGATGATGTTGGTTTAGCCCTCTAAGTTTAGTGTGATGTTTGATTCTAGAGTTCTCAAAAAAGGTTTGATGATGAAATGAGACTTTGATTTGATGGATGAATGAAGGGGAATGACAACTTTGATCTTGAACCTTAACCTAGATGTGAATCTCTTTCTACAAAACCTCGGTGTTGAAGAACACGCTTGACTTCCTATGGGAGAAATGCAAATCTTTGAAACAATTCGGGATTTTGTTGACAATAAAATGCATATAATGCTGGATTGTTCCTTGAGGCTTTTCTATAAAATTTATAAACCAATCTTTCCCTGAATTCGAAAAGTCTCTCAAGACGCTCCTCACGAGATTTTAGACTAAGCTTCTTGAACTTTGGTTTCGGGATTTTGATCTTGCGGGAAATCATGTTAGAAAACACATGTGTAATCCAATTTGTCTTTTTATGTTGGTTAAATGAGGTTCTTTTTATCCAAGACACTTGCTTGCTTAGGTTTTCAAACTATATGTCTAATGTCCCATTCTCTTTCTCATCCCACAATGTCCTTTGTGTGGAAATCGAGGAAAATAGGGCAAAAGTTCCTTATGTTTATCCTTATTGGAAACAAATGATGATAGAATTTGCACACTTAGAAACCTCTAGGAATGTGATTCCTAGGGAAAGCAAGAGTGGGCAAGTTCGTCAATAGGTATTTGTTCCCCACAAGGTGTTTGAAATTTCAAGGTTTTTGTGTATGTTTGTTTTCCAAATGTTTTCAAGATCAAGCAATGTGTTTTTTCCAAGCACTTTCACACTCCTAGGTTGATGAGACAATACCTTGTTGGGTTCCCACTTGGATAAATCCAGCTGCGCATATCTTGTGCGAATGGCTAAATGCTTGACCACACTGGCTCCCCTCCACGACACTCACTTATTCGGGTCAGCCAAGCATTAGTACCCATGAATCTCCCATGGCATACTTTCCATTTCCACAACAAGACCGCATGTTACGTGGGGCGGCTTCAAAGGACATAACCTTTTGCACCAACAAGATAGACAAGGTTTTGGCCAATTTCTAAACAAGGGGTTCTAATTCGGGCATTCCGTTCGTGGGGGATTATCCAACATCGGCGAGAGTCCATTGCTGTCCATCTCGTCGGAATAATCCTCGTGATTCTTGAACTTTCCTCAAGAATCCACACTTATATACCGGTTGGAAGTCGCTTGGCTTTAGCGTGTTCCCGGTTGGGTTGTTCCCTTGGGTGATTACTTTTTCCCACAAGGCAGGCCCTCTAAGATAAACAAAAGCGAGCTAACATATCCCGTTGTTCACACAACCTTCGTTGAAAAACAAAGGGGAAAACCTCCGCAATATGTCATGCTCACACTCGCATGTTTTGTTCAATTTTTAGATCCCAAATCGAAGTGTGGAGGCAATCTTTTTCACAAGTTAATATCACCAAAATACTTTTGATTCTCAAGATCGCTGTGAAGCGCGAGAGAAGTGCATACGCATTTCAATGATGTTAATTTGTGAAAAAAATTGGAAGACATGAAAGACACTTGTTCATTTTATACCTCAAAGCAATGATGAGTTCGTTTTAGAAGCACCAATTGAAATGTGAAGTTTTCCTTGTTCAATTTTAAGTCCAAATTGAAATTTAGTAAGTGTTTCTAAGGTTCAATTTTATCCCAATTGAAGAAATCAAGTCAAGTGATTAATTTTAAACCCAAATTGAAATGTGCGTTGGTTTAAAATAGAAAACGAGAGTACAAAATGAACATTCTAGATTGTTACAACAAGCATTAAAAAATGCTTTTTTCAAGTTTTGATTTCAAAAAGAATCTTTAACTCTCATTTGTTCGCCTTCGTTCCAATTTTGATGCTCGATTCAAATGTCAACCTTCCCTGCAAATAATACAAAATTATCACCAATAAGAAATGACTTTTAAGGAATCGATGATAACATAATAAATACAATTTCAAACCAATAAAATTCCTAAACTTGTTAAAAACAAGAAAATGATCCTATGAGAGATAAAGATTTTGTAGGTATCCTTTGGATTTGATAGGTAATGTTTGACTTCAACCCACAATAGAGCCTTCTTGTATATTATGAATCCTTAAGTCATAAAATCAACAAAGTCAGTAAATATAAATGAGATATGTTCAACACTTCATCCCTATGAGTTTTCATCATATGGATAAATATAAATGAGATATGCTCAACACTGTATCCCTGCACCATAGAAAAAGTCAGCATTTTAAAATAATAAACACACTAGAAATTCTGACCAAGCTTCTCCATATTTTCTTCAACAAAATCTCTCAAAAGATTACCTGACCTCTTGTCTTTATTATGCCACCCACCATTTGGTACCTCAAATACAGAGATTTTATTTTGTTTTAGTCATATCAAATGCCATTGGGAGGTACAAAACTGCGTAGCAATGGTATTTGGAGATCCTTCAAAGTAGACACAAACGGTAGGTGTAAAGTTGAATTTTGTAACCTCAACCAGCAATGTAGGATAACAGAGTTTTTAAAATCTTAAACTAGATTTCTACATAGACATGATGTCTAGCACACAATTCTTTGCTATAAGAATAACTAAAAGCATTCCCTACACTTAGAAGTTACCCAAGACAAACAAGGCACCACCATTAATATGCCGACAATAATAAGTAATGTGCCAGGAAACATAATTATCAGATGAAGGAGTCAAAAGCAAATAACAAATAAATGATCTGTCAGACATCTTAAACTAATGCGCCCAACAGCAACCTGAGTCTCTTCCAAAAGTCAACATATAATAAGCTGCACCTGTGCATAGAGGAATTTTGTTTGATATTATAAATGGAAATGTGCAGACAGCGCTCATGTACGCCAGATGGGGAAGCATAAGACAGGTACACGAACTGTTTGATAGAATGCCTAAAAAAGATTGTGTCTTCAACAACTTTACCAGTGACTTTTCTGTCCGTGCTAAGAACGAAGCTCTGTTGGTAGTCAGAGATTGAATAATCCGTCAAGAAATAAAGTTTTTTAGCAGTACAGACAAGCAACATTAATGATGTAATGGACTATCATAAGGACAACAGCTTTGAAAGGAGATAAATCTTGAGTATCTAAGGCGATTTGAAAAATCTACGAGTATAGCCATTGAAAGCATGAGCAATAAATTTGGTCAGGGATTAACATGTATAGCACCGAACATCAACATCATCCTACTGTCCTTGTCTATCCAAAAGGCATTGAAACTCAAAGAACTAAGACACTAATGTGTATCACTGTAACTCCAGCCCCGTGGCCCTTTAAAATCTCCAGAACTGTAAGAAATTGTACGCAGCAACTAAAGTTATTGCAAAGGCTTGTTCAAAATGTGATTCGATCTCTGTAAGATTGAATCTATGGATGTATTGTGCATCGATGCCCCTCCAAGCGTAAAGGTGTAGGACTAAATTTGTGAGCACTTATAGTATCTACAAATCGATCTTTCCTGCAGCTCTTAATGAGGCTAAGAATGTCGCACTATACACTCTATGAGATATGCAACAAAGCATTTAGAATTTTCTGCAACAACAAGAGCAGTAGATGGCGCTCAGCAAAAAAAAAAAACAATAAATGCCTGTTGCACCTGACATTAACAACAACAAACACGCATTGATCTTCAATATTAACACCATAGTGGTAAAAAAAACTGGTAAGATTTCACTCTTTAGTATTGACAGTGTACACAAATAAAGGTTAAGTCTTTCCTTCACTGATTCAAGACTTCATAAGTATTTTTAAATGAAACCATATTTACCACAGTGGACACTGGCATTGTGTAAAAGACAGAACTTTAGCTCACCATGAAAGCTAGATTTAAATCAGATATTTTATAGATTTACAATAATCTATTTTCTGACAATGACTTAGTATTTAGCACTAATGAGTGGGCAAAAGGAAGGAGTGGTTCTTTCTACGCTGTCAAATCATTTCTTTATCTGATTCTCCATACTGCTCTAGTAAATGCAGTGCCCTCAGCAAAGGCGGCCTCCTTCTCGTGTCTTTATGAAATGCCTTCCTTGTTATATCTTACAAACGCCCCTTCTATCAGCCTTGACCCGTGCTCTCTCAGGCCATTCCATGATGAAAGGCGCTAGAGTCATATGATGGAATTCAACGACCAACACATGTATCTTGAATGAGAAATAACGGTGACAAATCAAGATCATAAAACAGTATGCTGAGAAATAATATGAAATCACCGAGTGCTAAAAGAGTTAAAGGCTTGGACAGAAAAACAAAATGCAATAAAAAGGCGTAAAGCAAGAATATTTTATCACTGGAATATGTAATGCCATGAAAAGACCTGTCACCTCAGAAAGAAAAACAAAGGCAAAGTTGTAGATCTTTTATTGGCGCCCCAAGTTATGGTTCCCTTCAAACAGAACAACTTGCCCAGTGTCCTTAATGGTTGGTGAGTATACCAGTCTGATCTTTCACTTGTATAGGGAAAATGGGTCACAATTTCTGACAACAAAAAGGAAAGATGATTGTTCCGGTGCTAGTTGGCATGGTTTTTTTTTTTTTTTGTTTTTTTGATAACACTATGACCCTCATAACAAAGTACTTTGTTCTGACTGCAAGTATGTAAATATAATGCAGTGATATAAATAACTATAGCAGTGATATAATACTTCGAATAGTATTTGATCCTATGATGCATACGTTAAAAGAAAAATAGAGACAAATGGAAAAGATTATATAGTCCTATCAACTGCATGAATTGATATCAAATAGATCAAAACAAAGACTATATTTTTTTTCCCTCCTTCTAGCGTCATTTGTAGGATGGTGAAATCTTGCACATTTTTTTGTGTAGATTCAATCATCCTCATAGAATAACATGGTTCATTTCTCCAAATAAAATGCTAAACCTAGATCAAACATGCATGGAGAAAAGGAAATATAACCTATTCTATTCTATGATGGATTGGTGCCCTCCATGAAGATGTGAGAGAGCCCTTTCCCAATCCCTTTCTAAGCCAAATGAGATAGACAATGAGTTGCTATGAGCTCAAGTTGCCTATAGTTTAGATACCTTCCAATTGTGTTGTAGAAATGAGAGAAGATGCATTGCTTTTATAGAAGAAGTTGAGAGAAGAGAGGCCAAGTTTAGCCAATGTGGGACTAAATCCCCTCCAATAGAATAGAGCCACTTGGCATGATGGGATTGGTCAAAGCTTGTGCAAGTTTTGGCCAATGTGCCCATTCAAATTTGAAAAATGTCAATAAATGCATGTTGTTGAGGGTTTTGGGGGGAATAATCTTTGTTCAAAAAAGTCAAAGATGAGAGTTATTGAGAGAAAATAGGCTTTTTAATAAATCAATTAAATTGATTTATTGATGCAAGTGGGTGGGTTAGTTAGGAGTTTAGATTTGACTCTAGTTGAGTCAAAAGCTAGAGAATGGTAATTGTGATTAGAAGTTAATTAATTTAGGTCAATTAACTTAGGGGATTTTAGGGATTTGATATTTGATTTGTTTGATTTATTAAATCAAATGAGAAGAACATAGGGATTAAATAATTTGATTTATTTAATGAACCTTAGGAAGTTAATCAATAAATATTTTAATTGATTAATAGCAGAAATGAATGTTAATTTGTATGATGCCTGATTGTTATTTTTGCATGTCTACAGTATTTTCTTCAACTGGTCGATTATGTTGTATTAATTGGTAGGAGAAGAATTTGTTTTGATTATAGAAGAAGTATCAAATGATTTATTCGTAACTCCTTTCAATATTACCTTAGCTTGTCCCCTTGTTGTCACATTGACTGGTTGATATTCTTGATTTTCTCTGATTTTTATGACGTTTATATCTAATTTTCATTTGTAGCAATGTTTGTGGTTTGATGATTAGCTGTAACGATGCTATTGTTATCATGAATACATTTTTGTATTATGAGTTTGATAATTAGCTGCAATTGTGTCATCAATACAATTACCAACAACAATAAATGTATTTATTTGATTTTCAGCAACAACATGGTCATGTTCATCATTAGTATTATTTTCCACTCCCTCTATATGGAGAATAGTGGAATCATAAACGTAATTTACATTTTTACCTTTACCATATGTAGAAGATGATTCTCCTTTTTGGTAATTTGGTAAAGGATTCTTGAAAGCCCCATGATCATTGTTTGTTTGTAGTCCTTCAATAATTTTTTATTTTTTTTAAATCAGATCTTGGATTAAATGTTTCAATTGCTAACAGTTGTTTGTTTTGTGGCCTTTTCTTTTATGATAGTCATAGTAATGTGCGTCATTCCACAAAAATGGTTTGACTTGTGGATCCCAATTTTGTGACTCTTGTAACATTACAATTTTTTCTTCAATAATTTTCTTTAATGTTGATTCCAGTGATTGTCCTAAAGGTGTGAATTTCCTCTTATTTGATGGCTTTTGGAATGATTGTGATTTAGATCCGACATTGTTTGAATTGTTATTTTTATTTGTATTTAGGTTGCTACCTTGGTTGTTTTTTCAAGTTGTCTTTTTTGTAGTTGCTATTAAATTGAATATTGGTTTTTGTGTTTTGTGTTTTAGTCACATCATCATTGTTTCCAACATTTCTATATTTTTTCCAAAACTTGGGTTTATCATTGTTGTTGTGATTAGAGGAGTTGGCATTTTTTGATCCTTCATCGTATGTTTTTAGGACTCCTCTCTTGACCAAAGCTTCTTCTATCTTGAGATCATTTTCAATCATTTTCTCGAATGTAGGTGGACATTGTAGCTCAAGTCTATAACTCATATCATCATTTAAATTATCAATGAATAATTCCATCTTTTCCTTTTCAGGTATGGAACGTGGATATCTTACAAACAACCTTCTCCATCTTTGCAAAAATGAGAGAAATGTTTCACCTTTATTTTGTTTAGTATTGCAAAGATCATTGTGATATCATGTTGTATATTGTAGGAGTATTGAGCTATGAATTTTTTAACCAAATCTTCAAAGCATCTAATTCCCAGAGTTAATTTAGAGAACCACTCCATACATTGTCCACCTAAGCTTCTTGGAAATAGAATCATCAAGTATGTCTCTTCATGAGAAAATTCTAATCTCATAGCTTGAAATTCCCTTACATGGTCAAGAGGATCTATCTTTCCATTATATTTATCCTACTTGGGAAACTCATAGTGTTTTGGAAATAGAATCATGTTCACATTCTGAGCAAAAGGATATGGAAAAATATCCTGCAACAAGTATCTTTTAATTGTTTTTGTTTGCATATCTTGGAATTTTTGTTGTAAGGTTTGTAATTGATGTTTCATTGCATCCATTAAAAATTCCTTTAGGTGTTCAATCTCAGTCTAAGTGTTAATTGATGTTTCCTATTTGTATTTTTTGGTTTAGTCTCAACTCTTTTAGGTGTTCCTATCAATCTATTAATATCAAAGTCCTTTGGAAATTTTACACCTAGATCCGCTAACATTAACAGATACATTTCCCCATCCTTTTCCAGAATTTTCTCCATAAACTTATGGAATTTAGGGTCTTGTGCCATATTTTGTAGACCCTCTTCATATATTTCATCATTATCATGTTGGTTGGATCTGTTGAGTAGATTTTCCTCAATCTCAAACATGTTGTTTTGGATTTCAATTTCCTTCTCTTGAAGTTTTAGTCTTTGTGACCTTGTAAAAACTGGCATATAGATGTTATAATTATCCACTAAACTTTGATCTTGGCTTGATATAGTGTCAAGAATGTTAACTTGAGTCCAATGGAATGATAGATTCTATTGATCAGACTAAGTTGACAAGTATGATTATACAACTTCCTTTCCTGAAGTAAGATGACTGATCGTGATAATGAAACTTAGCTTTTAATCAGATTTGTTTGTTTTAGACACTTTTAGGATGATAGATCTTGGTTTAATTTGAAGAATTTCACTTGTAATGTTCATTTTTTGAAAGTTTAAGACTCTAGTTTGATTTGAGAAAGGATTTTGTTCTGAGAAAAATCTAAATTCTAATGTAAAAAAAGAGTCTAACAAATAATGAAAACAACTCTATGGATTTTTCTTTGGTGAATGCACTATAAAAGTTCACTGATGTGCTAAATGAATTGGTAGATGTGCTAACAAACTAGTTTGATGCATTGTTAAATAGGTTAAATATGCTATACTGTTCCATTTATGTGCTATAATTTTCTTCCTATGCACTATATTGTTCCTCCAATGCACTAGACTATTCCTCCTATGGGTTAAAAGATGGGTCAATGCACTGTTAAACAATTTGGATGTGCTATAATAGAGAGAAAATACACTATTCTAGAAGTATTCAAGATTTTGACATTATATTTTTGCTCTAGTTTTTAAACAATGAATATGTTTGACTCCAAGGTATGAACTTATGATTTGATGACCTTGAATATGATTTGTTTGTTGTGGACTATGGAAAATGATTGCTTTTATTGGATGATATCTTTTTGAAAATGAGTTACACACACAACAACAAGTTTGCAAACAGTTGTTTCAATTCTACACATTGAACATATAGTGTGTATTCTAGAATCAAGTCTGATTCTTTCAATTTTTACTAGTATAACACAATAAAGATAGTTCAAGTATTTTTCTATCTCAAAAGGTCACTAAAATTACCACATCCCACACTTGAAACTATGTCAGCTCACACAGTCGTGTCAGCCCCTAGAGGGTGCCCATGTTTTTTCCTTTCCCAATTCTAAACCAAAGTCAAATCCTCCACTTTTGGCTAGGTTATCTGATAGTTATATGGTGAGTGTATTGGGGGTAGATTCTTCCCTCCCCTTGCATTGTGATATAGAAAGTGTTTGGAAACTAACATGGTTGGATTCTAACTTAAAGTTCATAGGTAAGGTTTTCGTTCAGTG
Source organism: Sequoiadendron giganteum (assembly GCA_007115665.2). Taxonomy (NCBI): domain Eukaryota; kingdom Viridiplantae; phylum Streptophyta; class Pinopsida; order Cupressales; family Cupressaceae; genus Sequoiadendron; species Sequoiadendron giganteum. The sequence goes on from CM021107.1 coordinate 627,073,463, forward strand.
TGGCAATAGATAAAATCCCTTAGGAGACCTCCCAACCTTTAGAACAAAGGATTTGGGGATGGTTATCTTGCACACTTTCATCGAATTTCGGACTTTCCTCGAATTCACTTTTGATTATAGTGGGTTGAAAAACCTAGCTTTGGTTGTTCCCACTTAGGTCGTTCCTGTAGGGTGAGTACTTTTTCCCACTACAGTAGGCCTTCTAAAGGTGTTAATAAAAGCATGAAAAGTGAGTCTAGCATTCTGATCACCCAATGAAGGGGAGAGGACAAGTCTATCACTTCCAACATAGTAAACAAGGGGTTCAATTATCCTTTTACTTAAGATAGATGCCTAACTTAACCAAAAGAAAGCAATAATAAATTCCAAAACCATGTAAACACCTTTAGTAATTTTTAGTTTTCGTCTTTGACCAGCATAAATGTTTTAAAAAATTGTCTTTGACCAACGTACCTTGTACCTGTAGCACAAAAAAACATAGATTAATATCCAAAATTTTCAATTTTCTATAAAAATAGTCTAATGTGCTAAAACTTTAAGCATATGCGCTAAACATTAGATGTGTTGTGAAAACTGATAGATGCGCTAAAGTGATAAATGAATGCACTAAAATAATTATTGGATGTGCTATAACAACATTCGAATGAGCCGTAACAGTATTTGTATGCGCTGAAATATCTGTCGGATGCGTCGTAAAAACTTCTAATCACACTAAAATAGAATCATGTCAAATTTGTAGTTACTTTCCAGAAAAAAAATATTGATCATGGGGATTCGGGCCCCATGGTACGTTCCATTTTATGTGTGTGGAAAATATGTGTAAGTGGAATATAAGAAATACTCCTTAATGAAACTAGATTAGAGAATTCAAACAACAAATTTAATCTATTTGAAGCATAATAAAATCTCTAAAATTATTCCATTGATCTCTAACTCCAAAGATTTATTAAATCAAAGTGTCTTTTAGATTGTGTGCACTATGATTATTAAAATGACAACCTAGAGAATAAGAATGATAAACTAAATGATATGTTGTGATGAAATGAAAGCTATGATAATGAAATCTATGATATTGTGATACTAATATGAAATGATATGATAAAAATATTGTAAACTAAGATGCAACTGATATGATATGCTATGATTATAAATGTTAATATAATTGCTATATGATTCTATATTACTAATTGCTTGTATGCTCTAATATGATTTCTACAGAGTAAAATTGCATAAAAGTTGGATCCATTTCCTGTAGCAAGAGGTTGCTTTTATAGATTTTCAAAGGCAATTAATGATGTGGTACTAAGCAATGGTTTAGATTTGATCTAGATAAATTAATGGTAGAAGATGAAGAAGTTGGTGAGGAAGAAGGGGAAATGTTTTCTCTCAACAAAACATTGTGCCAAGTGATTAGGAAGAAATTGTGGATCCATGAAGCCAACTATTTCCAACTATTAAAGTTTGTTTCAAAATTGGCTGGAAAGATAAAGTAAAATTGAATGCAACTTGAAGCCTTCAACTTTGTTGAGAGAAAAGTTGTAGACATGTGCTCAATTAGAATTTTGAGTTATTCAATTTTGGAGGGAAGATGTATTATTAAATAAAATAATTGAAATTTGTTTATTTAATAAAAGGAGATGATAATTAAAGAAACTATGTGATTTTGTTTATTTAATTAAGATGGAAGAATTTAGATAATTAAATAAAATAAACTATTAAATTTGTTTTTGATAAAGGAAAAAATGGGTTTTACAGGGACCCGAAACCATAGAGTTTACAAACAAGAGAAAAAAAAACCATTAGAGTACCCTAAGAAACGAAGGTTGCAACACAGAAAAAAGAAAAAAAGGACAACAACCAACAACCCAGAGCCAAAAAAAGCCAACAAGAAGCCAACCACAAGAACAACCAAAGCTAACCAAAGGACTTTAAAGTCTCAGCAACCTCAAATTCAAGGTTGCACATCTAAACTATTAAATTTGTTTATTTAATAGAAGAAAATAGAATGTGAATTATATAAATAAATATTTCTATTTATTTAAAAATAGATGAATTAAAGGTTCATTAATCAAATAATTATATTTAATTAATCAGATTTATCCAGACCATTTTTAGGTGTATATAGGACCCATTCACCACTGTTTGAATGAGTCCTTAGTGACCCCCAAAACAACACTTTTTCAGTAAGGTGCACATCATTTCAACTTCTTAAAATCCTTCCTTATTGTTGTTATAACAGTTAGGATTTTTCTTTGATTGTTATTTAGGCACTTTACACTTCATAATCGAATGAAACATTCCTCTAAACATAACCAAAATTAGGTCCATCCATTTGGTCAATCCCCATTTGGATGAACCTCGTTTTCTATGTTTCAATTATTAAAAGTTATAAAAAAAATCACTTTTTTGTTTTGTTTTTTAATGTATATTTAGAATCTCGGTGATCCCACAAAGCTGGTTTACAATTTTTTAGAGGAACTGATTTTTGCTGAAATCGCACATTTTTAGAAAATATAATGATTTAAGCCTTTAAAAGTTCCATTTTAAGGATTCCAATTGAAGAGGGTTTGATCAAACCACCTTATATCAAACCCCCTTGGATAGAACCTCGCTATTTTTAAACTATACTTATAAATGAGTCTCCTTTACACCTATCAAAATGCTGATAAAAAATCACTTTTGATTTACCTTTTGGGGGATCAAATGAATTAATTTAAAATTTATTTAAAATGATTATGGTAGTCCTTGAAATGAGCTATCGCACAAATATAATTTTAATATGTTTTGGTTTTACTATGTATGCGTTTTTTTAGTTTTACTAAACATAGGTTTTTCATCGAAAATCAAGCTCTCTATTTTGCACATGTGGAAAAATAGAAAATTATCAAAATATTTTAAAAAAAATATGTTCGTGTTGGGTATTGATGTCCTTGATCCATTAAAAAAATAAAAATTTAATTTTGATACATACAGAAAAAGTTATGTTGTATATAGTCCACCTATGTCTGAATTGCAATTTGTTTGACTTTTAAAATTTATTAAGGATAAAATATTCAATAAAAAACTATGAGACCAATTGAAAGTACTAGATATTATAGTTAAAAATATAAATTCAAAAAATTAGAATTTTATCCTTCATAGAAAAAAAGTTATGTTGTATACAGTGAGCGTCACTTTTTAAAAATGTTGTTTTCTGAAAAAAACCAATTTTCGTGGGAGATGGAAAAACAAGTGTAATATTATTCCAAAAAAATCGAAAAAAATATTTTTAGAATCTAAAAACAAAATGTGATGAGACTCTAGTTTGCATCATCTTCAAATTCGTCATGGTTTAGCCGCTATAGGTTCCTGAATGTGAATATTTAGTTAAAAATAATAATTTTAGTGTCGAGTTTGGCCAAAAATTGTAAACCACTATTGTGGGATCACCCATCTACACACAAATCATCAAAAATTACTAGTTCAAGTCATCTCCAAATTATTAGTGGTTTAGTTGCTATAGGTTTCATAAAGTAAAAATTAAGTTAAAATGTTGATTTCAGTATCCTACTTTGGCCAAAAAGTAGGACACAATGTAGTGGGTTGATCCAAGATATGAATTCTACTCCTCTTATATAGCTACATCCCACTTACAAATTATTATTGTCTCCTAAAAATAAAAATAGGTTAAAAATAGAGGTGAAAAAAGAAAGTGGATGTCCTTGGAACTATGAGCTTATGTACTTAGTATCTAAATGATCTTTGACATAATCATGTCCATATTATAGATCTTGTCTAATCCAAAGTTGACCTAAAGTTGGAGAACTAGGAGGAGATTCCTCTAGCTCAAAATAATGACCATGAGAGAAAGAAGTTGAATAATCTTAACCATTCTCATTAGTAAAAGTAGAGGAAGAAGAATCCTAAGTATTAGGAATGTGCCTAGATGGATCTAAATCCTTGAAAATATTGTCATCAATACTAAGTGAATCCAATTTGAATATATGGTGGAGAAGTTTCAATAGTATAACTTGAAAAGTCCTCCTCAAAGATAACACCCTTCTCAACGAATAGCTCATGCATGGTAGGGTAGAGATGCCAATATCCATTAACACTATTATGATAGGCTAGGATGATGAAAGACTTATGTGGATTCATAACCTTATATTTTTGTATTGGAATTTGGGTGCATATTAGAGAACCAATTTTTTTGAAATGCTTTGCTATGGACTTTTAACCACTTCAAGCTTGGAAAGGATTGACTCCCTTGAAAGATTTATTAGGGAACATGGTTTTGGATAAACTTGCATAGTTAATGGTCTCTACCTAGTACAATGGTACAAGAGATTTAGAGTAAATCTATGGCTAATTATATCTTTCAAAAAAAATCTATGCTCTACTAAAAAATTCTACTAATAATTGTATAAAGTTATACACTATAAATCAATCCCCTCTAAAGTATAACACTACTCAAAAGGGTGGTTAACAAAATAATAAGGTAGTCGTCAAATTAAAGACATTTTGAATTTAAGAGCTAGAGATTTAAAAATTAAATTTAATGAACTAGATTGTGTGATTCAAATTAATAAAAACAAATACATTCCAAGCCTGATCCAAATTAACTAAAGATCCAAACATTAAAAGAATAAACTTATAACAATCCCCAAAATAATATAAAAAACATAGAAATCTTTGTACACTTTTCTCTTACATAATAATTACGATATAGGTAAGTATTGTAAATGGAATTCTCCAAACAAAAAGTTAAAGAGTCTTTTAACTTCTCTTTTAATGTTATCTATTGACAGTTAAAATTAAATTTTAGATTGACACTAAATCCTCTTCTGATGAAATATAGGAAGCATATTAGAATCATAAGATTGCGGTTGGAAATCTAGTCATATAGGGGAGAGGATCCAGTAGTTGAGCATGTTTCAATAATACCCATTGATAGTAGTTGTTTATATAATGTCCAATAGTTGTGATAGTAGTTGTTTATATAATACCCAAAATTTGTGACTTGACTACCCATTATTAAACAAAATGTATTCCTTTGATCTCAAAAGCAACCAATCATGTGATGCCACATCAGCACTCAACTACCCATGTTGTGAATGCACAAGTATTGGTCTCACTTTTTTTTTGGGCCTTTTTGGACACCTTGACAAAAAACATGCTGATGTGGCATCATATTTGATGACATGACCCTGAAACGAAAATTATAAGCAGGGGACTTGCCAAATAAGCTGCTGTAAAAAATTGGGAGTGATTTGAAATTTCCACGTAGGATAATTAGAAGCACGAGGTTAGGATGCACAACTATTCGATCATCTCCCCTACCTTGAAAATATTTTAATCATATGTCTGAATCAATATTTGATAAATTGAACTCCTATCATCCATTATTGCCAGAAGGCAAGGAAAAAAAAATCGGATACAAAAATGTAAGGATTCGCTTGACTTCTTTAGTATTTTGAATATTTATACCTGTTTTAATTAATTTTTTGAATACTTATACAAAATCAATTGAATTACTAAACATTTTAAACTTATTCCCGTTACACTTCTTTATTTTTAATGTATATGAAATGCCTTTAAGATAAAACACGTGTCTTGTCACAGGTATAGCTGGGAGCGAGACAAAAGCAGGCCATGAAGTGACATTTTAAAAGCCCCACTGACCTTAGATGTTCACGCGCTGTTACTGTTCTGAAAAGTGATAATAATCGGCAATTGTGAATCTGGACAGTGTTTTAATCATTATAAGTCTATGGCCTCCATTATTCAGCCTTTTATATGGCATGATTTGTGGACACTGTTAAGATGGTATCAGTAGCTCAACGCATCTTCATCTGCACTTTCAGAGACATTGTTCTAAAAAAAAAGTTAAATTTCTTTTGGAATATTAACATTTCTCTTCATGTACACAATGAAATATCTGTACTTTGTACAGACAATTCATAGATGGTGTTTATAAGGGAAAAATATTGGATTCCACTGTGTGTTTAACAAGTAGATGGATAAGAATTGAACTTCAGTTGTGCGGCCCAAAATCTCGGTGGAGTAATTAATTGTGAGAGTCGATTCTGTTTTGTTTATGTAATTGGCAGGCAATGTACTTTTTTCGGTTGCAGTCGAAATACATCGAATTGATAGCTTTTGCATCAAATGCAACTTTTCCCAACCGTCCATCAAAGGCATTTGAAAAGAGGAGAACCAAATCAAATTCAAAGATTTTTCTTTTAGTGCGGGCAAAATGTCCATTTCGACAATCATGGCGACCATGTGCTGTAAAGAATGAGATGGACGAGTCCAAAAAATCTGAATGAAAATAGAATAATTTTATAATTTATATTGAGCGATCTGTTTTTACGTTTATAGATGGCTTATAGTATATCAGACTATTCTGCACTCTCAATATATATGAGGTACTGAACTGTGCTTGCACTTCCTACCCTGCAGGGTTTGAACTTGTATCCTCTCTTTAAAGAACACATGAGCAATGTCTTGTCTGCACCAATTTAAGAATTGAAAACAATGTCCCATTATTTAGGCTTGTTGATTTTGATTATAACAAATGTGAATGTATCAATAGCCATAGGCATATCGATAATGAAATCTTTAGAATAATAAATGTATTTTTTGATTATGCTTAATTATATTTATTTCAGTGAAATGAAAATTTTCTAATAAAATAGTATAATTATTTACCATTTTATGATAGAGAGCAGGTGTACAATTGTTATTTGACTATCAAAATATGTGATATTGAAGTATAGTTTATGTGGTGAAGGGTAAGCACAATACATGTTATATTGAAGGGTTATATCTTAATTGTTTAATTCAATTGGTAAGAGGGTAGCATAATTGACTATATTCAATAAGTAAGAATGATGGTATGCTATTTGATTATCCCCATTCATTACTTTGATAGATTATATATTTCTATCCTTAGATTGCTTAACAAAAAGATGATTTATAATTTAAACATATACCCTTTTCATAATATTATAATATGTTATACAAAAAATGTCAATACTTATATAATTTAATTATTTTATTAAAATATAATTATTAATTTCTAAAAAAATAAATTTACAATTAAATCTTCACAATTCTTTTTTATTTTCATTTAAAAGAAATTTATTTATAGATATTCAATGCTTGGAGTTTCTTAATAGTCTCTTACAATATTTAATTAGTAAAAAAGATTACAAACAAATGTTTATAATAAATGTACTATATATATTTTATTTTAATTTCAATACTTATTCCAATTATTAATAATAACTTGTTTAATTATATTAACTATTATCTAATTATTAGATTAATCTAATTAAATAATTTATTATTAATAATTGAAATAAAATAAATTTATTGTAATTTTTAGTTTGAGATATAATGATGTAAATGTGTTGTTAATTTTGGAATATGTTAAGCAATAATTCATCAATATTTTATAATTTCATTTAGAATTAAATTAAGATTTCATATTCTATAAACAAGTTTTCTTACCCTAGATCATTTATACAAGTGTGGACCTCTTACAAATATAAATCATTATAAAATGGACTATTATAATGTACCCACCTTAATTTTTTTATGTTTGAATGTGTACATGAGCTAGTAGCATCCAAGAACAACTATTGAGATTTTTCTAAATCACAAGGGTCAATTTCTCATCAAGAAAATCCCTAGTGGATCAACTATATAGCTTTGAGAAAAACAATGAAAATAAATAGCAAGCATGCAATGGATCTAGTATGTTGCCGCAAGAAAACAAATGCATAATAGATTATTTTTCAAGATTTTGGATCTAAATATTCTTCTCATATTCTTAAGTAATTTAAAATGAGAGAATGCATATCAATAAATACAACAAATTTGAGCCTACAAATTGACAAAACTTGTGCTAGATTAAAATACAATGATTGGAAAAATGGATGGAAATGATAAATTTTAAATTTTTAAAACAATAATCTTATTGTAAGAAAACAAACATAGTTAAAGAAGACACATATCGAAATCTATTCTTATGTGATGGATAAAAATTCTAGGGATCAAGAATGAATCTATATGGATTCATATTAACAAAATCCTTGATGTGTGATGTCAATAGCTAGATGTAAAAAATAATAAGTGTTGATGCTTAAAACTCTCGCTTGTAGGCAAACAACATCCTATGAGAAGTTTCATAGATGTGGGACTCAATTTTTCTATTTGTGAAATGACCTCTAGGATTTTAGAAGCCGACTCTTCAAATGCTTTGAGAGGTAAAGGGAAGAAAGAAAGTAGGAAAAAATTGAAATAACATTAACTAAGGTGATATGCCTAAAAAATATTTGGTATTCATTACTAACTTTCATAATATAGTGTTGGAAGATTGATGCAATTGTATGAAGAGAGTTTTGGAATGGTGTTGGTGTTGATGATGCTAGCAATCCCTAGAGCACTAGAGTTGCTGGAAGCTTGGAGTTGTTGGTATTGATGTCAACACAATGTTGTTGGTGTTGTCATTGATGTCTTACTTCAATATCGTTGCAGAGACTATTGGAAGTGTAACTTATGTGTGTTTGAGGAGATTTCTTGGATGTATTATAGTTAATGAGAAGTGTTGTAGACACTAAATATGTGGTGTCGAGGTGTTAGTAGTGTTGTTGATGAAGTTGGTTCACTTGGTTTCCAAGTTCTTTTGAGAAAATTTGAATAAAAGAGAGTTTAGTGTGATAGAGTTGTGCTCAGTGGTTTGCTCCAAATTTCTATGAAGATATGCTTGTGTGGTTTGGAAGTGATGATTAGAGATGTTTGGAGGTGTTATATCTAGATTTTTGGGTTATGGATCATACT
>CM021107.1:627082388-627181450 GCA_007115665.2 Sequoiadendron giganteum
AGTGTGACCCACACGCGCCATTGTGTACCTCAGTTAGAACAGTCAGGGCTTCCTCGGGTTTTAAACAACATAACAGGGTTCCATCGGTACTCCTACGGAAGAGGGTCTCTCCTAGGATGACGAATCGTGAAGTTCTTTTGATGAAAGTGCATTTTAGGTTTGGGGTGATGTCAGTGGGGAGGATTCCTAACTTTAGGTAGGTGTATATATCATGATACCAAAGATCACCGGGACCAACGAGTTCACATGCGTATTCTGACTCTGGTACCTCGAATGTGGGTACGAGAAGCTGCTCTATGAGGAATTCATGTTTCGAGACGTTACGAGGGATGTCGAGTAAGGATCCAATTGTCGCCATTGCATCAGCCGCTCTGTTGTTTGTCCTTGGTATCTGCTCAAAGGTAATGTCGATGAAAGATTCCTTGAGGCTTTCTACCACCTTCTTGTATGGTGTGAGCTTATCATCCTTGGTTTGGTATTCGCCATTGACTTGGTTGATGATAAGTTGCGAGTCGCCATAGCCTTTTAGTGCCATGATTCGCCATTGTGCTGCAATCTTGAGTCCTATGGTCAAAGCCTCATATTCCGCTATATTGTTCGTACAAGGGAATGCCAGCTTGTATGATCTAGGTATGCAATCTCCTTGCGGCATGATGAAAAACACACCAGCTCCTGACCCATGTTGTGTGTGAGAGCCATCAAAGTATAGCTTCCAGTGGTCTGTTGCATCAAGGTTAAAAAGGGACTCATCTGGGAATTCTGATATGAGTGGATTATCTGTGTAGAGGGGAGCTTCTGCCAGCTGATCCGCAATGACTTGTCCTTTTATGGCTTTTCGTTCTACATACTCGATATCATGTTCAGATAATATCATTACCCACTTAGCCATTCTACCTGTAAGTGCTGCTTTTGTCAATAGGTACTTTAGAGGGTCTATTTTGGCAATCAACTTGATTTGGTGTGCTAGCATGTAGTGTCTGAATTTCTGAGCCGCAAATACCAATGCTAGGCAAGCTTTCTCTATTGACGTGTAATTGAGCTCATGTCCCACCATTGTTCTACTGATGTAGTAGATAGCCCGCTCGGTTTCCTTTTCATCATGTTGGGCTAAAAGGGCCCCCAGGGCGGCTGTTGTTGCAGAGATATATAGGATTAGTGATTTCCCCACAATTGGTGGCATCAATACAGGTGGTGTAAGTAGATATTCTTTTATTTTGTTGAATGCTTGCTCGCATTTGTCATCCCATCTGAAAGCTACTCCCTTGTGAAGTAGGTGTGAATAGGCAATCTGTTTATCTGCCAATTGTGCTATGAATCTTCGGATGGACTGGAGTCTTCCTTGCAATCCTCTTAGTTGTTTCAACGTTCTTGGTGCTTTCATTTCAAGGATTGCTTTTACCTTTGCAGGGTCTACCTCTATCCCTCTCATTGAAACTATGTATCCTAGCAGCTTCCCTGATTGCACCCCAAAGACACACTTCTTCGGGTTGAGTCTAACCTTATATTGTTCGAGCCTGTCAAAGATAGCACTTAGAGTTGCTATATGGTCTTGTCTCTTCTTTGATTTAGCAAGTATGTCATCTACATAATCTTCGACTGTTTTGTGGATCATGTCGTGGAAGATTAATGTCATGGCTCTTTGATAGGTAGCTCCTGCATTCTTCAACCCAAATGGCATTACATTCCAGCAGTAGGTGCCCCATGGACATGTGAATGCTATCTTGTGTTGGTCTTCTTTTGCGATCAATATCTGATTGTACCCCGAGAAACCATCCATTAGGGAAAGCATCTCATGTCCGGCCGTCATATCCACTATCATGTCAATGTTGGGTAGTGGAAAGTCATCCTTGGGACATGCTTTGTTTAGGTCTCTGAAATCAGTGCAGATGCGGATGCCCCCTTTCGGTTTTGAGACTGGTACGAGGTTAGATACCCATTCTGGATAGTCAATCGGGCGTATGAAGCCAACATCCAGAAGTTTCTGTAGCTCAATCTTTACAAGCAAGGCTATTTGTGGGTGCATCTTCCTTAGCTTCTGTCTGACTGGTTTTGCTCCGGGGTGAATGGCCAAATGATGCACTACTACTTCAGGATCCAGGCCTAGCATGTCTGCATAGGTCCACGCAAAATTTACCTTTCTCTCCTTTAGGAAAGCTGCTAGTAGTTTTTGTTCTTCTTCTAGGAGGGATTCTGCATAGAAGGTAATTTGTGGTTCTGATTCTATTCCTAAGTTGACCGGGTTGCACTGTTCTGCCAATACTGTTGACTTCTCCTGGTGTAGAGCCGTAGGGGGGAGATTGAATCCTTCATCCTCTGGTGCCTCAGAGAGGTTTTCGCCATTGGATGCGTCCTTTATTTTTACTATTTTATGGTTAGAGAGTGCCACAGTGTGGTTTTCACTCAATAACTCTGAGCTTATTCTCGATCTTTTTCTTTTGCGACTGAAAGACTCAATCGTCTCCCCATAGTATGCTTGTGTGTCTAGAGTGATATCAAATCCTGCCTTGTGATCTCCACATGGAACAGTATCCCTTAGTCCCATGAATTCAGAGAGAGCCTCATCGTTTTCGAATGAGTCTAGAATCGGCGGTCCCCGTTGGTCGTGATCGATGAGTTGGGGGTATACTAAGTGGATTTGGTGGGTTTGTTGGATTGGCTCAGCGGGTGAGACACTAATCATCAATAAGGTGGAATCTTCAAAGAGCCTAGGTAGGCCACCTATGGTGTCATCGTCGTCACTGCTACTACAAACGTCAGTTATGTCAAATGTGAAGTTATGAGAGGTAGGCCTGTGGACACGGGTAATCTAAGATTAGTTGTCGAGACCCGAGGAGAGGACCTGACTGCCCTATTAGGAACACTTCTACCACGCACAGTTATACTCGGAGGGGTACAGCCGAGGCCAAGGTTCTGCGTTCTTCTTTCTACAATGATGGGCTCCAACCGTCCATCACTATTTCTTCCTAGGCTTTCATTCCTGTTATAGCCCATGCCGAACATCATTTGTAACCCTCTGTTTGTTTCCTCCATGGGTAGGGTGGGAGTGGGTCTTTCATCTTGGTACAGAGTGTTTGTGATGTCCTCCTCGTCCACATTTTCTTGACTGAGATCCCCCCAACTGTGGAATCCAGAGGGTTCTGTTCTAGTGCGGACAGGTGTTTGAGTCAATTGTGGTTGCCCATGTGATCTAGGAGATTGTGGTAACTCTCCTACAACAAAAGCATTTCTCTTCATTCTATAATCACCGCATCCATTGTCCTGTATCATGTTCTTGATCTCGGATATGTCGGGGATGGCGGGTGTCTCTGTCGCAGAAGTGGAGGCGAGATTAGCTGGGTCTATGTATGAAGTGGATGGTCCTTCATCATTTTTAGGTACTTGAGGGATCTTGTAAAACTTGGCTTCCAAGTTTTTGCAATAGGCGAAGGGTTCGGGATCCCCATATATGGTAACCTCCTCGTTTTGATATGAGAACTTAATGCACTGATGATAGGTTGAGGCCACTGCCTTCATTCCGTGTATCCATGGGCGTCCCAGGAGGATGTTGTATGGCAAATCAAGGTCAAGAACTTGACAAGTTGTTTCCATGGTTGTTGGCCCCACTTGGATGGGGATCTTGATAGTGCCCTGAGACACTCTTTCTTGGTCATCATATGCTCTTATGGTGATACTTTTGTTTTATTGATGGAATCCTCGGTGAATCCCAATTTCTTTATAAGTTTTAGAGAACAAATATTAAGACCTGCACCACCATCTACCAGGACTCGCTTGACTTTCTTTTTATGAACTAGGATTTGGAGGTGAAGTGCCCGGTTATGAGATGGCTGCGGGGGGAAATCTTGGTCCGAAAATGTGATGAGATTCGGGGTAACGATGTTACCTACCATAGCCTGAAATTGCTCTGTGTCAAGGGTAGCAGCGACGGTAGAGGCAGCTAGTGCTTCATCCAGGATCTGTCGATGAGCGGCGGAGATTTTTAGTAATTCCATGATGGATATTTGTGCGGGTGTTCTCTTCAGTTGGTCAATTACATTGTAATCATAGGGGACACCTTTGTGTTGGTCATGGGGGTCTTAGCAGGTGCCCCGGCAATGGTGACTTTTCCGCCTCGTGTGGTGACTCCACAGTCATTGTTGGTTCCCTTGATATTTATGACAGTGACCAACTCGTCGACACATCCGACTATCTCCTCGTATACTAGATTGGCACTAGCATACTTTTGTTTACCCTTATTATTCCCTTGGTTATTTCCCTGATTATGATTCGGCATCGGATTCGTGTAGATTTTTAGGTCTTGGTTTCCGGCCGGCTGCTCGATGTTGATGACCTTATCCTCGATGAGGTCTTGGATGATATTCTTGAGTCTCATGCAGTTGGCGGTGGTGTGTCCTTTAACTTTGTGGAAGTCACACAGGAGATTCTCATTGTACCACGGCGGTTTGGTCATGGGCTCTGTGTATTGTTCGGAGTTAGAAATTTTGATTAGGTTTTCTTTGACCAATTTCTTCATGACAGACTCAATCGATTCGCCAAGGGCTGTGAACTTCCTCTTGGGGGGAAACTTGTTGCGGGGAGGTGGTCCTCCTTGATTACCCACATTGTTGACTTGGCTAGTGGAAGGTGGTTGTGACTGTGCTACTACCGCATTAGCCTGCACATTGTTGTGATTATGAGTTTGCGGATGATGATTTTGGGTATTTTGCTTAGGAGCACTGATGACTACCTTAGCATCAACCACGCCGTCGTTCGTGATATTTTTGTTCCTCGACCATGTTCGAGGTTTATCATTGTAGTTGTTGGACGGGTGGTTATCCTGCGGTGGAGTGAATGTAGGTGCGCCTCCTCGCGCAGTAAGGGCTCTTTCGATGTTGAGCGCCTTTGGAATTAGTTGATCGTAAGATGTGATGCACTGCATTTTTAGGTAGAACGCCAGGTTTTCATCTAAGTTGGCTATGATGGTGCAAACTTGTTGTTCCTCTGGCATGGCCCACTTGCTCTGATTGGCCTTGGATCGCCATCTTTGCAAGAAGGATGCAAATAACTCTCCTCTTCTTTGTTTGAGTGCAGATAGTTCTTCTAAACTGACATCCGCACCCATATTAAAAGCGTAATTTTTAAGGAAAGCCTCCACAATTTCCTCGAATGTTTTAATGCCCGTGGGTAGGCGAGAAAACCATTCCATAGCTGGACCAGTCAGGCTTCGGGGGAAGAGCCGCATTAGATACGTGTCATCATATGCGACTTCCATGCAGTGCACCTGAAATTCCCTGACGTGGTTTTCAGGGTTGCCCGTTCCATTGTACTTATCAAATTTGGGGATCTCGAATCCCTTTGGAAACGGTACCATGGTGAGACTTCTATCGAACGGATAAGGGCACAAGTTTCCTGGTGTCCTTGTGGTTTTTCCTGCTTGCAAGTCCAACACCTGCTGCGAAAGCAATTTGATCTGTGTTGCGACATCCTTGCTTGGGTCGGGGGGCGGGATGAATGAGTGGTGAGGTGTTGGAGGTGTTTGATGGGTGGGGAGCGTACTGGTCGGTGTTTGCTGCGAGCTTGGTTGTACGTTTAGGGCTTGTTGGTAAGCTTGCATTTGTGCCAACAACGCTTGTTGTTGATCTTGCTGTTGCTGTTCCAATAGCGCTTGCTGTTGGTCCATCTGCTGTTGTTCCCATGAAGCCTGCTGTTGGTCAAGTTGTTGCTGAGCTAGTAACGCTTGTTGTTGGTCTAGCTGCTGTTTTGCCAACAATGCTTGTTGTTGGTCGAGCTGCTGTTGTGCCAATAAAGCTTGTTGTTTAGCTTGGTGTTGTGCCTGAAAGTCTTGCAGGGCTTGGTGGTAGGCTTGCAGGTGGATTGCTTGCAATTGCACTTGGTATTGAGCTTGTGTCTTTTGTTGGGCTTGAGCTTGAGCTTGGGCTTGAGCTTGCGCTTGCGCTTGTGCTTGTGCTTGTGCGGCTTGTGCTTGAGCTTGAGCTTGTGCTTGTGCCCGCGCTTGTGCGGCTTGTGCTTGAGCTTGAGTTTGTGCTTGCGCTTGTGCTTGTGCTTGCGCTTGTGCGGCTTGTTGTTTTTGGAGTGCCTTTTGGCAGGCAGCTTGTTGTGCGTTTTGCAACATGATGGAGAATGAATTAGTCGTGTTGTGCTTTGGCGGTGGGATTGGTGGTGGAGTAGGAATCATGCCAACTGTCGTGGCGGGTGGAGGGATTGCGGTTGTGACTGTGATTTGGGTTGTGGGCGGGGTGTTTGAGATAATTGGTCCTTGATGAGGCATGCTTTGGGAGACTTGAGGACCAATGGATGCATTAACCGTGGTGACAGGAATGGTTGCGATTTGTTGTGAGGATATGGGCAAAAGAAGCGGGTTCAAAGTGGTGGTCAGATGGCTTGGATTAGCAAAATTTTCGATGGTTAAAGGTGGAAGACCTATTCCAGGAGGCGATGCAGATGTGAAAGGAAGTGGGGGAAGGGATGACGCACCACTTTGGAAAGAGAAGGGATTGATAGCTTCTGTCGTTCCGAGCAAACCAACTTCCTCATGCGGTGGGGGAGTTGGTATGTTCAATTGATAAGCTGGTGTGGCATGAAATGAGGATGAACCAGCGGGATTATGAAATGTGAGTGGGATGTAAGGGTGAAATGAGTTTTCCGGAATAAATGTAGGGGTGATGATTGCTTCTTCATTAGCCACAAGGCGGTGTTCTTGCAATTCTTGGAACATGGCACTCCCCTTGTTCACAATCGGGGAGGTTGGTGTGATGATTGAGGTGATGCAAGGTACTTCTTGATTGATGTTTGACAACGGGGATGCAACTGCACTAGTGCTTGTGTTAAGGTTGGGAGGGGGCATGTCCCCTCCTCTTTCTATTGAATTTATGCATTTGAACATAGCACTAACAATTTTATGGTTCTTAGGATTTTGAATCATTTCCATGATTTCCTCTGGTGTCATCCCTATGTCTTCATTTATGTCGTCCTCTTGATGACTCTCCTCTTGAAGATTTTGTGATGATACGGGAGAGTTGCTTGGGGGATTGCTTGATCCTGCTAGGTTCACTTCGATATTTAGATGATTCATGTCCATAGAAGTTGATATGTCTCTGATATTCTCCATGTCCTTCTTGTGTTGAGATCTTGTTTGGACCATAAAAATAGGGATTTGTTCGATCCTAATCCTTTAAGTCCAAAAAGAGAAGAACTAGGGTAGATAAAAGATCAAAGATGGTGATGATGATGATGGGTTAAAATGGATGAGATGAGTGAATGAAACCTTTGGAAAACTTTTTGAATGTATGTGCTAAACTTTGAAAGGGCTTTTGATTTGATTTGAATGTGATAATTTGACTAGATGCGTTAAGTCAAACAAGATTGGTTGTGAAGTTGTTTTCCCTAGGAAGTTGTGTTATCCTAAGGGAACTTGCACAAAAATGGATGAATTGACAAAGTGTGTTATGCCAATGTTTTGGAGAACTAATAGACTTTAAGAAGTTGTGTTATCTCAAAGAAAATTTGTTCAATGATTTGAGACTATGTTGGCTAAGTGTGTTAAGCCAAGATATGATGATGTTGATTTAGCCCTCTAAGTTTAGTGTGATGTTTGATTCTAGAGTTCTCAAAAAGGTTTGATGATGAAATGAGACTTTGATTTGATGGATGAATGAAGGGGAATGACAACTTTGATCTTGAACCTTAACCTAGATGTGACTCTCTTTCTACAAAACCTCGGTGTTGAAGAACACGCTTGACTTCCTATGGGAGAAATGCAAATCTTTGAAACAATTCGGGATTTTGTTGACAATAAAATGCATATAATGCTGGATTGTTCCTTGAGGCTTTTCTGTAAAAGTTATAAACCAATCTTTCCCTGAATTCGAAAAGTCTCTCAAGACGCTCCTCACGAGCTTTTAGACTAAGCTTCTTGAACTTTGGTTTTGGGATTTTGATCTTGCGGGAAATCATGTTAGAAAACACATGTGTAATCCAATTTGTCTTTTTATCTTGGTTAAATGAGGTTCTTTTTATCCAAGACACTTGCTTGCTTAGGTTTTCAAACTATATGTCTAATGTCCCATTCTCTTTCTCATCCCACAATGTCCTTTGTGTGGAAATCGAGGAAAATAGGGCAAAAGTTCCTTATGTTTATCCTTATTGGAAACAAATGATGATAGAATTTGCACACTTAGAAACCTCTAGGAATGTGATTCCTAGGGAAAGCAAGAGTGGGCAAGTTCGTCAATAGGTATTTGTTCCCCACAAGGTGTTTGAAATTTCAAGGTTTTTGTGTATGTTTGTTTTCCAAATGTTTTCAAGATCAAGCAATGTGTTTTTTCCAAGCACTTTCACACTCCTAGGTTGATGAGACAATACCTTGTTGGGTTCCCACTTGGATAAATCCAGCTGCGCATATCTTGTGCGAATGGCTAAATGCTTGACCACACTGGCTCCCCTCCACGCACTCACTTATTCGGGTCAGCCAAGCATTAGTACCCATGAATCTCCCATGGCATACTTTCCATTTCCACAACAAGACCGCATGTTACGTGGGGCGGCTTCAAAGGACATGACCTTTTGCACCAACAAGATAGATAAGGTTTTGGCCAATTTCTAAACAAGGGTTCTAATTCGGGCATTCCGTTCGTGGGGGATTATCCAACGTCGGCGAGAGTCCATTGCTGTCCATCTCGTCGGAATAATCCTCGTGATATTGGCCTTTGTTCCAATATCCACACTTATATCCCGGGTGGAAGTCGCTTGGCTTTAGCGTGTTCCCGGTTGGGTCGTTCCCTTGGGTGATTACTTTTTCCCACAAGGCAGGCCCTCTAAGTTAAACAATAGCGAGCTAACATATCCCGTCGTTCACACAACCTTCGTTGAAAAACAAAGGGGAGAACCTCCGCAATATATCGTGCTCACACTCGCATGTTTTGTTCAATTTTAAAATGCCCAAATTGAAGTGTGGAGGCAATCTTTTATGCAACTTAGGGTCATCAAAAAGACTTTTGATTCTCAAGATCGCCGTGAAGCGCGAGAGAAGCGCATACGCCTTTTTAAATGACACTACTTTGCAAAAAAGTTTACAAAACACAAAGTACACATGTTCAATTTTAAATTCCTCAAAGCAATTATGAGTTCGTTTTAAAAGCACCAATTGAAATGTGAAGTTGCCTTGTTCAATTTTAATCCCAAATTGAAATCTAGTAAGTATCTAAGGTTCAATTTTAACCAACTTTGAAAAGATCAAGTCATTGATTGATTTTAAGCCCAAATTGAAAGGTGAGTTAGCTAAAAACAGAAAAAAAGGGTAGTAAGTGAAAGCTCCAAGATTGTTGAAACAAGCATTAAAAAATGCTTTTTTAAGTTTTGGTTTCAAAAAAATAATCTCTAACTCCACTTCGCCTTTGTTTTCGTTTGATGTCAACCTTCAACTTCAATCTCCAATGTCAACCTTGATTTCAACCTTTAACACCTTGCTTTCAACTTTGATGTCAACACCTTGATTTCAACCTTTATCCATGTACCTATTCCATAGATGCATAAAATTTAGGCATGTATTGCAAAAGTATAAAATTGACAAATCATGTGAGTTTCTTATCACAAATTTGGCTCAATAATGAATATCAATACATAAATTGAAATTTTCATTTATAAAGGGATGATTATGGTGCTTCAAAAAATTGCATCTCTTTCCCTAACATCACCAAATACCATTAGCAAAACAATTTCCCACAATTTATAGCAATTTTGTAGCTTAAGGAGAAGTTGCAATTATGAGTATTGTCATCAAGACTGGAAATGAATTCTAAGTGGAAAGTTTGAGAAAATAAATTACTCCATCCTAGCAACATTAAGTCCACTTAATCAATCCCATACATTTGATCAATATCTTATGAGTTTTAATCTTAAAGTAAATGGTTGACCATGTAATAGTTAAAGCAAAACAGAAAAAAAAAAATAGACTTCAGCCTCCCCCAATTTTTCAGGTCAATATATCTGTCAATTAGCTAAAAAAAAATTATTTCTTTTCTAGCTAATACCATCAACAAGTGCATGTCAGAAACAATAAAAATTTCAAGCAATGGCAACAGTGAGTAACTGATTTCTCAAGAGATTTCAATCCAATCCAATCAGTAGGTGCGCCTAAAGCAGAAAGGCCAAGGTAAGTATTTAAAACTTGCAGGCAAAGACCTATTTTTGAATGATTTGATAGGTAACAAGTACTTTCTAGCTAAGTGCATGCAGAATTAATATTTTGAAACTCTTATGAATCCCTGCAGCTACCTTCATTAATACTTTGGATTTTCGCACTTCTCTAGCATTAACGTCTGATCACACAATCTTCCAAAAGGGAGAGACCTCGGACTCTAGATATTATGTTCATCAACAAACGGTGTATGTGATAAGCAATGATTATACTTGCTAGGAAATCTATGCCATTGGCAGAAGCGCCTATCCCATAATCACATCCCAATGCAAAGCAGATAAATTATTCATACTAACAAGTTGTGAGTTTACGGATATTGGAGAGTTATTTGTTACTGACCCTTGTAGAGTAGCTACCCCTTGTGGTACTTCATTATATACTATGCCCATTTTATCTGGTTCGTTTGTCCTTCTATATCAGAGTACTCATTGCGCAGTGACACGCAAAGCCTAGTAGATGTAAACAATGGAGACTAAAGAAAAGATTTTTGGGATTTGAAACTGTGTGTAACCTATATCCTTCCTATTTCCAATCCGCCTATCACATTTCATTCTATTTAGGCTTTGCAGCGCAAATATCATGGAGATTTCAAGGAGGATTTGGTAAATAAATTTCGAATGAAATACATCAGGTGCAACACTCTCTAATACGGACAATAACAGTAATGCTAGGAATGGTTATGAATTAGAACTATGAAGAGTAGCTTCATTTCCTTTCGTGGTTTCAAAAGCTTTAAGTGCTGGGCCACTCAACGTAGACTTCTAAGCAGTTTTAATGTCATACTAAACAATATGGATACACAAGATTGAAGAGGCGCTGGGATATGCCTGATGTATTAAAAAGTAGCTTCTTAACTACCCTTACCAACTTTGGTACGCAGGTAACTGGTTCACCCACCAACGCTCAAATAGGTCAACAAAGCAGATCCAGAGCATGGCGTATATGTAGTGTGGTCTCTTAAGAAGGCCATGAGAAGATCGGCCAAGCTAGATTATAAGTCAGTTTCCAAGATTAGTCAACGCTTACTTTATTCAAATGGCTCAAAAGCCATTAGCTTCCCTCTCTAATTTAGACAACTACCCTTCATTAATATGTCAATATCACACTGAAAAGTGAAATGAAGGGAAGTTCTAATGCATACACCATGACACCAAATCCTGCTACATTCATTGTGACCTCCTCTATTTACGCCAATCAAATCCTGATGTATTCATCACAAGCACATGTGAACAATACTAAAGACAACCTGAATGAGGAGAGCAGAAACTAAAGATAATTCATTCAACAATGAAAAGAGTAAGAGATATGCCTATCATTGCTGCAAGTCAGTTTAAGATTTCAAAACAACAATGTTACTTGAATGCCTCCCAGAAATGCACATTAACATATACCAAGATTGATCGCAAAATGCAAACCATTATTGTTAATGAAATTACTGTATCGAAGCAAGACAGATTTATAAATAGTGCACCTACGTAACACAGATAAACTATTTTATCAGCAACATAGACAAATAGATTTATAAATAGTGCACTTACATAACACAGATAAACTATTTTATCAGCAATATTTGAAGAACCAAGAATTTTGAAAGTACAAATTCTCTAAACTTCATATGAAGAGTAAATTTGTAAATCATATAGGCATAAAAAAATAAAAAAAATGAAATACATTAACACAGCCCTCCTTCTAGCACCAATTGTAGGATGGTGAAATCTTGCACATTGATTGTGTAGATTCAACCATCCTCATAGAATAACATGGTTCATTTCTCCAAATAAAATGCTAAAACTAGATCAAACATGCATGGAGAAAAGGAAATACAACCTATTCTATTCTATGATGGATTGGTGCCCTCCATGAAGATGTGAGAGAGCCCTTTCCCAATCCCTTTCTAAGCCAAATGAGATAGACAATGAGTTGCTATGAGCTCAAGTTGCCTATAGTTTAGATACCTTCAAATTGTGTTGTAGAAATGAGAGAAGATGCATTGCTTTTATAGAAGAAGTTGAGAGAAGAGAGGCCAAGTTTAGCCAATGTGGGACTAAATCCCCTCCAATAGAATAGAGCCACTTGGCATGATGGGATTGGTCAAAGCTTGTGCAAGTTTTGGCCAATGTGCCCATTCAAATTTGAAAAATGTCAATAAATGCATGTTGTTGAGGGTTTTGGGGGGAATAATCTTTGTTCAAAAAAGTCAAAGATGAGAGTTATTGAGGGAAAATAACTCTTTTTAATAAATCAATAAATTGATTTATTGATGCAAGTGGGTGGGTTAGTTAGGAGTTTAGATTTGACTCTAGTTGAGTCAAAAGCTAGAGAATGGTAATTGTGATTTAGAAGTTAATTAATTTAGATTAATTAACTTAGGGGATTTTAGGGATTTGATATTTGATTTGTTTGATTTATTAAATCAAATGAGAAGAACATAGGGATTAAATAATTTGATTTATTTAATGAACCTTAGGAAGTTAATCAATAAATATTTTAATTGATTAATAGCAGAAATGAATGTTAATTTGTATGATGCCTGATTGTTATTTTTGCATGTATGGTTGTAGTTGCATTCTGTAATGAAATGCACAGAGCGATAGGCTTGCGAACATAAACCTCTGGAATCACCCTATAACCGTTAGATTTAAAAAGATCAATGGTTAAGAATTTGCAACTTGACAACTTGTAGACCGAAGGCATTTCATTCACTTTAATGTTCCAATTTTGAGAAAAAAATCATTGAAAGTACTTCGTACTGCTAAGTGTCAACTTGTAAAGAGTGAAACTCTTTAATTTTAAACATCGACAATTCCTTAATTAAATTCATTTATATTCCAAAGAAATTCAAAACTCCATTCATTAGATTACATAAAATCCAAATTCATTCCAAAACATCGATTTATACAACAAGATTCATAATACTTCCAATTAATTTCATAAACGTGTCATCTTACACGAAATTAATAATAAAAAAGCATTGTAAAAAAAATTTACAATTCAAGATTTAGGCATTTTGTCACCTTAAGTTCTATAATAATCATACAATAATGAAATATAATATATATAAGAAGAAATCTTCATTTGATCTTCAATCCAATAACATATCTTCAAACATGAAGACGAGAACAAGGTTTAGGCACTTTTTCTGCCCAACCTCAAAGCTTACGCTTCCTCATAATTCCTTATTCATTCAAAGAATACCCGACCCTGCACGAATCGCTTAGCAAAAATAAGTCGACAAGCGGGATGGCATCTGATGCGAGCCTAGTATAACTAGTAAATCCACAAGCATTTTCATTTTTCTAATTTATTTAAGAAACAAGCAAGTTCGATACTAGGATATGGTAGAGAGTAATTCATATTCCATCTATTTCAATGGTCCTTAAGTTACTTGGCCAAGTAAAATGTCATGCACGACAAATAATAGTAGTTTTGGAAAAGCAAAACTACGCTCTCTAAAAAAAACCCATATTCGACACCCATCCCGGAAGGTAACTTTCCAAACACATGTCATGCACATTCATTTATCAAGCATGCATGGTTCCATTCAAAATAAATATTATCTTTCCCAATCACATGAATTGCACTTTTATTTTTAAGCAAACACAGTTTTATTGCAGTAATTTCACAGATTTAAATCACAAATAACATTAAGTTCATATTTAAAATAAATAAAAGGTGTATCTCAAGTATGTAACTAAGTACATATAAAACTAGAATAAATGAGCACACATTCTTTCGGTTCATTTGCTCATGAAATTTAATTACACTTTAATATAGTCTTTCTCTAAATCGTTTAATTTCAAGTAATTATATTTTACTTTATTTTCTTTCTTTTCTGGTTTTCATATTTCCCTAAAATCTCATCTTTTAAAAACATAAACACCTCTCATTTTCTTCTGTTTCGAAGTAATTTAATATCATTCCAAGATATTTATCAAATTTCACTTAACTTTTCAAGCATATTTAAATACACAAAAGTTATTTAATCTTATCCTTTTAAATTTTATTTAAACCAAGAACATTCAGCTGTTTAATTTTGCAATTATTTCACTATCTTTTCTATTCTTTTTGTTTTGAAATTTTTATCTCTCTGACAATTTTGATTTTTCTGAAGCATTTCTAAATCTAAAACTTTATGATTTTTGTGTGAATCTTTAATAAATACATAAATAAATATTAATCATACTGTTTTCTGTTTGAATCTTTTAAATATACTAAAACAGAATTCTCTAACAAATAAATCTACGATCTCTTTATAGTTTTATGTTTCAAGATTGTTCTTTTATCTACATTAAAAATACAGTCTGGTGTTTTAACTTTCTTCTAAATTTGATAAAAACAGTGATATGTTCTCATTTGATAAATTTATTAATAAAAGAAAATGATTAAATTAAATATACTAAGATTGAGAATTTGGTAAATATGCTTCCATTGAATCTACCTGACAATATTTTGTTGCTCTGTGTCCTCTAAATATGGCAATGAATATTTGTCTTTTTGTCAATTTTTCTCCTATAGTTGTTCTTTTGTTCTCTTCTTTTTTTGTTCTGGTCGACTCTCTTTCATTCTATCTTCCTTGCTGCTTGCGTGTGGTGGAGAGCTACCTTATGTATCCCTCCTGTTGCTGGCTGAGTTCTCTCTCCTTCCTACACACTTCCATCTTCCTTCCTCCTTCCTGCATTCCTCTCTTCCTCTTCTTCCTGTTGGCCACACCTCTCTTCCTTCTCTCCCTGCTGGCCTCACCTACTCTTCACCTGCTAGTTGTTCTCCTTCCACCCATGCCCTTCCTCTTCTTCTCCCACACACTTCCCTTCTCCCTTCACATGCGTACCTCCTTTCACTCCTATCTACTTGTTGTGCCTTTCCTCTTTCTTCCTCCCACTTGCTACACATTTTCCTTATCTCCTCACTCTCATGTGTATGAGGAAGATAGCAGAATATTCAATTAAAATATGATTAGCTCTCTCTCTCTCCTTAACACTTGCGCACCTGGGAGATCAACAGAAATAAAACCAACTCTAATTTTTTATGCTTTTTTCTGCCTCCTCTTAAGAAAAACGGATTTCTTCTCATATGCACATGTCTCTCCAAGATATTTTCTTATTCCCCATTTCTCCCCCTCTTCTAAAAACGGATTTTCTTCATGTTCTCTAATTCATGCAAATGGTGTAGTAAACAAGAAAGTTGGATCCACAATATGTGCCACATTCCCCGCAGTGATGGCCATAACTCAGAGTTAACTGTTGTTTTATTTTCTTGATTGAGAGGTAATTGTTTTCAAATTGTTTACTACTATTTTCAATTCATTTTAAATTTAAAACTTATTTCTTTTATTTCTAATTTTCTTCTTGTCATTGAAATACAGATTTTAATATATATATCTCTTAAAACATATATTTCTACTTTCATTTATTATTTGCGAAAATAACAAATAAACCAATAAAACAAATTTACATTTTATATAAATAAACAATTTTCTCACAACAATAATCAAATTGCCATTTCAAAACAAACATATTTTTTTCAATTACGTTCACTCAAATGCATAGCCATTATAATAATTAAATTAAACCATTTAATCATGTAAATTATGTTCTAATTAACTAAGTGGTGTGTGATATTCCATCATCCTCATTAACGTCTAATGGCTAAAACGACTCTACCTGATCAATGTTCTCGCCTTCATTCTCGTTCACCTGTTCCTGCATTCACTTGCACTCAAATTTTCATCAGTAATGACAAACCCTAAATTTCATAATAATGAATTTAAAATCATTTCATTTGAATTTAGATTTCAATTTTGCTTTCAATTTCAATTTAAATAATCATCTATCATAAACATTAAAAATATCATGATTAGTAATTGCATTTAAATAAATGACAAAAATCAGTACGTGACATAACTGTCAAGTGATTCTTTTTAAGTGAGAGGGTCAGCACACAGGGAGATTTTTTTAAGTCCTTTGCAATGTTAAGTTACCGACCCCTTGGCATTGATGTCAATCCTAGTGCACAAAAGTTTAAAACACATGTGGCATGTTTATTGTTTTAAGTTAATATCATAAATTACTCAAATTTCAACCGTTGGATGAACATTTGATGTATGGTTGTAGTTGCTATCTGGAATGAAATGCACAAAGTGATAGGCTTGTGAACTTAAACCTCTGGAATCACCCTATAACCATTAGATTGAGAAAGATCAACGGTTAATAATTTGCAACTTGTAGACCTAAGACGTTTCATTCACTTTAATGTTCCTTGTTTGAGAAAAAAAAGCATTTAAAGCACTTTGTACTGCTAAGAGTAAGTGTTAAGTGATTTTTTTTTTAAGTGAGAGGGTCAACACATGGGGAGATTTCAGTCTTCACTCTTTAGATTGCTCATTACAGTGCACCACCCTATTTTGGATTCCACAATTCCACTTCCAACAAAGCCATTCCAGTTTCCATGACTATCAGTATTAATCTTTTCAAGAGTCAAGACTCAAAATCCAAGTAAGTGAAAGAATTCTTGTGGCTACGTTTCATCTTTTGACATTTCTTAAAATCTTATTTTAACAAACTTTTAAGTTTGGGTTTAGAGACTTAAGAATTAAGAAAAATTAAGGAGGACTAATAGGTATTAGGGAATTCAAATTTCACAACTTCACATTGTATAAGCATGTCTACCACCAGTACCACTAGAGCAATGTCCGATAAAAAAATACATTATGAAGAATTGCTTAAAACCCCAGGTTTCACTGATAGGTACCTTGATATTTATGATCCTGAAATCTATGGTAGGCATACCTCATAACTTAGATTTTCATCTCAAAATAAGGTTGCAAAGTAAACACAAGTTAATAGTATTAGTGCACCATGGGTAACTGGATTAGGGTGCATGATGTTACATGAGGTTTTCCCTTGCCCAAAATTTATCATGGTCTGTGCCCAAAATTATGATAATAACAAAAGAGCAATTGTTAATAAAGATAGCAAAGAAGAATTGTATCCATTAATGTAGAAGAACTTGGAAAAGTGTTGGGGTTTACAACCGAAGAATTTGGAAATGTCCACATTGACCTAGAAAAGTTTTCTAGTGATTATGTAGTGGAAGAAAAGGAGAAAAATGCTTTCTTAAATAAAATAGTTCAGGATAGAAATAAATTGAAAGGTGATCATAAGCCTCCTTATGATTTGGATATTTTTAAACCATGGGTTCAGGATACTATTTCCATGCTAGCATTTTGCCTCAATCTGGACAACAATTTGGAAATGGGTGCAAGTCTCTTTGAAATGGTATTTAATATCCATTATGGTGTTCAACATGTCAAATATAATTTCATTCAGCACATTGTAGAATCCATGCATAAACAATTTTTAATGATTAAAGCAAGTTCCACCAAGACATTTAGGTTCACAACCTACTTGTGCTATATTTTTCTATTCAAATTTAGAGGAATGTTTCAGACCAACAAGCTTCAAATTCAACCTTATAGTAATGTTGAGGAAAAGAAAATGGCTCCAATATATGAATGGACCACTGAGATAAGGATTCATGATTCTCGAAGGAACTACAAACATTTTGTAGACTACTTTTTGGTTCCATTGCATCAAGCAATTATAAATACTCCAATGCCTAGATTGCCTATGTCATGTAGAAACTACATTCAACTAGGAAAAGAAATACAATTGGCTGATTGGTACTTAATGGAAGAATATATTATGCTAAGATTTTATGGATCGGGAGTACAACCATACCAACTTCAAATACATGTGACAAAAAGATTTTTTGTATTGGCATATGTAAGGCAGATGCATAGTACTGATGAGCTACACTTTCCCAGTCAATAAAAGAAGACCTTATTTCCTTCTTTACCTTTTTCATGTGGAGGATTCACATTCAAGAGAAAGTAATTTAGTGTGGCACATAATCTTTTGAATTTTTTTGATTTTGATGCTATCTATCACTGGCAGTATGATCCATGTGACATCATTAAATCAATGATTGTGGCCAACAGGAATGTTGCAAGTAGAATTCAACATCAAAGTAAACCCTTGCTTGAAAACTTGAGAAACAAGGATTCTTGGGATGAGGTCAAAATAGTAATGGATAAAAGTGCTGCTGAGAATGGTATTTTTTTGAACAATTGTTAGGAAAAATTATGGCATTGCACTGAAAGACAATTAAGACATACAACATTTTTTATGAAAAAAGTGATAAACCATCTAGTAGAGTAAAAATTCCAGGTTCTCTAGAGAAGGAAGTTACAAATAAAAATTGGTCACAATAAAAAATTTATTCCCTTTTGGTCTATGAGGAAGGAGCTAGGTGAACCAAGAGCTCTTGTAGAGTATGGAGATAACGAAGAAGATAAAGAGTTTAGAAAATTGTGGAATATAAAGCATCCTGGTGAACATGGAAACAAATAAAATGGTGATGAATTTAATGATGATAGGGAAGAAGTAGAACAAAGCCATGTCAATTACAAACATGGTTTAAGTGAGGCCACAAAAGAAGCATATACTTCAGGAGCAACCATAGTTGAAAAAATGGGTTATGAAGGTGGTCCTTTGGGGTCCCAAAGACGAGGCCCTTGGATGGTAACATATGTTGAGCATAGAAAACTAGTTGATAAATCCAACCTTGGGCTTGGAGGTGAAAAATTAGACCAAGGGCATACGATTCAATTTGTTAGAGCTTCAAATCCTCATCCTCATGGTCAGATACAATCACAACTAGGACATGCCCATGGTGGAGAGCTTAGTGTAACTAGCACTACCATTGGTGGTGATGGTATGGGTAGTAGTACTAGTAGTGGTCAACATGTGCTACAACAATAAATTACACACAAGAGGAAAATAATACAAGATACCACAAAAATATCAGGTAATCAAGGCAAACAAAAGAGGCAAAGGATTTTGACAGGTCCAAGTCACACTATTAGTGGATCCACCACAAAGGAGTTATTTCCAGGCACTCCCCCACTACCAATTAGTGTGGTTGCAACATCATTCGCAACTGCAAGTAATCCTATTCCTTCGCCATTCAAGCATTCCATTATTCTTGCATCCCTAGGTTATGATATCATTGAAGAGTTTAAAAAGAAATCATACTTGTATAAAAAAGAAAAGAAGCAATTGATGGAGAGTGTGTCTGTTGTAAATTCAGAGCTTGCAACAACCATGGTATTACCCACATTTGACATAAATAAAGAAATCATGGAGTACACAATTGTTGTTCCCACAGTTCAAAACAAACCAAAAAATCAGATGGATCGATCTAAATACCAGGTGACCAATTTTGAATTGGATTTTTTTTGGCCTAAAAAATACTAACAAAATTAATGTATCAAAGAAGAACAATGAATTGGTGTGCACATCATTACTAAAGAAAGATAGAGAGAAGAAAAGGTTGCAAACCCAAATAGAAAAGTTGCAGGCAGACCTAGAAAATGAGAAAGCAAAGAGGAAAGCAACAAATAACAAGAGCAATGAATTAGAAAAAAGAATAAAAAAATATGCCTCTACATCAACAAGCAAAGAGGATAAACCAAATGAGAGAGAAGTTAATGACTTGAAGTGAAGGCTAGATGAGAGCAACAAGAAATATGATGAGGAAAAATCCACTTCAGAAAAATTAAGACTAAGCATTGCGAATGGAAATGCACAGTGGGAACAAAAATTGGAGAAACAAAGAAAAATAAATGAAAGATTGGAGACAGAGCTGATGGAAGCAAAAGAATAAATTAACTCTTGTCAAAATAAGTTATATGCATTTTGTAGAGATACAATGAGGCATATGAAAAAAAAGATCTGGGATGAAATAATGTAGAGGTTAGATCATTTGTATGGAATGTTTCAATTGATTGATGCTATCAGACAACATTATAAGAAGCTCAACAAATATTTAGTGGACAACAAAAATGTGTTGGAATTAGAGAAATCTATAAATCAAGTTCTACAAACAGTCTACAAAGCTAGTGACAATCATTTGAAATCAAAAGGGATTACTAATCGGATTGATACCTCAATGAAGTTGGTATCTATCATTGAAAAGTGTTCGAGAATGCGTGGAACAAAGGAATATTTGCATTTGGTTGCAGACAAGATGAAGGTAGTGGATGAAAAGGCAAGGAACTTCACAGAGCTTGGTTTTCTAGAGGCTTTTGACACAAATGACCGATTCATTGGAAAGGATGATTTCAGAAAGAAGATGGAGGGTGCAAGGAAGATTGATTTGGACCAGTTTCCTCAGAACCCAGATGTGGTGAACTATTTGGATTCCATTAGAACACTGATAACCTTGAATGCAAAACTGTCTGAAGAATTCAAGATAGGTTTCACTTCCAATTACAATCATGAAATGTTAACAAAACTTCAAGTCAAACAACATCAGTTAGAACAAATGGAAATTCCACCACCTGAAGAGTGGAAGTTTCTAGAAAAGGTGATACAGTGAATTGAATTTTAATTTTGAATCTTTGATAATATGAGTTTCCGAGTTTCAACTCAGCTCTATGCAGAGTTGTCTTTGGGCATTGGCAAGATTTTGCATTTCCAATGCCTATATGTACTCCTTCATGTGAAAATGAATAAAAAAGCTCAAATTCACACTTCAGTAATGTGATGATGTTCAATTATATGTATTATTTATTTTATCATTTGAAGAAAAAGTATGTGGTTTCAAAAATGAGATACACATTAATGATTAAACAACTGTTGATGTTCATTGTTGTATATGCTACTAATATTATTGTTAAAATGTTATTAAGCATTGAGTTGAGTGATGAATCACTGAGTACATGTTCAAGTTTTACTTTTAACACAATTAAAATATGAACTATAAGGTGATGAATGGTTAGCTCATTATATTTACTTCTTGGTAGAGCTTCCAAGTTATGGATGTTGAACTGTTAGCTCATTATATTTACTTCTTGGTAGAGCTTCTAAGTTATGGATGTTGAACTATTAGCTTGTTCTATGTTGGGACTAAAAATCCTAATCAGTATCCACTAACTTACACCTCACCCACATCCCACATACTACAAAAATACACTACATTTGATTTTATGATTAACACAAATTGTAGAGATTTATGTGACCAGATCCATTTTGTGGCCCACATTACTACTTGATCATATCCATAAATAAATCTAAAACCTCGTGGTCACATCCCCTATTCCTGAATAATTCAAATTCAATGTACTAAAAAATTAAATGTACTTCCACACACTCAATTTGAATAACATAAACAACCACTTTGGAGACAACCAAATAAGTTAATAAATTATAAGCATATGAATCCACAATAGTTGAACACTCGAAAGAAAATCGGTAATTATGTGTAACCTTCTCCATTGTATTGATCTTCAAATGATATGCATTATAACAATAGTTTATGATATGAGATGGATGGGTGAATTGGTGCAATCTATTATCTATCTTCTTACTATTTTCTACTCTAAAGTCTAATTAAAAATGATGTGATGATCTCCTATTTGGGTCTTGATCTCTCTTATATATGAGAGGAAACAAGCTACAAACTCATTACAAAAATTCATGACGTTTGACAACTAAACATAACTCAAATAAAACAATGCCGCAAGTGAATGCACCGATCCATTAATCTCCAAGAAGAAGCTCGTGAACACCTAAGATATGTTCAAAGCTTCTACTCCATGATAGGGCACTCATCATGCTGTCGACTGGCATTCTTACTCTGATGGTTGTCTTGTTGCATCTAACACATCTATAGTTTGGCTAATAAACAGATTGATTGCAGAGAGGTGATGGATGTACTCCTGTTCAGCATAGGTGTCCACATTAGAGATCATTTATTTCATATCATATTCCATAGACATTATTTTTTTGAGATGCTTATGAGTGTTTTTTAAAACCATATCCTCGTCATTTATTTCTTGCAACGCAATAGTTAGAAGCCCAGCAAGCTCTTCCTTCCAATCATCATATTCTTGTGGATTTCCAATTCCATTATGAAGTGTCGGGACTGAATCAAAGCAGTCGAAATCTTCCCTAAGCTTGTTATGATATCCATTATGTGATTCTACTAGCTTGTTATATGTCAGCAATATTTGTCCTTTCATGATATTCTTATCTAGGAGCTCTTTTTTTTCTCCATCATTCTAGGTTGCAATCACTCATTCTCCACCAATGCAATGTGTGTCTATTTGAATAGTTTCCAATATTCATCAACACACTTAATAATTTTGTTGAATCTTTCTTTTATCATTTCAGGTACAGTGTTATATTTGATGGTTTTCACTTCTTTCTCCAATTCTTTGCATTTCCCCTACGATTTTAGATGGCAATTCTTCCAATAGGCAGCATCAACCAATGCATCAAGCACTCTCTTATAATTTTCAAGCCATTGGGAGTACAACTCTGATGTGGAGGAGGAAGAATTTCTTTCTCTCTGATTTGCTAGCTCCTTCTTCAGTTTGTCATTTTCCTTAATCAATTTTTTGATCTGTGCTTTGGTAAATTCTGCCACATTTATGTTCAATTTTGATGTCTCCATAGGGTTGGTACCCCCTACTTGTTGAACCAAGAGATGTACAAACACTTGGTTTGGATTACTAATTATAGCAGAACTTTTATCATGGGGATACAGTGACCAAATAAGCAAGGTGGCTTCGTCTGGGTTGTACCAGGATCCTGAATATATTTTTTCACTTGCTTCTTCTGTTACGTTCATTGTCTTATCCCCTCTTTTTCTAAAGCTATCAAATACAATTGAAGAGATAATATCCCACCCTGGTAGTAGCAACACTCTAGCTTCTTGAAGTAATTCCCTCCCTCTTTCAGGAGTGATGGAATCCATTTCCTTATCTACCTCCCTTTTCATTTCCTCCAAAGCGGTTGCCTCCTGTTTAGGAGTGATATCCTTTATCTTTTGTCTCATTTTTCTACCTTTATATTCATAAAAAAATGATTTAAATTCAGAAGATTTAACAAAATCACAATCAGAAATAAACTCTTGTCCAACCTTGACCTTCACATCATCAAATAGTTCATTTGATGCCTCAAATCTTACAATATTCTACTCTTGAGGGGGCTCGTACTATGCAATCACAAGAGCACTTATTTGTTTGACCTGGTCACCCTCTTTATCACTCTCCTCTTCTTCACTTATATCAGTATCTATAGAAAAACATACCTCAGGAGTAGGCTGTGAAGGTATGTAATCCAAGGGCTCTATGTCTTCAGCTTGTACTCCTGAATAGGTTGCATGAGGCACACCAAAAACAACTAGAGGAACATCCTTTACCAGTTCATTGACATGAGCAATGAGTTGCTCAATTTCTTGTTAAAGGATCTTGTATCTCACCAAATGCCTTTGAATAAGATGGGACATTTTTTCTCTTTCATTCTTCTGCAAGCATAATCTTGTTATAGGCGATCATTCTTTCCTTGGTGGAAGCATCATCATGGTTTCTTATCACATCATCGACTGAGAACAAATTTTCATACCCTGATAGCCCCTGCGATAATCTCACCTTGTGAATATACCCTTCTACATCAAATTTTTTCCTTACATCACCTAGAGGTAGGTTTTACTGTGCTAATTTACCATCAATTTCCCCATATCCTTCATTGGAAACCACTGTAAAGTCTCCAAAACATAAGGTGTTGGGAATAATTGATTGTTTGCTATGTCCTTTGAGGTGTTTGGCATCAGATTTTTCCAATTGCCTCACAATTTCTAAATAAGCAATTTGGTCAGGAACTACTCATGGCATCAAATGTGGAGATCCTTCGAACCCATAAACCCTTATCACTGTACAATCAGGGAAAGCATACTAGTCTCCCCAATTATGATTCACTTTATTTCTCAGGTCATTTTCCTTTGGTCTTAGAAATATTTGTACTTCTGGGGATAGGTTA
Organism: Sequoiadendron giganteum; assembly: GCA_007115665.2. Classification (NCBI taxonomy): domain Eukaryota; kingdom Viridiplantae; phylum Streptophyta; class Pinopsida; order Cupressales; family Cupressaceae; genus Sequoiadendron; species Sequoiadendron giganteum. Next base: position 627,106,464 of record CM021107.1, read on the forward strand.
TAATTGCACGGATATCCCAACAACTTCATCAATGGTTTTACAAAAAATTCTTCAAAATAAAGGTAATGAGACCTACCAAATTGACTGTCCCACAATGAAGTCCACATTTGAAGAGGTTTGAAATCTCCATTTTCATCTATATCTTTTATCCTTAATTCTTAACTCTAGACCCCTCTGACTTGTCCCTCATACAAAATCAAATGCATAAGCAAAGAATAGTGTTCAAAATTAATATTATCACTATTATTTTTAATCTTTTCAAGCCCTCGGTGTAGGGTTTCGGCCAAGTAGCTAGCATAATCAAATGGCCTGACATCCTTGCTCTGTATGTCTATAGCTAAGACCATTAGGGCAATCGACATGAGAGGTGAAACCTCTACTCCCAAAACCTGACCAACTGAATAATAGGTATATCAAAAATACTCTTCAAACAAATCTTCATGGAAAGGAGGGTTTTCACTACTAGAGAACCTCCTGAGTTGGCCTCCTTCATCATTGGGCCTATGCAAAGGTAATTTCCATCTCTTATAAATGGTACCATGTGGCGATACTATGTCAAGAGGTCTTTGACCATGAATGATAAATTCAGTGAACACTCTAACTGAAATACATTAGAAATGAGATCCTTAGAAAAAACAAGCATGTCACCCTTGCTATGTGACTGAATAGTTCTTTTCTTGGGTTCATATCTGATAGCAAGAGCTTTAATTAGCTCTGTGTTCACAAACACATTGGGCACCACAAGTCTTCCCAGGTTCAACCTCTACGGATTGCAGGCTGGTTGAAACCTAAATTGTTTTCTGTAATGGTACATGAAGAGGTCGTACCCTCATTACGGTGTCCAAATATCTCCTAAGCCCTTATGTTTGTCCCAGAGTCGATCCATTGAAGGATTCATTTGAGCACTCCTCTTGGGTCTCGGCCCCAACCCAAGGCATTGATCTATCAGGTCTTCATTTAGGAGTCTCTTAGGCTTTTTAATGTCTAGTTGATCTAAAGTCTTAGTCTTTTTGGTTTTATGTTTTTTAGCTTTGGGTTTATTTGTACTCTCTTCCATTATTTAAATCTTAAGATTTTGATGAAAATAGCTTCTCATCTGGGTTTAAAGTACTTACCTGAGTCTCGTCGAGTCACCTCCAGTGGTCTTTGTTGTGTCAGAACTCCAAGTTTTGCCTTTTTGCTTTTTCCCTTAGCGAAATCTTCCAAGATTTTGTAACAACTATGTGATCAACTTGTGATATAATTCAATTCAATTCTTGTTCATAAATGCACCATTCGTGGACCGTCTTTCAATCTTGTCATCGTAGAAGAACATTTATTTCATATATCTTGAAGTCGACGATGCCCTGGGATGTCACACCAGTCTTTCATTGATAGCCACCCTATTCAGTCTCCATTGATGGACACCTTTCCTTCACTCTATCTGTGGGACGCCATATAATGTTTCCCTGATGCACCCTAGTTCCCCCGATATACTTTATGCATTCAATAATTTATGGTTATAATTCATGGTTACTTTTGTTGAAAACTTGAATCTATCGATATATAGGGGAGAGCACCTTAGGAGTTAGCCTAATAGAGTATTGTTACACTGATACTAGGTTGTGAGCTATTTTCATCAGGCCATCAGCGGGGTTGTGATGGGGGTTCCGCCGATGAAGATTGTTAGGCTGATGGTATTGAATTTTGTTAGGAATGGGGGAAGGACTATGTCACTACGAGATTTCAAATTTGTTTATGGATGCAATGTAGGCTATAATATGGATCTTGTCACACAAATTTCTACAATTTGTATTGTTCATAAAATCAAAGTGTGGTATATTTTTGTGATTATTGATATGTGGAAGATAAGTGGGGTGGACTTGGTGGAGGCTAGTTTCTTTGTAAAGAAAAAAAAATTCCTTTTAAGAGATCAAATTTAAATTTTAATATCACAATTTCATGGATGATGGAATTCAATATAAAATATCATCAACTACAGTTTGGCATATGATTCATGAAGTGCAATATAAAATAAAATATCATGAAGTGCAATGATTCACAATTTATTTGAATACAATATAAATTATCATCAACTACAGTTTGGAATATGATTCATGCAGTGCAATATAAAATAAGATATCATGAAGTGCAATGATTCACAATTTCAATGTTCATTGAATACAATATAAAATATCATCAACTACAGTTTGGGCTTTTGAACAATGGAAATTGATTCATGAAGTGCAGTAAAAATACCTAAAACCTGCTAATTCTCTTCCATTTCCCTAACGGAGTTAGGGTCCTGAAACTGACGCTCATCTTGAGATAAAGTAAAAGATTCATCTTGATTCTGATTTTGCTCTTCACTTTCTTTGGCCTGTGTCTCAAATTCAACATTCATTGTGTGATTTGTGTCAAATTTAATGTAATTGTCATCTATCCTAGTCCCATTGCCACTGCCAGTGCCACTAGTACCAACGCTTGGAATTGGAGTGTCTATGTTGCACAACCTAATCCCTCTTCTTTCACATGTGGACCTCTAGATTGCGAGTGCCCTTTGAAAAGAATTTTTTTTTACATTATACGCAATTCCTTTCATCCTCGAGCAATTTTCCAAATTCTTGTCCAGTTTGTTTCTTAACCTTGATTTCAAAAACTCTAATGTACTGAAAACTCTCTCATCCTCCACCAACCCCAATATCATTGTTTGACATAATTCAACAAGTTTGAAATATTCTGATATCAAACCACACAATATTTCACTCTGACCTAAGCTTGTCCAAACCTTTTTTATCGATCCTGGTTCAAAGGCCTTCTCCTTGCCCATGGATTTATACTGGTCCCTCATAGCTATTGCAAAACTCATACATTATTGTCTAAGCTTATTTTCATTTAAAATTCCTTCTATTGTTTGCTCATTGTATGTTACCTTTTTCGAAAACTGTTTGATCAAGATTTTTACTTGATCATGAAAATATTTTGGGTTATCTTAGTTTACCCGAAATTGAGGATACATAATACCCATGGCTTCAAGTATTTCATGTCGAGGGACTCTTTCACAAATCCTGAGGAAAGAGATTTTGCAATTTCCTTCAAATTATCACTAACAGATTTAATAATGTCATTAAAATCTTCCTCGTTAACAACTAATTCTCTACTAGAGCGCCTGGCTATCTAACAATGGTACATTGGTATCTCATATCCATGTACACAGATACATAAGTTCTTGCTTGCATTAAGCTGTAATTAATTATCAGGATTATTCAAATCAGTAATTTTTTGCCACATGAAATAATTTGTGCATTCTTGTGTTAGATCTATATATAGATGATTGAGGGCCAAGCATGTAAGTTTACATAGATTGGCATATTCATAAATATACATAGTTCTATCTTGGGCTTTCTTCACAAGATTGTTCATCTCATCCAGCATGGGGAGAAGACTAGCTAAAGTCAAGAGTGTCTCTATATCGCTTAACCTATGTAAGAGGTCAGGATCTTTGTCTACTGTGCTGCAATGCTCGTACATCACTCCAATCAAGGATTGATATTGTGAAAGAGCTTGTTGCGCTGGTCCATGCAGGGAGATCCATCTAGTATTGACATCCTTGAGAAGCTTGTTTCCTAGTGTTATTGCCTCAGCAAAATATTGAAATTCAAGGAAATGTTTGGGACTATGGAAAAAGTATGCGTGGATCTCGTGAACTAGATTTTCAACTTTTGATGTTGTAGGAAACTTGCTTACAATTTTGAATGTTAAATTCATTCTATGGGCCATGCAATGAATGCCAAGTATGTATGGTGCACAAGTAGTTTGTAACTTTTTGCAAACACTGCTCCTTTGACCTTGCATCACAACAACTCCATCAAATCCTACACACACCAACTTTTTGGCAATTGTCAACTCATCCATAACTATAATTTCATTCAAATATTTCTTAACTAGTTCAAATATATTTTTTGATGTTAAACTGTTCTTCATTTTATGAACACAAAGAATATGAGCTTGGCGAACATGTTTTTCTATAGTATACAAATGCATACAGACCCAAGAAGTATTGTCTACCACAGTAACATCATCTAAAGATAATGCAATGAAATTTGACTCTTTTACTTTCTCCTTTAAATCTTCCTTTTCCACTGCAACAAGATAGTTCGCCCATTCCCATCCAACATTTACTGACCAATGTGAGAAGGGAAAGTGGGGAACACTCAAATATGATAATAAATCAAAATATTCTGGGTAGTCTGTCATAGGATGCCCTTTGGACAAAATATGAAAAACAACACTCATCTGAACACTTTTTGACAGATTTGTTGCTGCCATTGCTTTTCCAAAATGAGCCTCAAGTGTACCTTGACATTTATCAAGCTTCGACATTCTATGGTTGTGCTCTTCATAATCCGTGACATACTTAACATGAAGACATTCTTCCTTTGATTTCCATCGTACGACTGATTGTTCTTTTTCATCTATGATTTGTTTTTCATAAAATTTATCAATATGTTTTTCTATAGTGTCAAGCTTTAGCTGCAACTTCTTGTCTCTTCCACATTTCCAACTACAAATCGTGCATTCAACCTCTGTTGCCCTTTCAATAAAATTTTTGTTTGCTACCCCCACTGGTACAATGAATGGGTACTTCGACAACCAACCATGTTGAAAATTCCTTGTCATTTCCCACTCGCGCCCCAATTTTGATTTGCCTTTTCTTTTCTTGCTACCAACATCATCCTCATCCAAGTCAATTATCTCATTCTAGCTAACCGGGGTATCCCTTGGAACATCTTCTGCGATATTGTCATCCTCATTTGATACATTTTGATTTAACTCAATGATAATCTCACCTTGACCTTCCTGTGGCGGTGAGGTATTGTGAATGCCTTCTTCAATAATATTTGGTGGAAGAGTTGATGATGTAGCTCCACCTTGATCTAATGGATCAAAAGCTTTGCCAATTCCAAAGTAAGACTGTATGGTACATCTACATTTTGGGTGTTTTGATGGCCTCACAGTCTCTTCATTACCCTAAGGAGTCTTACCCTTGCTGCTCGACATATTGATCTCTCACTTCGAATAAAAGCTGGAAAAAAATATCTTCTTGTTTAAGAAGGACAGATCGATAGAGAATATAGATCCCATTCCCTACTCAAAATCATCTTTAAGACTGAGGCAATAATGGAAAACAGATAAAGAAAACCTATTATAACTAATAACTAATAACAGTATGAAGAAATGATCACTCACCTTTAAGTCTACGTTTTCGGCTTTCGCTGACTTCTGAATCGAGAAGTAGAACCTCATAACCGAACAAAATGTGTAAGAATAAATGACAGTTTCAATTGTATTTATATCAATCCATATTTGGCGAATTCTGTGAGATTTTTAAATGGTATGTTAAAAATTTGGCGAATCCCGCGTGCTTATACAACGATACTTTGAAATTTTCAAGGCGAACTGTGTCCTCAAATGTAATTATTTTTAAATGTTACTGGCAAAATAGGTCCTCATAAGCAACTATTTATAAATTTTAATTGGCAAAATGGGTCTTCACAAGCAACTATTTGTAAATTTTAATTGGCGAAATGGGTCCTCATATAATGTTGTTTTAATAGTATTGGTGAATATGTAGGTGTTTTATGACATGCTCATGGGATTCCAGGTGAAAATATTAATTGATGCATTGGAAACACATAGTCTATTATGGAAAATTTATTGCCTAAACATGCATCGTAAAAAAAATTGTTGGCGAATGGACATGCATTGGACTGATAGTTCATAACATCCGTGTGATTTGGACACCCTGTTGGGTTGATTGATTCGCCAATTTTGGCTTGGCCGATTCCTAGAATTCGCCAATTGGCGAAGATTCACCACTAAAGTTTTCCCTACAAGAGAGTATCAAGGATGATGGGATATCATGGAGCCATGTATCATCCATTTGTTTTCTCCTTGTTGGTTATCGTAGCAGTTTGTGTCTGTGTATGTTTTCTATTCAAGGAACCCCCAAAGGTTAGTTCAATTCCACCATTCATGTGGAAAAACATTGGTTATGGTGCATATTAAAGCTAAGTTGCTTTGGTTGGGATGTTGGTTCTGCATTTTGTGTTGCAAGATGTTGGATTCTATGGATATCAAGTCTCAAAATTTCTCTCAAACTGTGCCTTGTGACATTGAACATGCTACATCACATTGCACATTCAAGCAGAGTAGATGAAAATTTATTCCATTAACAAATGAGGGGAGCCTTCTCATCAGTGGATAATCTATTGTAAAGAGCCCACAAATACTGATACAAGATCTTGAGGAGTGACCTAGGAAGAATGAGAGCAATGTTTCCGGCCTTTCAAGGTTCTTGCAGTGTAAATATTATCATAAATGTGTATTTTAAAACTGTGGAAAAAAAGATGTTGTCTATATAATCATAAAGATGTCAATGTGTATTTTGAAGTAGCTTATGGTATTTTGCATAGGTGCAGACATTCTTTGTAAGGCTTAATTTTGGGTGGGCACAAACATTTCATGACATACCTTCTTCCTAATTGTGAAAAACCATTAAAAAGACACATTTGGGCTGCAAAATATAGGGCACATACACTCACAGTCATTGCTTCTCTAGGTGGTATGGAGTTAGGTGGATATCGTGGAATAGAGTAGATTATACGCTATCTTATGTACTGGGGAAACTTGTGTCAATATCTGAGCAAATAAATGATTCTTTTATTATTAAAACATTATAACTTTCATTCACAGTGTATCTACTGTCATACCTCTCACTAACATTGTTATTTTATTGACACTATTATCCTACTGCCTCTATAAAAGAGCTCCATTTGAAGGCATCTTGACTACATACTATGCACAAAAAAACTCTACAAGTGTAACAAGATGTTTGCAAGATAAAATATGAATTCACTAAAACATTATTGTCTAAGCAACATAATATCTTCAAATGAAGGAGCACTGTAACTATGACTGAGAAAACATTATGTAGGCATTGTTAGCACTAAGAAATGAATAAGATAACACATTGAATTAGGTGATTGAGATCAATAAAAGGATTATCATTGTTAGAGAGTTGCAAACTATGAATTGTCCTTTGTCTATAGGATTGAGAAAGGAAGAACACTGTCAAATAGTGATTGAATCATAACAAACAGTCCAAAAACAATGAAAGTTATTGTCAAATGGTGACAAAGATCCATCCTCTAATTCATTTGCACATGGTGATGAGAACACAATGAGTAAGAAGTAAAAGAGCTCTGGATCATAGCACTGCAAAATGGTCATGAGTTTTGCAATGAACTTCACTATTCTTTTGATCACAAAGGAGATCAAGATAATAGCCAACATATTAATGTGCACAGATAATATTCATGGAGGAGTGCAAACTTCCTTACTAATCAATTACCACATCAGAGTTTGAGGTGAATTGCACCTGCTATTTTATGCTGATATGGATATGTTCTAACATGTAGTTAATTGATGTAGTATAAAAAATAGGCTAAATAGTTGTTCATATACCATTGTTTCAAATTAAAAATTGCTATACCTTATTCGAGGAGAAAATCACAGGGGGGGTCTATACATAAGACACCATTGTTTCAAATTCAAAATTGTTGGCTCTTTCATAATTGTTTGCTTCATTTATTTGATCTAAGACAACCTGTTGTATAGAAGATGCTCTCAAAATCATAGTAAAATCCTTTATTCTAGGAAGACTGTTCAAAATCTTCCCATCATAACAATGAACAAAATCATTAGTCATTAACCTAAACTTTGTATAAGGTTCATCAAATTCTACTTTTCCACTCTCTTTTCCATTATGAATTTTATTCCCAATTTCATCCATGTAGAACTTCCTCAGCCTATAGATCCTGTTGTTAGCCATAACTTTACCAAGTGTTGAGAATAGCTTCAAGTTTTTACCCAAGAAACAATTGACAAAATTTGACCTTACCAGATACAATGTGTTGAAAAGCTCTTTGAAGTTATTTTGGAAAAGAGTTCCTAAGAGTATAACTGTGCAGTTTTGAATGAACCTTTTTGCATGAATTCCATATCTTTGATCGACTATTTTGAGCTTGATTACCTTCATCAAGAACAAGAAAACCTGTGCTCTCTAAAATTAGTTTTCCAATATGCTTAGCCTCTTCATGAAGGCTCACATTTGTCTCACAAGTGAGTGGTATAGAAGAAAAAGTGTGCTTGTTATTGGCTACAATCTTTTTGTATACCTAGCTTCTTGGTGTGTTATCTACAAACATATGGTGTGTAATAACAAGAATGTTTCTAGAAATCAAAATTCATCTACAATCATCCACCACTTTCTTTTCAATAATGCTCCCGCTCAACGCATCTTTCATTAAAACAATCAAGAAGGAGGATAGAGGATCCACTTTCCAAATCCCATATACCCCCAACATTATTTACAATAACATAATATATATTGGTGAGGATATGCAATTATAAACCAATTCTAGCCATTTTTAATTGAATTCCAAATTTTCTATTACTTTCAAGAGGAACCTCTAACTCACTTGATCATAATCTTTGCCTATATCTAGTTTGAGGATCATACCTTTTTGGTGTTAGTTTGTCAATTTTGTCACATGTATCATAAGATTGGTTTTCCCACTTTTTCTATTTTTGACAGATGTGGATGTGTACTTTATTGTAGTTATTTATTTATAATTAATAGTAAATGCTTCTAGATTTAACTGTGTATGCTATTTTGAATCGACGTTTCGAACTACACTTAGTGATTGATTATCTTCTGTGTGATGATGAATCACTGAGTGTGGTTTGAAATGTCGATTTAATATAGCATACACAGTTAAATCTAAAAGCGTTTACTATTATTCATGGGCTATGGAAAAATCATACCTACTATTTATTAATTAATTGAATGAATATTTTATTATTTTATTGATCTTGTGACATGTGACATAATATTATTTTTTCCACTATCTATTATTGACAAATGTGGATGTATATATTATAATAATTAGTCATTTGTAAATAATGAATTGAAATGCATATTCTCTCCAATTTTATACTTTTATGAGGAAACTCTCTTGTGTATAAGAATTACTATAGGTGATCCGAATTCTTATAGTATATCCTTATGTGTTTCATTCTCTGGTGATCTATTAAAATCTCTCTCACCTATATTTGTATCAGTACATTGATAGTCACTAGCAAATGAATCATTACCAAAAGATTTATCTTCAAATTTAATTTTAGCAAGCACAGGATCCATTGGATTCAATACCTTCATAAGTAACATACTCAACTTCTTTGCAATAAAATTATCAATTTTAATAGATCCACCATGTTGTCAATATCAAGTCATTGAATTATTCATTATACTTGGTGTAAGCATTTATTTGTTCTCATCTTGATCAATAAAAAAATAGTGTGCATTATTTTATCCTCAACTTACAAAATCTTATGATATTCCACGTACCTTTCAATAAGTTTATCTCCCATAATGAATGACAACAAATGCAAGTTTTTAGCTTCTTGTTTTTCATTGACATTATCCTCGCGTTTAGGTTATAATTTTCTAGACTTGTCATGCTCATTATTGAATCCCAAACATTTATGACTTTGTTATATTTATTCTTCTAGATCAATATTAGTGTCTTCATCCTTTGTGTAAAAGGTTACAAACCTAATTTACCTTCATTGTTACCTTCAAGAGTTGATCCAACTAGTTTAATATTTCTTACATTAAAATCAAAGTTACCTTGGTATATTGTTAGATCAAAGGTGTGTATTTTAGTTCTAAATTTTATAATTGGATAACTTCTAATAGTCAAATCAAAGTTTAATCATGAGCGCTAGCCTTATTACTTCCAAATGTCTCACATATTTCTCTTTTAGTGTTTGATATTAGCAAGATCTTGTTCAAGTTTACTCTTTCCATATAACTAAGCATAAATAAACACCAATTTTCCTCAACTAGAATGTAGAAAACACTATACAACAAATCACACAAGTAATGTACAATAAACCCAAACCACAACTCATCATGATAATAAGGAGAAATGGTGGGTGTTAACACACGTATTTCTAAAGTTTAATCATTACCCTTTCATGCTTGATAACACTTACTATTCCTCTTTATTATCATGGTACATTATGATTTTGGTGTATTATGCATTGCTTGTTGTTGAAGTGAATAAGGTGTTTTACCTAAATAGTTCACCTAGTAGGTCCTATTCACATGCTAATTTTACTTAGATCCTAAGAATCTTTCTAGAAATCTTAGTTGTCATCAGATCTTATCTCATCTTATGTGATTTACTTCTTGTACATCCTATGCTAATTAATATTTATTTAGTTGTCTCATTCATGAGATTAAGACACTTGTCCAAGTCTTGTCCAATCCTATCTCTCACCTTACTTATATAAGCATGACATCATTATACATTTATAAATCATAGGGGACATATTATCATTGATCCATTGTTGATCATTGTATAGATTGCATCAATATCGAGCAAGCTATTATCTTTCCATACTTTCTTATGGAAGGATATCCTTTATTTTGTAGGTGATCTTGGGTTATGGGACTCACTATCAACTCCTTGGAGTTCACTATCAACTTCTACACTTGTGTGGTTGGTTGTGTGTTGGTGTTCACATTCTTGTTAAGGATAAGAAACACTTATTAATGCTTGGATGCATGCTTTATTGTTCCAAAACATTATTATTCTATTGCTAGTGACCCTTATTTATGAGGGAAAGTGCCAAGCCATCATCTATGCTAATCTTGTAAGTGTCTCTCCTAGTCATTATTAAACATACAGTGAAGTTTATTTTGGGTGGAGAGGGCTTTGACAATAATGAGAAGCTTTAGTTGAAAGCCTTGATTCTTGTAGGTTTATACATTTAATAATATTTAAAATATACAAAATTAATTATTACTATGGATAATAGAGTATCTAATATATAAATTTGGACAATTTGATCATTTATTATAAAAGACTTTAACTTCAATGTGTAATAATTGAATTTGAAAATCAAAATATTTAAAAACAACATGAACAATCATAATATTCTTAATGCACAACAAAAATAAATTTCCACCCCCCACTTATTGACCATTTGTAATAAAACAACAAGAATTTACAATACCAACTATCTCAACCAAAAAATAACAATAATTTTTCAAAAAAATATAACTTTAGTAAATAAGCAAAATTTCAAACATATTACAAGAACAAAAACTAACTACTAGAAAACTCTTATTATTTTAAAAATAACAAACTCCTTATTATTATTATTATTATTATTATTAAATCATATTTTAATTACGTGCATGACCTCAAATTTTTAATTATCTTAGCGACATATAAAACTTCAATATAATTTTGTCAAAGATATTTTATATGACCATTTGTATTGGTTTCACTTTATGTCATGGATTAATAAAGCATTGACTTTGTGGATAGGGAACAAATTAATAGGTCAAACATTTAGATCACATTGATTGGACTATTCAATTTTTTAGGACACATTAATTGTATTATCCAGATTTATAGAAACACCTATTAACATCAAGCCCTAAAATTGGGTGGATATGATCTCACGAGTAGTTAAATACTCCACCTATTTTTGTTGCCACGTCGCATTGAATGCATTTAATTTTATATATCTTTCGATGTAGATATTTATTTTAATTAATTATTAAGATTTCAAAAGAATTTTAGTTGGAATTTTAATTTTGCAAGATTTGTTTTTTTTATGAATTGTTAATGTATAAAGTAAGGAAAGGAATTTTATTTAATATGATTTTTTTTTACACAATTTTTTGAGTTTTACTATAGGACTTTAGTCTATAATGCTAATAAGAGAAAGTAATATTCTATATCAAATAAATTAATAAATATAATTAAATATTTAAATAAAATATGGTGAATAATGATGATAAATTAAATTTTCTTACATAAGAATTTGTTAAGTAGATTTTTTAATAGTATTTCATGTATTAAATAAATGTAAATAAAATTGTTAATAAATATTATTTTTATTAGCAGATTTATAATACAAATTTATTAAATTTTGAATATGATCTATCAAGCAACTTCAATCTTATTTGATCGAGTCTTTTGTCTATTGAATCTCTTATTACTAATGTCATTTCTATAAACTATAGTGAAGTTTTTTCATCAACAATAGCTCCAAAAAAATTTCCAAACCACCAATCAAAACACCTTTTATAGCTTCTTTCTCACAAAATAAACCAAATTATCGTATTCTATATAAGGGAGCATGTAACTATTAACTACCCTTGAAAAACCTTAATTGTGTGTAGTAACCATATGCTTGATCACCAAGCATAAATCTTGACAAAACTCTTGAGGGTAACCACTTTCATAGTTAAGTCAATTATCCCTTCTCAAGTATACAACCATTCTTAATTAGTATAGATATTTTAAATATGCCCATCAAAAAGACACTAAAATATACTAATTCCTTAACACTTCATTTTAGCCCAAATAACTCCAAGATATTTGGAATGAATCTACACCTTACATTGTAAGGTTATTTAAGTCCCCTTAGGGAACACCCTTCTAAATTAACTATAAGGATGTGTTTATTTCTTTGCAAATATTAAACTTATTTTTAAAATGTTGAACTAATTCTTCAAATAAATTGAGTTAATAATAGCTCAGTTAAAAGTAAACCAACTGAAACTTGCCTCTCCATATTTACAAATTAGAAAAACTAAATGATGATGCAAGCAAGTAATGTAGAAAACCAATGCTTTGGTTGTGTCACTAAATGTATCTTGAATGATCTTGTTGGATGATTCAGGGTTATCCAAATAAACTAGGGTTACCTATTTAAATATAACTGCAAGTTTCCCAAATGAAATGTTTCACAATTCAATATAATACATAATGACTAGTTTGAAGGGTAAGGCCAAATATAACTATGGATTTGAAAACTAAAGCTTGGGTTTTTCCCACAACTATGCATCTAACCAAATTCATTTACATAATCATGGATATGACTCTTGGTTGGAGATGGAAGAATTTGAGGACTAGTATTAGTCCATGGGAGTGGGCCTAGATGGGAATTGACAAGCTTCAATTTATGTGCCTTCAACATAAAATGTGCTATTTGTACCTTTTTTATTACATAAGAGATTCAATTCAATGTGAATCCAAAATGAAGGGGGAAAGAACAATACATGCAATTTTTACAATTCATCTTTCTCCCACTTTGACTTGCATGCAAACTACAATGAGAATGCAAGTCAAAGTAAAATTAAGTAGCTAACATGAAAGTAAATTTATTCACACTCATAAAAAGGGTATGGATGAACTGCTTCTTGGAACATGACCCCTTAGAATGAGTATCTTCACTTAAAAACCCTACAAAACAAAATAGAATTCAATAAGTAACATCATAGAGGTATAAAAAATAAGAATATGTTTAATTTTTATTTTGTTAAAAGGAAAGGGTTGTGAGATATTCTACTTGAGTGAGTTGGAACAAGGATACCACTAAGGCAACAAACCAATAGATATTGCCCTAAGGTAGAAAAAATAATGCCGAGCCTTTTGAAATAGCTTTTGATCATCTAGTAATCACTACAACCATACTCAAGAAAGGATTGCTACAAACTTATATGCCCCCTCAATTTAAGTTGGAGGAGAGTTAAAAAGATGTATACACAAATAATCTTAGAAAGTGTGAGAAGCATATAGTGATATAAAGATAACTCATGTAATTACCTATAAAGATACTAAAGGTATGCCCATGAAATTAAATAAAATGATAGGTGGTCACATGTGCCAATAATACCCAAATATAGGGCCTTGAAAAGTAGCCATAAATATTATATTAGGATCTCATAAGCATAAACCAATATGGGACATCATCATGAAATATTTGTTAGGTAATCATCATAAAACATGACCTAACATAATATTGTAATCATAACATACATATGAGAAAGTATAAGATCATAGGATGTGAGCATGATACAATAATCATAAGAGAAGATCATGTTAGTAGAACATACGATAAAAATTAATAATCATAATCATTTGAAACCATATATAGAATAAGATCATGGATGTATATAATTGAGATATAAATTAGAATAGTGGCTAACGACATGAAGTATATGCCACCCAAGTATGAGACACCATCTAAATAATGTAATTTAAATATAAAATCATGTAGAGCACAATAACTCCAACTCAACCAATAGTATTGGAAAGATAATTTTCCAATAAATCATCCTTTTCCCAATATTTAGTTTACAACCACTTTCAAGTAACTATATTTCATCATGATAAGACATGAAACTCTTAGTGAGCAAATTTGATATACGAGGAACAAGTGTGGTACCAATTGTTCTTTGTTGCCCTTGTATTTTTCAAATATAATTTGTTTGTAGCATTAAATACATTTTATTTTAGAACCAAAATAGAGTAAGTGCCTTTAGAAGTAGTGACAATGGGATTGCCAAAACCTTCTTTCATGTTCTTATTTAGGGCATAGGTATGGAAGATCTCCCTTTCTTTGGTACATATTGAGGATAAGAGATATCTTTCTCTTGCTTCAATTGTGGAGGACATGAACTGTAACTTATGTTTTGTTCTTGAGAAACTTTAGGAGCTATTGAAGAGGCCTTCATTTGATCTTTCTCTTTATTTTCAACATATTATCAGTTCCTTCATTATAAATGCATTTGATATAACTTACAAACCTTATGTTGGCACTCATAAGGAACTTCATCAATAATTATCATGATATGCTCCCTCCACTTACATTCATAAATGACTTCTTGAAAATTTTCTAGAGGCAATTAGTGTGAAGCTACTTCGAAACATGTACACGCACATTGTATTTCTCTTTACTTTCACGATTACATCTTTATCAACATAATTTAAACATTGATGAACCATGGAAGAAATGTCATTTAAATATTGTACTAGAGGTCTCCCAAGTGACATGGAGAATCTATTTGATGAAGGAATGACATGAAATAATAATTCCACTTCCTTAAAAGCCCCACTTGAAGAGGCAAAATAATGCATCCCAATATAAGAACATGGACACCATTAAAGTCATCTTCAAAGGGATACTAGAATGTGCATACTTGTCTTGTTGCAAACCCATGATAATTATATAATTTTATTTTTTTGCAAATGTTAAATTGACTCCTAAGTTCAACAAGGATACCATTACATGAATGCCCATAGATGGTACCATTGATCTATAATAAACCATAATAGTTGGTTTGGGGGATATTCTCATCATAAAATAAAATAATTGGAGGTATAGAAGGAAAGGAAAGTATAGTACAATTCATCCCCACAATTGTATCCATAGGAGTGTGGGAGGATGAACCAACCTGTTCTATATCCATAAAATATCTATGTATGTATATGTACCATAAAATTAGTATGATGCCTTACACTTGTTTTTGAAGTTTATTTATTGTTAGATTGACAATATGATGCAAATGGATAAATATAAATTTACAAATATTGATTAGGGTGAGCAATCAATTGATTCCCCCCATTATTAATATCATCAAAATGTAAAACATTACCAATCAAATCTTAGACTTTATGCTCTAAGGCCATGCACAAATATGAATATGTTTGCCCATTGACTCTATGATAATTATACAAAGCATGTTCGTTGTAGCCCTTATGCAACCCTCTAGATGGGTCTTGGATGGGTGGAAGTGTGATAAATTTAGAATTTAGTAAACTTTGTAATGCATCTAAGGACATAATGAATGAGGAGTGGATAAGTGTCTTATCTAATTCAAATGTGCTATAAAACACTTTTTTGAAAAAATGCCATCATTGAACTAAACTATCAACTCAATGCAATGAGGTGCAAAAATGAGTACTTACAGACTCTAAGAATACATGAATATGGAATAAAACTAGGAAAACATTATTTGCTAACTTTCACATAAATATACACCTATTTACATACTAATTGATACATAGAAAATAATCTAATCATTGTAGATTCAATGTATTTAACATAGATATATAAATTTTACCGTCACTACTTTAACAAAAATATTATATAAATAATGATACCCAATAAAAAATAGTCTTAATAAGACTTAAAAAAAGCACACACACATACAGAATAAAATATCTACCTAAAAGTCCACATAAAAATTATCTTAAATTTTCAAATAATCTAAAGGCGACCATTAAAAATAAAGTCTACGGTGAATGTAAATCCAATTTAATTAAAAACACAAATAGGTAATCAATGAACTCCAACGCTATTTGTTTCTATGCGCCCTTCCTATCTTCTCGATTCGATCTCCATGGAATCCTAGCACAGTAAAGGTTCGGAGTTCGAATCCTGTCTGCAAAAAAAACTTTATGAAAAATTCTGTGCTTAAACTTTCGCATTTTCAAACATTTGGCGGGCTTTTGTTGCTTGCATAAAACACTGTACGTAACAGCAATCATTTATGTGCAGGGATATCAATTGTTAAATTAATGGCGAGCATATTTCAGATGACGGCATGGGAAGACGAAGCGTACCCTTCAAAGAACGATCTTTTAGCGGTGCCTCTGTTCGCACTGCTCTTTCCTGCAGTCAGATTATGCCTGGACACTCTTGTTCTCGAGGTGATTAATTCTCTGCATTTTTTTTAGTTTTATTAATTTAATAGAATGGAAATTTTTTTTTATCTATTTACAAGGAGTGGCTCGAAAAACTTCGTTCTCAATAAAATTTTGTTTTTAGTAATTTCCTAAGAGAAAGTCTCTCTTTTAATAATATGGATTTGTGGAAGCTTGAATTCTCAAATTTATTAGTATTTTGTTTTTTTCACTGTCCGCATTCAACACTGTAATATACAGTTCAGTGTTGCATTGGAATTTCACTATTTTGCATTTAGTCTATGGTAAAATACTGGATCGATATTCCATTCACCTTGCATGGAATTTGTTAGTAAATTTCTTTTATTTGTATTTAGATATTTATTTATTTGTAAATTTCGTTTTTCCATGCAACCTTAGGCTTGAAGGTTATCCCTTTGGTCAGAGTCGCCCTGGAGTTAGATTCGGCCTTGTCCATCTTTAAATTCGGTATCTTTTTCCGTTAAAGTCACCAGGGATTTGTATTAGGCTTTAGAGGTTGATTTAGTAAATTTGCCCTTATTGTGGCAACTTTTGAATTAGATGAGACAAGGGAGGGTTATCTCTTTTATTAAAGATATCGGAACTTGTATCAGGCATTGCCTGTTGATTTAGTGAGTTTACCTATGTTTCACGTGATCTTCAACTTAGATGGCACAATTGAGGGTCTTCCTTCCAGCATATTCTTCATTTGATACTTGCACCTAGTTTTGTTTTATTCTAATTTGGCGAACTCTCTTCCTTTTGGGGATCCTTATGGCTTTAATGTCACGGCATAGGGGTATCTCTTCAATCAAAGTCACCCTTGGACTTGCACCTGGTCTTGTTCATGTTTAATAATCTGGAAACTTACCTTTGTCAAGGCAAGCTTTGGCTTAGGTGCTCAGAGTCAGAGACATGTCTTATGCCAAATCTCCCTGGACAAACACCCATCCTTGTCTATTTTTAATTTGGTAAATTTTCTGTTTTCTGGTCAACCTTCGAATTTATATGTCATGAGAGGGGTGTCTCTTCTGTCAAAATTACCTGGGACTTGCATCTCACCTTATAGCACTTATAGTACTGTGTCATGCCGAACATGTTGAATGTGTTACTGTACTCAATTTCAACACTTTATCTTGTCTAATGTATTGGATGCAATAATTATCCAATTTCAATTATCACTTTGTCATGTCCAGCATGTTGTATGAAAGATTTTATCTAATTTTGAGACTTTATAATGCCTAGTTTGTTGGATGTCATATTTTACTCAATACTATATCTTGATCATTTTTTGGTATGCACATATGGTATTTCATCCACTTTCATGTCCAGCATGTTGGATGAAACATTTTACCTAATTCTGAGACTTTATCATGTCCAGTTTGGTGGATGCCATATTTTACCCAAGTCTATCTCTTTATCATTTTCAGTGTGCACTGTGCAGATATGAGTATTTTATCTAATTTCAACACTTTATCATGTTCAGTGCATGGAGGTGGCATTTAACTCAACTTCAATACTTTATCTTGTCCAGCATGCTGGATGCTTGTCTGTGGGGGATGAGTAGTTATGGACCATGGTGGTTGGCCATCCAAAGAGCATGTTGTCGAGGGCAATGGGAGCAAGGAGTGCTAATGCAGGAGAAGAGATATGCTATGTTCCACGGCATTTCGGGGACGGGGATGGGGACGCATTTCCGGGACGTTTCCTAAGGGGCAATTTTTAGGGGACGGCAGGGGACAGCGACATACAAAATACATACATATATATATATGATTTTTTCAAAATTTATTAATATATTAGAGAGAGAGAGGGAAAGAGAGATAAATATGTCAATAAATTAATAATTGATAGCAATATCAATATGTAAATAAATTGTGAGAGTAGTACTATAACAGCATAAGAAATGTCATTAAAGCATTATAAAATTTATCACAGCAGTATCAAACATCAATAAAACCATGGTCTATCAATATCCAAATGTCTCAAACATGTATCCAGAAATCTCAAAGTTCAAACATGAAAATCAAAATATTAAATACAACAGTAGATGAAATTAAGCCTCATTCGGGCTATGAATATCCAAAGACTCAGAACTATATATATTCTGACTTTTGGTCAAGGAAGATACAAATAAAGATATATTCATTAAGAAATAGTAGTAATACTCTTTTCTCAAGCTGTGTGCTAACTATTTACTCTATATAATCATCACTTCCACTTGCTTTACCCCTTGTTGACAGTTTGGAAAAGGAAAAGGGCAAGGACATTAAAAAACAAGGGGTAAAGCAAGTGGAAGCAATGCAAAATAAGATTGATTGAAACAAAAAACACCTTAGCAAGAGTAGTAGCCCATGACTGGTTCAAGAAGAATCTAGATGAGTAACTAAGCTAGTTGTTCGGCTCTTTTTCATTAATAATAAACTTATAGTTTCGTAAATTGTCACCCTCAACAATTTCACACTATGTTGACACCCTATTTTGCACACACAATTAATTATGTTAATAATTTGTTCATTTTGGAGCTAGATTTGAAAAATATATATTAAAATCCTCGACATCCTGAGAAATTTGGGCCAAAATCACATGGACAAGAGAAAAGGTGCCCTAGTCCTAAAGGTGACCTATTTTAATAATTATAATTTTGAATGTCGGTTTTGAGTATTTAAATATCCTCAAGTCGACCTATATCCAAAATATCAATTGGGATGCATATATAAATAAGTTCTCCCCCACATTTGAATACCTAGGCACTATTATGATCAATCATACACTATTATGCTTTTATTATGAAGATGTATGTCAGTTATCCTCTACATGCTAGCTACAACTCTATTTTGTTATGTGGACTAACCTTTTGCAGGTCATCAAAGCAAATCAATCATCCATCAATCAACTTTTTGTGGCAACTTATGGTGTGAACATCACTTCAACATGGGTTTCATACCGAAGGTAACATTATCAAATATTATTTGTTTTTTACAGTCATTTATTGTCATAGTTGCCAAGAGACTGGTATTGGTATTGTTACGGGAGAATGATACCGGTACGGTACGGCTTTTTTTTGAAAATAGGAGACAGGGGTACTTGGAGATGCCATCTTTTTTTAATATAAATAAAAATTAATAAATTAATAATTTATAGAAAATATCATGACATTATAATTTTTTTCACGTTATAATTTTTTAAGGCTTTTAAATTTCATGGGAGATGGCACACTAAGTTTCCATGCTGCTGGAGGCGTTTTTGGGGACATATCCGGTACCGGAGACTCGTACCAATCTTCGAGATGCATCTCAGGGTGCAGGAGATGCATCTCCCGGCAACATTGTTTATTGTTTATTTTGTCTCTCCTCGACCTAGGGTAAGCACTCTTTACCATTATCATTTGCTGTTATGGAGGTGGAAACACCAAAATTGGGGTTTGACTGAGGCAAACTCCTATACAACACAACCTCTACCCCTCTTTTCATGTGTGCAAATCAGATCCGAAACTTTCATCAACAATAGGTTGCCAAAAAGAGTAGAGCAGATTTGGACCTTCAAAATCTTGTTTCAAGCATTCAAAAATCTTCAATTCTAGACAAGGGCACCCTCGCCCTTGTCCCTCAAATTCAGGATAAAATTTAATGTGCAGGTGCCCCTCTATCTGCCTCTTCCAGATCTGTAATTGTTTCGTTAATTTCTGTTTTCATTTGTGCGATAAATTGCATTTTCAGATTTAGGCTTTATGTCAAATAGGCTAATTAAAACACACATCAAATTTCCCCTCTTTGCAACAAAAGAACCAAACCCTAGCAAATTGGCTCTCCCTTGAGGTTGTTAGCCAATCACCAAACCCTAGTTGGTTTGTGTTCCAATGTTAAATCCAAAAGAAGGAAAGCTACATCTAGGTTAATTCACTTGTTGATCTTAGTTCTCTTTCCCACTTAACAAAACTGAAGGCTATCTTTGAGCTTGGTATTGGGGTGATCCCTGCCTTCCATGATCCATTCCTCTGAATTTCGAAGATAGGAGGCATGCTTGGCCAAAGCTTCAGTGATGCGGCCAGATTTCCTTTTAGAATGATGGAAGATGCAATTGTGAAAATGGCTGGTTGTCTAGAAAACATCAGATAGGATTTTCAAAGTGGGTATCTTTAAGAGCTTCTAGATCAAAATTTGCAACTTAGATTCTGCTGCGAGCTTGTTGATATTACTTTGTCTGGCCAAAAGTAAAACTCTCCAAATTGGTAAAGCCTCAAAAATATTGTTGACATTAGCCTGCAAAAACTGAATCTAGGATGGCTAATGTGGCCTCTACAAGGGCCTCCAGCAATAGCATTATCTGGGTTGCCTCTAAAAGGTGTTGTTTAACCTAGGGTGGGTCAGGTTTTTTTGAGGAAGTATTAGGAGAAACTTTATAACAACCTCCTGATGGGGAATTAATATGGAAGTATATTATTTGAAGCATTTAATTACAATTTCTTTTCACAGGTAATGACAAATTGCTAGGATTATTTGTATTGCTAATAGTTTTTAACCTATGCTAGAATTATTTGCATTGCTAATATGTTGTTATCATTCAATCTTGGCTTGCATAAACCTTCATGAATTTTACTTTTATAATTTGCATGTTCCGTTGAAGGTCTGTCTGACCTAGCACATCATACATGGCCGACAATTTGTATTTATCCAGTTCCATTGATATGTACTTATCAGAGGACATAAATACACCATAAAAGCAGATTTTTTTTTTGAATGTTGCTTATTGTGATCCATTCATTTTCCGTGCCATTTAAACATGTTGTTCAGCATTCCAATCATATCTGCATTCAAATGAAAAAAGCAGAGTTCAAATAAAAAACAGGAGCTATGGAGAACTCCATGAAAAATGTGAATAAAAAAGTGAGTTATTAAAATTACAAAATCTGTATGTTTGCGTTTTTTTTTTTTTCTGATTTTATACATGCCTGCATATATTGATATATATTTAATTTCTCCTTTTTCCTGATATTTTCCCAATTAAAACAAAGTGATTAAAAAACACTTGCACTGCAGGGCATGCTGTGTAAGTATTGTACTATTATAGAACTACTAAATTATAAAAATGAAGTTTCTCTATTGTACATGCTACTCAGCTATAAACTTGATCTTAATTAGTTACTTTGATCCTATAAGACAATTTTATAGCCAAGTTATGGTGCAGGAAGTTCATCCCCATGTAATGAAATATCAGTCTTATCATTTGATAGATTCTGGCTAGAATTGCTTACCAAATGTCTGTGCAATATTTGAGAATGTTATTGGTATTTTTCGCTCAGCAGCATGAGGCTGACAACTCTTTCTCATGTCTTTGAGCACTAGTAGTTATCAAAAGAGCCAATATGCTTGAAATGTAATATAGTGAAAGCCAAACCAAATAATATACTTGATGAGTAGGAACAAAAGTTGCAATTGCCAAGTAACTCATCGATATATCTTATTCTTCAAAATTCCAACCCATTGAGATGACAAACTAAATACTCCACATACAGGGCTTTATTCTGTCACTGAACTTTTTCCAAGGTGAGGCAATCCTATCTTTTCAAGTTATAGAATTGAATATTTCACCAATTTAAGTATGTTTTTGAACATTTCAAGTTAGTGTCTCTTTAGTAATGATATCAACATGTTTGAAGTTTTTCACATATCTGAAGGGTTGCAGAGGCTTGGGAGGTGGCTTGTGCTGGGATCCAGGAAAGGCTTAAGTGAAAATCAAATAGAGGATCTCAAAAAACGGCGCAGAAAATTTAAAGAATCTGCCTGGAAGTTATTGTACTACTTTGTTGCAGAATCATTGGCATTGATTGTGACTTACAATGAGCCATGGTTTACAAGCACACGGAACTTTTGGGTTGGTCCTGGTGACCAGATTTGGCCAGATCAAAAAGTAAAGTAAGGCTTTCTATTTTTCTTGAGCACTTCATTATGTACAATGTGTTGTCTTAAACACAAACGTTGTTCTTAAATGCCACCATGTGCTTTATGTGAGAAGAATATGTGATTTTTGGCATGCATCTCACTCTTCATTGTTATTCTGCAATGCAATGGTTGGCAGGACAAAGTTAAAGATCCTTTACATGTATGTAGCAGGTTTCTATGTGTACAGTATTGTTGCTTTAGTTTTCTGGGAGACAAGACGATCAGACTTTGGAGTGAGCATGTCTCATCATGTGGCAACTTTGATTCTCATTTTAGCATCATATTTGCTAAGGTTTGTTATTGTTTCCCCTATCATGATCTCTGCATTATATGCTTTCATAAATTTTGTATCAGGTTCAAAGTTCAAACTGATTGGACAAAATTTCTATTTCTTTGTGTTTACTTTGGATTTTTTTGGAAAGTTTGGAATCTTGATATTGCTATTGTTTCTATTCAATGATTTCTGTATATTCACCTACCTTAAGTTGAGATGCATTTTTTTTTCCATTTTTTTATTGCCTTACAGACTAAAGAATAAGATCATTGTAGTCAAATATATAGTGTATAATAATGAGCCAAGTATCAGTTAATCAACAAGACGAAAAACCTGATAGGTAATAAACTAAAAGAAAGAAAAATACACTGATATCCACCTTTTGACCAAATCACCTAATGTAGGACTATTGAGCACCAGTCTTGTTAAAATGAAATCAATTAGGGTATTTTTCAGTTTCTTTTGCACCTTTGCTTGAAGATATTTTATGTCATGAGCATTCACTAATAATTTAAAGACTAGAGGTTCATATTCAATAATTTTTAAAGTTTCTTTATTGATTGGTACCTCAGGAATTTTTAGTCTGACCCAAGCCAGTGAGGCCACAAATGGGAGTCCACATCCCCAAACTTACGTCCATTAAGGACCAACTCAACCAACAGATCCACTTAGTCAACATATTCAACTTAGAAGACGTGGAAGTCCACAATGGAAGTCCAAGAATCAACACTTAGAATTCCACCTTAGATGTCACTAAGGGGATTTAAACCTGGGTCTCCACAATGAGAATCCAATGCTTTCACCAATTGAGCTTAACTCCTTTGACAGTTCATATTCAAAATTGACGGGTATCAACGCTATGCTCCACGGGGTTTCGGGGACGGCAAGTACCCGGTACGCCGGGACGAGTTTCTGGTACGGGGGTACTTTTGGGTCATTTTTTAGGGGACGGCAGGGGACGGCTGATAAAAAAATAGGAAATTTTTTAAAAATATAGAGAAATTTCAAATGTTCATAGCATAACATTGATAAAGCATTCATTCTAGACATTGTATAAGCTTATTATATATCATTAGACTTGAATTGAGATTTCACATGAGAATCGACAAACAAATTAACAGAATTCAAATGCTTTTCATTATCAATGTGCATACATATCATATAAGAGTCTAATAATTATAACCAAAATGCCCAAAGGCTCCAAGTCTCAACTATGAAATGACGCCCTAAGCTCCTCTCCAACCTGCTGTTTTCTTCTTCACTCAGCTGCTCCTCTTTTGTTTTCCTTCACTTCACAATGGAAAAGTAAAAATGAGTTACTTTTTTCTCATTTTGGAGTTTAAATTTCACTTACATTAGGTCAAGTGTGATGGGGCGTCCCTTGTGGGCCCACCCTTAGCTTTATTTTTATAAAAAAACTCTTTACTTTATTAAAAAAAAGCTTCTTTTTTTTGGCTGGGCCGTAGGGTACTGCTAGAAGTACCCGGTACGGTCAGGGTACGGCCAGGCAGTACCAGGTACTTCTAGCGGTACCCAAGTCCCCTAAAAGTACCCTAAAAGTACCCAAGTCCCCTTTTTTTGGGAAACCGTCCCCTAGAAGTACCGGGTACTTGGAGGGCAAAAGGGTACTGCTAGGGTACGTTTCCTAGCAGTACCCGCGTCCCCGTTTCGTACCCGGTACAGGAAATGGGTAAAAACCATAGGGGATGCGTCCCCGTGGAGCATAGGTATCAAGTTCTGTTGATTTTATATTAAAAAAGAACTATTCAGTTTTATGTTGTTTACATTGTTGTGAGATTAAATATTGCACATGCTTATCAGGCAAGGACAAAATGCATGCATTTTTTTTACTTTTCTTACAAGAATTTAGAATTATTTTTTCTATTGTTTTTTGACATGGATTGATGGTTTTTGTGTCTAGGTTTTCAAGAGTTGGTTCTGTTGTTCTGGCGATTCATGATGCATCTGATGTTCTTTTGGAAATAACCAAAATGTTCAAATACAGTGGTTCTACCTTGATACCTAGCGTTTGCTTTGTCCTTTTTGCCATTTCATGGATTGTGCTTCGCCTTTTATACTTTCCCTTTTGGATTATCTGGAGCACAAGGTAAAATAACTTACGTTCATTTGGTAATTGCAATTTTGTGGTCATTCATTATTTTGATTTCTGCATTGAATTTTCCATTGCTTGTTCTTTTGAAGTTTGAACACTATATTTATTTAAAATTTCAAGCTTTGATGGTTTGCTGTGCAACTAATTCCATGTTAGAATAATTAAATGATCTGCTAGAGAATAACAGTTATGATTACAATGTTGAATACAGCATGACTGCATATTGAAAGGTTTATGTGGCTGTAGGCATGTTAAATACAACATGCCCTTGACTTGCTTTAGCCTTTAATCTGTCTTCTGCTTAGAATTGCCATTGGGTCGCTCATATCTTTTATTGGTTATTTTACTTCTGATTCCTGACCCAATCTTATGGTACCATGGAGATTATATAGAATTTTTGACCTTATTTCTCAGAAGGGCCTAATTTTTTCATCATTATCACTGTTTTAATAGCATTATTGATTTTTTATATTTTCTCATTGTCAGAAATATAATTTCCTGTTGTGTTTTTCTTGTGTCTAGCTTTCTTTTGATTTTCGTCTCGTTTGTTTTGCTCCTATTTCTTATGTGATAGCCTATATATTTTGGGTGATTTTAATTTGTTGGATTTGCTAATTGTGAGGTTATTTTTTGTTGCCTTTATGTCTTTCATTCTAATATGGTAACATTTTGGATATGGTTGATGATATGCACATTGAGCTCATTTCGAATTACAAGTCTGTCCTGCAAATGTTGTTTCAGAATATTGGGGACATAAGTTGGTAGCAATTCTAATTCTGCTGACGCATCTATTGTTTTTGTTGTCATTGTTAAGGTAATCAACAAAATGTCTAGTTTTGTTTGAACAAATCTGCAAGGAATTTCACATGATAAAGGAGATACTCTTAATGATGGTTCTCTCCCCTATTACCCATCTTTGTTTCCCTCTCCAATGTTTGCAAAGCTTCTAACCAAGCTTTCATAGTTTTTTTGTTTTTTAACAATGAGGCTGCTTTATTTTTAATATTCAAGTCATGGGCAAAGCAAGACATTCTAAGGCAGTGAGATCATAGTTTGAGAGCAACTTGCACCTAAATGAGATTGTTCTACTCTTATTATACATTTTTGGGATGCTTTTATTAGCGAATAGATATCATTTTGCATGGTAGGGACTATGCAATTGATGATCTATGGACGAATGAATGTCATAATTGTTGTAAACGCAAGTTGCATGTTTGCTGAGCAAGAAGATTGTAAATTGCTTAGTTCTTAGTAGCACCCTTTTAAATAGTAGGTATTATTAAGCATTTAATAGCATAAACAGGAAAAGTGGTTTGACTTTTGAGTAATGAAAATATATTACTTGGTGCCATCATACATATAATGAATTCCAGGATGAGGCCACACCTTTGTGCTATAATTTTTTTAAAGGGGTAAATGCTTTTTGATCGGAGCTATGAATTGGTGAGGTTACAAACGGGGGACCTCATCCCAAATGTCAACACTCACCAATAACATCCCAGTGGGGTTTGAACTTTGATGGCAAGAACAGCACAACGACTTAACCATCACACTATGCCACTATTGGCTTGTGCTATTGAACACATTCTATTTTTGGTAATATGATAGCTTCCAAAAGATCATCAACATGACCAAAACCATTTTATTTTGAAACTCAAAGACTGCCAGCCCATAGACATTTTCTCGGTTGCACCAGTGAGGAAAATGAATGTATCTACACATTTCAATTCAATATTTACTATGAAGGATATTTTACAAAAATCACATTATTGAATTTTAAAACCGGTTATCTTTGATGGGAAGGACAGGATTCACTGCCCAAATTTGCAAATCAGCTGGAACTTACTATAACTTAAAACTTGAAACTAAACAGGCATAAGATAACATATTGATATAACCTACCTTCTGTATAATTGACATGGAAAAGTGAATATACAAAAAATATTACTTTTGCATAATGTGTGTCACCTAATAACTTCTTTTGCTTGATAAAACAGATATTCTATCTGAATGTAATACTTAATTATATTCTCGGTGTCTTAGCAATACTCCATGTACTTTTTAACCTATCTGTTATCATAATTCATATGTGATGATACTTCTTTTGTTTCTGATGTTTGAGCAGTTATGAAGTTATTCTTTGTATAGATACAAAGAAGCACAAAGGAGAAGGTCCCATTTATTACTACATTTTCAACACACTCCTCATATGTTTACTTGTCCTTCACATTTATTGGTGGGTTTTGATCTACCGAATGCTTGAACGGCAAATGAAGGCAAGAGGCTATATAAGCGAAGATGTCAGATCAGGTCTGTCTATCTCTTCACTGTTTGTTATTCACTAACAATTAATTTTCCTCTTACCTGATAATCTGTGGTCGAAATCACATGTAACTTTCAAATTATTTTCTGATTTTATAGATTCTGAAGATGACAAAGAAGATTGAATTTTTCTGAATGAGCAATATTTTGAGAGATCAGAATGGAGGAGTTATTCTTGAAATGTTTGTCAAATGGGTTTTTGTGCTGATCTCAAATGTACTCACCAGTGCACATTATTATCATGTAACAATTATGAAATTTTGTTTGTGGGTTACTGTGTCGAAGATATGAAGTGAATGCAAGGGTAGTTGTCTAGTCTACAGCTTTATTTAGCTGAAACAATATTGTTGGAAACCAAAAATATTTTTGGCTTTGTTTATTGAATGGCAGTTTGAATGTGATTCTGTGGGGTGGAAGTTCTCTCTAACTTATATTTTGAGTTTTTAACTTCTTCTGAGTTCTGAAAATATTGTGCATGATTTTCTTGTCACACAATGGGCTCATTCCATTGCATGTTTCATCAAATCCTGTTTTCGTAGAATTCTAATTTCCAATCCCTTTTAACATCACTGGCTTGTCTGATCCTACTGTGCTCTCAGATGCAAGTGTTAAGATGTAACGATTTCTAATCATTTTGGGGGTATTAAAAACTTGCTGCTTAAATTTATTGCAAAGCATCAAATTTTGAATAATATGTTTGCAAAGTTGGATTAATACCCAGAACTGTGATGTGTGAACGACACGTTAAAATTGGATGTAACAATGAGATTTTGATGTTAAACACAAAAAGTTGGTTGGCTATTGCACCTTAGCTCTGGGATATTGATACAGTTTGACATGAGGTATATTTTTTGCTCTTTCAAGGGCTTTAAATATGAACAATATGCACAGATCTACTCAATAGTGGTTTACTCTTGGGCCAGTTTGTTCATAAGCTTCCTAACTTGTGTATGTATATAGAGTTTCAGATCTCTATTATTGTTCATTATTGTTGTAAAAGATTAAAGTGACAAAGACCGGCAAACAAGAGAATAAGCAATGACCAAAATAGGAAGCATGTAAAAGCTTTAGGAAAATATAGTGGTTTAATGCTTTGAGATTTCCACATGTTAAACATTTTAGGTAACATGTGTTTAATCATTTTTTTTTCCAATGTTTAATGTCTACTTTCTAGACCTCTCTTTAGGAATGAAAGAGAATCTATGGAAGAGGGGTTTAGAAAGCAGATTATAACCAATGAAGAAGGATTAAACATAATTAGATTGATATATATTAATATGACCTAACATACAGTTCTTTGGCAGAGCAATAGCCTAGCAGCTTCTGTTCTTAACACCTAAAGGCTAGAAGAAGCTTGGAATACCTAGACATGAAAAATATCATGTTGAAGATCCTGGTGTCTCCTCCTTTCAGAGTCACCAAAATTTAGGTTGAACAATTTGACTAGGAAATTGCAAGATCTATTCGTGGTTGTTTCTGTTGTTTTTTTTTTCAAATATGTAGAAGTCCTTTATCAAATGGGCCACATCTTAACTAATGAAAATTGAAACAAAGCCTCGAAATAACAAGCTATGATATCTACCTCAAACTTGTAATAGGGCCTTAGGTTCACCCTAAGGGAAAAGAGATCTTAAGCATACAATACAAATATAAACTGTTTATGGCAATCACTCAAGAATCTATGTTGTCACAATAATAGCAAAGCTATCTCTTGCTGGAGCTTTTCCCACAATGAATTTCTTCGGGTTAGACAAAGCGTTCATATGGTGAACTATATTTCTGTAGTTTATTTTTCACCGTGGTTTCAGGCTTTAACAACATTGAAACATTTCAAATTCACATGTATGAATTAAACTACTCTGTGTACTACAGTTTCCAAGCATAGCCCTTAAAGAACAGTTAGTATAATTTTCTGATCAATCATTCATTAGTTTGAATCCTCGTTACTGAGTTATTGTTTGGAATATCCAAGTCAGTTGCAAATGAAAACAGAATATCAACAAATGAGATGTAAAATGAGCTTGGATTTGAAAGATGATTCCTCCCTAGTAAATATCTCAAGGACAAATCTGTTCACACTTCACAGGTCTGAAAAAGAAAATATGGAACAGTTTCTTTGAGCAGTTTCAAAGAAAATCTGCAGGATGAAGGGGCAAATGGTTGACAGCAGCAGGAAAATGAGAGCTCCTCCAATCTACTCTTTGAGCTCTACTAATATGTTTCTTGTCTATAGCTACACCAGTCAAGAAAGCTGCAACCTCAATTTAGAGGGAACTTCATGTGGCAAGGAGCTGAAGCCACAGGTAGGTTCCTTTGGTTGCTTGGAAGATTCTTAGACAAGTGTGGACCATGAATCTTATACATGCATACCTTGATTCAGTGTACCTGGAAAGAGCCTTTTAACTAAGACAACCCCAAGGGATTAGCCCCTAGGGATGTTCTCTATATTGGTATTGAAAGTTTTGAAAGATTCAGAACCTGTCAGTAAAATAATGCAGGAGTATGGGTTGACAGGTTTTGGGTTGAAATAATCAAACCCAAAGGTTTCATAGATTATTGTCTTCGTTGAAGAATCTCTTAGAAAAGAATGGAGGAAGATTAAGTGCGTGCTCAGAAAAAGAAGAATTTCTCTCTTCTTGAGTTTATTCCTTGGTTTGGACAGGTTCTGACTTGGATCATTATCATGTAAAAGTAGTAATTCTGCGCTCTTATCTATAATTTGGATAATGAGTTTACAGATTACATATGGATTAAAATTGGAGTTCAGGTTCTCTTCCCAAGAATTAAGAAATAGAATACCGATATAAAATAATTTTCAAATAAGAGGCTTTCCTGGCTTTTCAGATGCATTTTCTGCAATATCAATGAAGCAAATAAAATATCTTGGTAACTTGTTAGTTGCAAGGGACCTTCGGTGCATATTTATCAGGAATGTTAGGATACAATGGGAGTTTCCAAAATTTCTTTGCTCTTGCATCTTCTTCAAAGCTATTACCACAAATGGAAAATAAAATAAAATAATGGGAGATTCATGTAATTTCAATGCATTGGATCATATGGAAGGGAAATAATCTTAAAAATTTCAAGAAGTCTTAAACATCTGACTGAGTCTTCAAAAGAAAGATTGAGAACCAAAAAGAGAAAAACAAGTTAGGAAATCTTTTAAATGAGAATAGCCACCAGAAAAATGGTTAAAAGCTAATTTTGATGGAATTAGTAGGGGCAATCTATGCAGGGGCAGAAATGATCCATGAAAATCATGAAAGAGACATTATTTTTACACATGCAAAGGATATTAACTGTTCAAATATAGAACAGAATTGGAAGCTATGTTGCATTGCCTCGTTGTAAATGCCAAGAGATTTAGACAGTATTATTCTAGATGGAGAGTCCCAGTTTATACTAATGTTAGTGTGAAAATTTGGAAAAGGAAATTCAGCAATTGGAAGTTAACAAAGTATTTTGGTAGATGCCCGAAGAATTTTGGACATTTTTTGGAACAAATTTCTAATGTTTACTTTTACTGTAACAAGTTAGAACAGCTACATAATAATTGACCTTTGCTTGTGAAGAGGTTGTAATAACTCAATTTGTGAAACTTAAATAGAAGATATTTTGCAGGGTGCTATAAATGTGATTGGATGAGAATGCCCAAGCTTCTCAATAGGCCAATAATGGACCCTTGTAATGTCCCATTCTCAGCAGTAGTCCTATCTAAGACCATTAGCCTATCTCAGAGGCTCATAGGCTAGCCGGCGGTTGAATTGGGATTTCCTATTTTTTAGGAGGTATCTTTTTGGGTTTTCAAGGGATGCATGTAGGAGATTGCTAGTATGTCTTTAGGGTCTTTCTAGGTTTTACAACAGCTTTAGTGGGGTGTCAAATGTATTTTTATTAGTGACCATTTTTGGACTTACTATTTTTCGTAAGTTGCGAAAGCTACTTGGAATGTGTTTGGAGTTACTTAATATTTTTAGTAGTATGTTATTTATAGTAAGTGTTATTTTTGGCAATATTGTTTGACACCAGTTCAATACTTAGTTACTATTTTTGGTAGTGCAGTATTGGCAGAGGTTTCTCCAACTTTCTTAGAGTTAGAAAAGGAAAGTTGATGACTTAAGTTAAAATGTTTCTAATATTGCTTTTTGGCCCCCCAAGCCTAGGCTTATGACTTAAGTTGTGGTTTTTCTTTTGGACGTCCAAATTGGATAAATTATTGCTTTTTATAAAGTTGATATTGCTAAGTCATGTTGGGCGCTCAAGGTCTTTGTCAAAGATGGACTTAAAAAATTATTATATTTCTCCTCACGAGGGTTTCTCATTTTGGAGGGAATTGAGGATCTGAATTTATGGGGTTGGAGCTTATAAATAAAACCCCTCTCCCTCTCATTTGGTTATCCATTGTCTATCATAGCAAAGTGTTGCTGAAATATTTTCAAACTCTTGCTTTGAGGTTGGAATACCTCCTAGTTCTTCATCAATTTTGAGTTTGCAAGATAACTCTTAGCTAGTTGATCGATTGGTGCATCTTCATTCAGAGTTGTAGTTTGAGCTTCAATGGTGATGGCTTTCCTTTTTGCTTCAATTTGGTGTGGCTTTGATGTTTTCTAAAGACTTTTTGGTGTGTTCATTTGTTGTTTGGAGTGTTCTTGCAGTCCATTGCTAACCCATGTTTATGCTCATATAGTTTTGAAGACTTGGAAGGATTTTGTGGGTATTGGTTCATTTTGTTTCTTGCATCTGGGTGCCCCTTTGCTTGTAATTTTGGAATTTTTGAAGGAGAATCTGATTTTTGATGTTGTTTTCCCTTCTCAAGGGCCTGTACTACCTTGTTTGGGTGCATTAGGAAACATGCAAATCATTTGCAGACCACTTGATGGTGGCTTGCTATTGGATGTTGGACGCCTAGCTTCCTTGCATAATTTGCAATGAGTTTGAGGTCATTTGAAGTTGTGGTTGATGAGATATGAGCATTTAAAGGTTGCTGGTTGGAGTTCGTGCACGTTGTTCTCTCATACTAGACTGCTGCTCCTTCATATCAGACCTGGTATTTTTCAGTGTTTTATCATAATATCATGAAGCCTTGTCATTGTAATATCATAGAGATGAATTTCTAACACGTGAGCTTCATTATGTCTGATTCTCTCATGATATGCTGAATCTAATGCCATATTGTAACGCTGATTTAGTAGTACTAATCAGTTTTCTCATTTCAATTTTTTAAGTGGTTGAGTTTTTTGTTTACTTTTTGTTGCTCGTTGAAAGGTGGAAGTGGTTGGCTATGTTGCCAAGTTCTTTGCTTTCATTTACTTTCCAGTAGCCCATTGAAAAGTGGAAGAGGCTGGCTTTGCTGCCTAGTATTTATATTTTCTCTATTGGTTGGCTTGCCGCTAATAGATCTTGTACTTAGAACATTTTCATATTGTTATCAGATCCTCTTACACTGTATGCTCTCACCTTGCCCACTCTGGGATATGGGTGATAAAAAAGTGAAGGATTGCTTCCAGTTTGTTATCTTTCATTGGGCTAATGCTAATGGGTGAAGTTTATTATAATATCATTTTAAAACAATTTTCCAAATTTGTAACAAATTATTTTGCTCAAATCCAAAAAGAGAGAAATCGAGTAAATTGTAACTTTCACCAAATCTTTCAAATTTGCTAATACATGTTGTGCAATTGGAATAGGAATGACTTGCCACAAAAATAAGTTGGTATTTGCATTATATTGCTGTTATTTACAATAGCAAACAAAAATATTAACCGGCTGCAAATTTACATCATTGGTAACACAACTCAGAAGCCAAAACACTGAAAAATCAACTTCACACACAAATTCTCCAGCATCTCATTAAAAGTTTGCAACAAAAAATTACATTAAAGTATTGTAATAATTAGTATCTAATATTGCTAGGAACATCTCAGGATCTAAGGCACACTACGATGGCCCTTATTTTGGTTGATTTGGATATTTCCAAACCCCTTCATGGTGATGTGGTTCTGATGGTGTTGGACAAACCTTGGTCGCAGTTGTTGGACTATGAGGGCCTCCCCTTTCGTTGCAGGAGGTGTTTTTCTACTAGTCATTTGGCCTCAAGTTCTCCTCTTGCTCGCCACAAGGGAGCAGCTACTTGGTGGAAGAATTCTCTATCGAATCACCTCACAATTGATTCTCCCTCTTCGGACTCTTCGAACTCTTTTGACGATTCCTCTGAGGATGGCGATCTTCCTATCCCTCCTTTGGTGTCTGAGCCTTCCCAGGCTCCTATTTTGGCTACCTCTACTGTCGATCCTTTGCTGCCCCGGTCTGCTGACGCTGTGCAGTCATTTCCTGCTCGTCCCTCGCTTAACGACTCGGTTGGTTCGTTGATCACTCCAGTCTCCTCTTCTTCGCTTTCGGCGCCCACGTTGCGTGGTGGCTCCTTGCCCGTGGTGGCTGTTGGAGATCCTCTCCCCTCGCCCTGCTCGATGGCTTTTTTCGAGCCTTCTTGGTCGGTTGTGCTAAGAAAGAAGAAGGGCCATTGCTTCTCTGCGACCTTGGGTTCAGGGAGTTGGCTTGGTCCTCTCTAGTTCCTAGGTTGTTTATTTTCAGTTTCTTTGCTTTTCTATAGCTATCGGTCAGCTGTTTCTGTTTGTTCCTATAGTTCAATTCTGTTTTGAACTATGTTGTCCTTTGACCCTTTGGGCCCTTTGTGAAGGGTACAACACAATGTCAATGTGGCTTATCTTTTAAAAAACAACAACACAACAAGCCCTCAAACTACACACTCCAAAACAACTATCTTCGCAATCTATTTGATGAAATGCACACCAAAATGATAATCTTTAGCACAAATACAACTTCTGAGTGAAGTTGTGCTTGTAGACTCTCAGAGCCACTGTCTTTGATCCAAATTTCCTTGGTTTACCAGCCTCAGAGATTTTTTCTTCACTAGTTTACCAACCTCTAAAAAAAATCACAAACTTGTTAGAGAAAATAATGCATAGAATGAATCAAAAAAAGCAAGAAATTGCATTTTATGTGTTGCCTTCTTTATGAAGCTTCTTGGGTGCCAAAAATCCACATCAAGAATAGAAGGAATCTTACAATTCAAACTTTGAAACCACTTTCCCATAAATGAACCTCCACTTCCTCCACGCAAATAAAAATTGTCATTTAATCCAACTTTCGAATTGATTTTAGGAAGGCTAATAATTGCCATTTTGAGCTCCAAGTCCCACACCCTTTTTGGCTCCAAATATTTATATTTTCATTTAATAATTTGTCATTAAAATTTGATTTAATTATTCCACCATAAAGGACATTATTTTTTCGATTTGTCTACAGGACTTGACTTGCTATATTAAAATAATCTACCTTACTAAAAATAGAAATTGCTATTTTTAGAAAAAGGGGACATGATATGTCCTCCCTTCCCAAAATTGCTTGTTCTCAAGCAATTGTAAACATATATCTCCAAAATCATGTAGCCAAGCCGATCAATCATACCAAATTGCATACCAAGCCTGCTTCTTCCTCTTAAGAATCTTGAAGAATCCCTAAAAAATGTTCTTGTGTTGTGTAATATCATGACACCGATATTTAATATGCAACCTCATATCCCATATTACCTGTGTACTTGTAGCATGCTTAGCATCTTCAACAATTTCTCCTTTTCAATCTTTCTCCAAAATTGTGTATATGCACGATCACCAAGAAGGATAAACCAAAAGTCCTTGCAACCTTTGATATAGATTTCATTTATGCAACACAATGAGCTATTAGAATTAAAGAATAATCTTCCAAAATAATTAATACATTTTGAAACAATTACCCTTTTTATCTTGGAGTTGTTGGGATATTGCTTGCAGGAAACAACACTGTTTGTTCCAAACTTTTCCTCAGCTTGATGGATGTTGTATGCAATTTTAAAATTTGATATATAGCAGTAATAGTATAGCTGATGAATAGATGTTAACATCATACAATAGCAATGCATACTCCTCTCAAATCTGAATTTTAACCTTGCCAATTGTTCTGTGTCTTTAGCTAGTGATGCACTGTCATTAAGAAACTTGCACCTGACACTTCTCAAACAAATGATGATGGTACAAATCTATTTTTTACACTCAATGAAGCTATTATAATCAGAAATGCATCCTTCAAAATAGCAGATACATAAGTTGGAAATAATTACTTCTTTCACCTCCCTAGTACCGAAATATGCATTGTTGGAATGCACAACAAAAGGTCCATATTTTACCTCAACTTGAGAGATGTTACCTTTAGCTTCATGTGCTGATGTATAATAGCAAGAGTTCAATAGAGAAGCAACAAATAGCATCATGCAACGACAAGTACACATTCTAGAAATAATTGCTTCTTTCACCCTTGGTCACCCTTGGGGAACAAAGATCCACACTATCGAAAAACACATTAATTGCCTCAAGCTTTATCTTAACTTGAAAGATATTAATTGCAATTCCATGGAATGGTTTTGATTTTGGAAAACAAGAGTACTGTAGAGGACCAACCATTAACATAATACAACAACAATATTCATACCACAACACTCTGAGTACCAAATTTGTAAGTAATAAGACATTTTGGTGGAAGACAGTGTACTCTCTGTGTACAACTATTAGCACATTTTTATCACCCAACATAATTTCAAAAATGATTATAACATAATCTATCATGTTTGGAAACCTCCAATTTTCATTAGTGATAAGGTCCTATGAAGTAATCGTTCTAAAGAAGTTATCCTCAACCATATTGCCAATCACCCATTTTTGTGGCTCATGACTCTAACCATAATGAATCAAGAGAATCTTCAATCCAAAGCAATCCTCTTAATCTCATATTTTCCATATACTCAATGTTGATTGTAATTCCTAAGAGTATAAATGACAAGAAACATTTTTCCATACCTATAGAAATTCCCTTCTAAAACTTTGAACTTCATGCTTCCATCTCTCATAGGTCCCTTCTTTGCATAGATAGAGTCCATTTATCCTTTCCTAAAACACCATACCCCTTCACAAAATGATGTGAGAAATCTGAAATGGAAAATGTAAAGCATGTGTTGTTTACCTTCACAAACCCTTTCAATGCTTCTTGTGTTGCAACCTCGTGTATGCCTTGAGTACTCATGACTTGGCCCAAGTATGTAATGTTAATCTCCCATGTAGATACTAAATTCTAAATTGCTTCATTACCATAGTCAAATAAGAAGTGGCATCCTTTGACTCCTGTAATTTGACTCGTAGGCTGCAATTCTTGAACCATGTGTTTCTTCACCTCACTTTCATTATCCTCATATTTGTTCAATTTGGGTCTTCCTCCATAAGTTGTTGATTTACAACCCATTGCAAGCTCCGAGACATATTGAATTTCTCTATCATAGATTGACAATCCATTTCTTGTATTCTCAACTTATTATTCTCACTCTAAATAGAATCCAACCTTTGCAAAAATGGAGCCCAATCACCTTCTCCTATGATACCATATTATTTCACAAATGGATGCAATAAATCTGAAATAAGAATTTCCAATCATGAGTTGGTTAGCTCTAAAGGCAACTCAAATATCTTCACCCATTGTTCTTTCAAAAACATAGCCATTGCAACCTTTCAGACTAAGATATAGAAGTTTTTGCAGGACTTTTGTTCACCCAAAAAACTGTCCAATCTTCTTAACTTCATAATACCAGAGACTTATAACCTTACATCCTTCATGTCTTTCTTGTAGCTACATATCCAAAATTTCATACCATACTTAGTCACAAGATAATGAACATTGAGAAGATTAATCTTTCTCTTACTATGATCTAGCATCAAACATCCCAAGTTGACTATTTCCATTTGGCCATCACCCACAATATGGTCTTCAAAAGTGATACTTATATCCCATGAGTGATCTATGTACCATAAACATTGTCTCATTGTAAAGTGGTTAAAATTCTCAACCAATTCCATGTAATTCCATATGATAGGACACTTTTGAAACATGAAACCAAGAGTCCACATCCTCTAAGCTATAAATTGTGTCCCTTACTTTATCACTTAATTTCTCATGCCTTTCGTGATGACAATTTTTTGTATTTGCATGGAAAGAGGCAACAAATCTGAAATTTGAAAATCCTTTCCATACCTTGGTCTTCCAACTAAGAGTTAATCCTCC
Organism: Sequoiadendron giganteum; assembly: GCA_007115665.2. NCBI lineage: Eukaryota > Viridiplantae > Streptophyta > Pinopsida > Cupressales > Cupressaceae > Sequoiadendron > Sequoiadendron giganteum. Next base: position 627,143,895 of record CM021107.1, read on the forward strand.
TCTTTGGAATTTATTTCCATGGATATATCACCATGCTTCCACTGTGCTACTCTGAGGCTGAAAACATGTTTATCCACCTTTGCATTTAGAGTTGTTGAATGTACTGTGGAAAGTGCATGTCTCCTTATTTTGAGCTCCTCACATCTGACTTCATCCTGCATGTTGGTTATGTACAAATGACTCGGATCCCACAATATTATTTTTGAGATATTTAATAATTGAGTAGAATGATTTCCTTTCCACCCTATCTCTCGTATTGCTAATTTGAATTTCCTTGAAAGATATACTACATTGTTATAATGCTCAAAATAAAATTTATCAATAGGAACATATTCATCTACAACATCCTTTAGGAATTCATGCACATCAATATGGTTTCTTGGTAGATTATCCTTAGACAACTTTGACTCCCATTTCCAACATACATCTTCAAAATGATTTTCTTCATTGTTTTCCTTGCTATAAATTTTCTCCATATCTTTATCTTCATCAATGTTAGATTGAACTATATGATTTTTAGAAATTGGATTAAAAATTTCAACCAATATATTTTTACCTTCAACTAGGTGGATGCAATCTTTCTGTTCTTCTTAATTTTTGGTATTTGCGGCCTTTTCCATATTAACTCCTTCCTTTTCATTATGCTCCTTAGCATTTGCCAAGTCTTCTTCCTTAGAAATCTTTCATGGCTCTGATTCTGGCTTACGGATCTCCTCTTTCTCTAGTTCTTCCTCCACTCTAGCCCATATGAAAAACTCATTAAATGATTCTTTAGTTCTAAAATTTTCAGAAAAACTTTGGAACTCAAACAATTTGATGATCATCTTATCTCGAGGCATAGTTCTTCCTTTGAATTCTAAATACTAAAAAAAAGTAACTTATTTTCATCTCATATTAGAAATATGTACTCTTTATACCATTTGGAAACCTCTTTTGCATTGTCCGACTGTAACAGTCTCACTCTTAAAATTGATTTGAAGAAGCCCATGATTTACATCAATCATCCAATAACTTAATTTACCCTACAGGCTGGAAAGATCATACCTATGATACCACTGTAATATCCCTCTTAAAACAATTTTCCAAATCTACAACAAATTATTTTATTCAAATCCTAAAAGAGAGAAATCAGATAAATTATAACTTTCACCAAATCTTTTAAATTTGCTAATAAATGTTGTGCAACTAGAATAAGAATGACTTTCCACAAAAATAAGTTGATATTTTCATTATATTGCTTTTATTTACAACAACAAACAAAAATAATAACCAACTGCAAATTTACATCATTGGTAACACAACCTAGAAGCCAAAACATTGAAAAATCAATTTCACACACAAATTCTCCAACATCTCATTAAAAGTTTGCAATATAAAAAATACATTAAAGTATTGTAATAATTAGTATCTAATGCTACTAGCAACAACAACAAAATAAACCCTCAACTGTTGTGCCATATAGGGGCTTGCCCCAATCAAGCCTCGTGTTAGTGTTTCCACTTCCACAATGGTAATGACAATGATAAAACATTGAGTGGAAAGGAAGAAAATAATGAATGAACACAATGTTGCAACTCACCACCCTTCACTGGCTTCCTTGAAGGACTGAAGACATACACATCTCTTCAAGGATCTTGGATCTTGCTTGCTTGATTTGCTTGAATTCTTGGAGAACTACAACAATGTTAGCCTTCACATAGTATGAACATGAACACACATAAACTTTGACATGAAGTTGGATCTTGAATTTTTTTAATAATGCTCTAATATGCTGCTCTTGAATGCTCTTGACAATAGTATTTGCTCAATTGTGTGCCTTCTTGCTAGATATTGTGTGTTAGATTTCAAAGGGTAAAATAACTATGTATTTGTAAGTGTATATTGTAAGAAAATTTATAGTGCCAAAAATAAAGAAAAACAATAAACAAAATATTAATGTAGTATTTACGTGGAAAACCTAGTGATATTATACTAGAAAAAACCACGGGCAAAGATCTTTCGTATTTTATTTCTCAAGAAATTTGCAATTACAACAATCTTTTGAAAAGTTACATAAAACATGACTTCAACATAGTATAAGAAATTTGAGTTGTAGAGTCCTTGTCGAGCATAACTTTCCAAAAATAGAAAGTGTGACTCATACAACTACATATCGAACATTTTGCAAAATGACCAAAAATAGAGAAAAACGACCAAAAAATTTATGACTTTGTCGAAAACATCTTCAGCGTGGTTGCCTAAAGACAAAAACCTTTGGCATGCATGGGGCTACAATAGCCCCCCTAGGACCCCCTGTCACTTCAACCTTCGATTGAATATTAGGCCTTCGACTGTGTCAGATGCATACCATGAATGCTAGTTGTCAAAATTGACTATTCGTCATTGCTGGAATAACAATAAAATTGACTTCATATTCCAACAATCTCTCACTTGAAGTCAAATTCCTCTCTTGCAGATAAATCCTCATACTGAAAGACCAATGCCAATGCTGCCTATCATCAAGTAACATACAAGTTTAGAGAAGTTCGACACCAGATGATTTTCTCTCTACCAATGGGCTTCGTCATAATATTTGTTGGATTTACATTAGTGTGCATCTTGGCCAAAGATATTTGTCCTCCTTCCATTACCTCATGTACAAAGTGATATTGAATATCGATATGGTTTGTTTTGGCATGATATGTTGAGTTCCGTGCCAAGTGTAAAGCACTTTGGCTGTCACAATGCAACACCAATTATCTTGCTTTACTTGCAACTCACCCAAAAGGCCGTGAAGCCAGATCACCTCCTTGCTAGCATGTGTTGTTGCCATATATTCAACTTTAGTAGTAGACAACACCACTACTATATGTAATTTTAATACCCAGCTAACAACACCTCCAACTAAGGAGAAAATGTAACCTATAGTGGACTTTCTCTTATCTTTGTCTCCACCAAAATATGCATCCACATACCCATTAACTTGAAGACTAATCCCATTGTAATAGATAACAACATCAAAAGTGCCTCTCAAATACCCGAGAATCCACTTCATAGTCGTCCAATGCTTAGGACCAGGATTTCCATGTAACGACTAACTATTCCCATTGCTTGTGCAATGTTTGGTCTTTTGCACACCATGGAAAACATAAGACTACCAACTGTTGATGAGTACAATACATGAGACATCTATGTCATCTCTACTCCTATGCTAGGGCACTGCTCTAAAAATTTAATATGAATAGGAAATGGACAACTAATTGGTTGTGCATTCTGCATATTGAAGCGTTGTAGAAACTTCTCCACATAATATTTCTGTGACAACCACATTTTTCTATTATGTCTATCTCTGTGTATCCTCATACCAAAAAAATGATTTGCTTTGCCTAAGTCCTTCATCTCAAACTCCCTAGCAAGTTGAGCTTTCAAATGGATGATTTTATTCATGCTGGGACCGGTCACCAACATATCATCAACATACACAAGCAAAATAATAAAACTATCATCATTATACCTATGAAAATAGACACAATGATTAGCCTCAGATCTGCTAAAACCCAAATTCATCATGAAGGAATCAAACCGCTTGTACCAACACCTTGGCGCCTGTTTTAAACCATACAAATTTTTTCTCAACCTACAAACAAGATTCTCCTTGTCTCTTTCCTCAAAACCTTATGATTGCTACACATAAATCTCCTCTGAGAGATCACCATGCAAGGTCATTTTTACATCTAACTGTTCTAACTCCAAATCAAAACTAGCAACAATAGCTAAAACAACTCTAATAGTACTTAACCATACAATAGGTGAAAAAATTTCATCAAAATCAATACCAAAATTTTGTGCACACCCCTTGGCCACCAACCAGACTTTATACCTCTCCAAATCATCATTTATGTCCCTTTTCAATTTGAAGACCCACTTGTTCTCAATATCAAGTTTCTCCCCTTAGGAAATGGTACAAGCTGCCATGTATTGTTCTTATGAAGAGCTTCCATCTCCTCTTCCATGACAACTCTCCACTTACTTGCACATTCAGATTCACAAGCTTCCTGATATGAACTAGGTTCACCAACATCAGTTAGTAATGCATAAGCATAATTACAAGTAGGAGAGTACATTTCAAGTGCTTTGGATACACTAGTGGACCTCCTTACAGGGGGGTACTATATCACCCTGTGGCACATTTGGTTGTTGTTCACCTTGCTTATTTTCATCTGGTAGCTATATATTATCATCATAACTTTCCACCTCAACTGGAATAACTTTTGTACTTTGTTGTTTTTTACATTTTTGCATTGAATTTTCATTAAAATAAACATCTCACTAACAATAACTTTGTGGGAAGCAGTATCCCACAACCTGTACCCCTTTGTATCTTCTACATAGCCAAGAAAAATGCACTTTGTGGACTTCATGTCCAACTTATTCCTATTCTCTTTAGGAATATAACGAAATACACGAAGAAAATAATAATCAACTGGTTTATCTGTCCATACTTCTTCAACGATTTTACTATCAAGAGTTGTAGTGGGTGATCTATTGATCAAGAAACAACCTATTCCCAATTTTTTTTCTCTAAACCAATAGTTCTCAACATACATGTGGCTCGCTCCATAATTGTATGGTTCATGCGTTCAACAACACCATTTTGTTGTGGTGTCCTAGCAACCGCCAATTGCCTTGCAATACCAATCTCACTGCAAAACTGGTTAAAATATCCTAAACAAAATTCTTCTCTATTATCTGTTCTCAGACATTTTATAGTCTTACCCTTTTGATTCTCTTCCAGAGCTTTAAACATCTTAAAATAAGAAAACACTTTAGAATTCTTCTTGAAAAGATAAATCCATACCTTACGAGAATAATCATCTATAAATAAAACAAAATGTGACAAACCACCAATAGATGTAATAGGAGCTTCCCAAGTATTTGAATGAATTAATTCTAACACATCTTTACTTATGGTAGTACTTCTAGAAAAACTCAGTCTATTATGTTTTCCAAACAAACAATGTTCACAAAAATTTAAATCTTTACATTTCACACATGGGAGAAGATTTCTATCTAGCAGTACCTTAAGACCACGGTCACTCATATGACCTAGCCCTTGATGCCAAGTTGATACTCAGTCTATTTATTCATTAGATGCCACTATAGCTTCTTCATTGCTAGTTTCACCAACCAACTTGTAGAGATTTCCAACCTTTTCTCCCTTTAGCACAACCAACACACCCTTTGTTACCTTGAGACAACTATTTTCACCATTGAATCGGTAACCTTGTTCATCAAAAACTCCAAGAGACAACAAATTTTTCTTTAATCCTGGTACATGTTTGACATACTTAATAGTCCTTACCATTCCATCAAACATCTTGATTTTTATTTCACCTTCACCAATAGCTTCACAAGGGTTGTCATTTCCCATGTAAACCATACCTCCATCAAATGACTGATAAGAAGAAAACCAATATTTGTGTGGAATCATGTGAAAGGAGGCACCAAAATCAAGAATCCAAACATGAAGTAATGAACCTCTCAGATTAGCGATTAATACGTCTCCATCTTCTAATTGTGTTTGAACTTCTGTTGTGTTGGCCTTAGATGCCTGCGAAGTAGAATTTTCTTTGCTTTCTTTTGGCACTCTGCAATCCTTCTTGACATTTCCATTTTTTACACAATTCAAACATTTTACTCTTTTCTACCCCTTGGATTTGGACCTAGTTTGTCTATGCTCAATATTTCCTCTTTCCCAAGTTCTGCCTCTTGCAATTAGAGCTTCATTAGAAGAAGATCTGTGAGATGTCTTCCACCTAGAATCTTCAAAAATTACTGCAGCCACGACATCTTCAAAGACCAATTTCCCACTCGAAGCCGAGTTACTAAGAGCCAAAACCAGTTGATCCCAAGTTTCAGACAATGAGCATAATAAAATTGTTGCCTTATCCTCTTCTTCAATTTTCACACCCATTGAGGCCAACTTGCTTTTCAATGTGTTGAAATCATTCAGATGATCTGTGATAGATGAATTGTCACACATTCTCAAATTATACAAGTGCCTCTGTAATATAATTTTATTTTCCAATGACTTCGTCTCATACAACTTTTCAAGCTTAGTCCACAAGTCATGTGCAGTTTTCTCCTCTACAACATTTAATAGAACTAAATCTACTAGAGATAATTAGATTGCTGCTCTAGCCTTTCTATCATTCTCATTCCAATCTGCATCACTCATGTTGTAGGTTTTGATGCTACCCCTTTGGGAGCTAGGGCACATCCATCCTTCACCAAAAAAGCTTGAATTTTTAGCTTCCATAGAGTAAAATTAGAACCATCAAACTTTTGCACCTCAAATATGGTAACTGTGCTTCTTGTCATTGTTAACTTCTCAAAAAACATAACTTCTACACAAACAACCTTGCTCTGATACCAATTGTAAGAAAATTTACAGTGAAGAAAATAGAGAAAAACAATAAGCACAATATTAACACAGTATTTACGTGGAAAACCCGATAAAATTATACTAGAAAAAAACCACAGACAAAGATCTTTTGTATTTTCTTTCTCAAGAAATTTGCAATTACAACAATCTTTTGAAAATTTATAGAAAATGTGACTTCAATAGAGTATAAGAAATCCGAGTTGTAGAGTCCTTGTTGAACACAACTTCCAAAAATAGAAAATGTGACTCATACAACTAGATATCGAACATTTCACAAAATGACCAAAAATAAAGAGTACTAGTTCTTTACGTCAACTATCCATCAATGTTGGAATAACAATAAAATTGACTTCATATTCCAACATATATCTAATTTCCAAGAAATTAGATTCCAAAAGCTGGCATTTCATATTTGAATTCTGGGTATTAAAATACCGCCAATAACATATTTGAATTTGGGTCCTAGCTAAAAAGGGGGACCTAGTCGCCCTTGGGCGAATGGGTCCTAGCCCAAATTTATAAGACACTAAAAATCAAGGACAATTTTATGATTTTATGCTCAAACTCACGCTGAAGTAGAAAAATATATATCAAGAGGGGTTTGATTGTGTGTGCAAGTGTTTTATCCTACCTAGAATGCAAAACCAAACAAAATGTAAAGGAGAAGAACACAAACAAACACTCAAGATTAGCCTAAGTTGAATATAAAAAAAATAACAAAGAAAAGAGAACTTTATACCTTGCTTGGATTGATGAGATGGTTGGCCCTTTGATGGAAAGTGAATGCAATAATGGATGCAAAATGGAGAGGAATTAATGAAGATTGCAATAATGGAAATGGGTGTTGTGATAAGGATGGTAGGTGGATGCAATGAAAGCTAATATGGCTGCAATAATGGAGGATGCAAGCTTGAGAATGCTAAGAGTGCTTGAAAGCTTGAATGAGAGTGAATGCAAAAATGATCTAATTCCCTTTCAAATGAGACCAAGTCTTCCAATTTAAAGAAAGAGTCTCTAGAAAATAGACGGCTAGGATTTAGCCAACATGGACAAGATGGAGGGTTGTGGTGAGTTGAGGACTCACAAGTCCTCACATCTTTCCATGTGGAATGTGAGGTGTGAAGAGTACAAATGATGTGGAAATGGACATGTGAGTTGGAGGTACTTGCAAGTACCTTGGGACTGGGAGAAAATTTCCTCAAAAAAAAAGTCATTGTCCCCATATGAGGTTGATGGTGACAAGTGAGGAATTTTAGAAAGTCATCTCTTGTCACCATGGGGATGAGAGAAGTTTTTGGATAAATAAATGAATTTTAAATTCACATGATTGGAAGTACCCTATGGATAAGACAAGTTCCTCTTGAAGGAGGTCATTGTCCCATGTGACTAATGTGACCTATGAGGGATTATGGGGAAGACAAATGCATGAAATAAATAAATGGAATTTAAAATTCTATTGGAAAGGACATGGGGATTGTAAATAAAATTAAAAATTCCATTAAGATTGTTGGGAGAATAAAATGGAGATGTGGGAAGAGTTGACTAAATGATTGATTAGACTAGTCAATGAAAGATTAAGAGAGTTAGGTGGCTAATGATGATTAGGAGCCAACTTGCAAAAATTGGAGGATGTGACACATCCTAATCATGGATTAGGGATGTGTCACATCACTAATGATGAGATTAGGAGATTAATTAAGATTAAGTGTGGATGAGACATAAGGAAATTAAATAAGTGGGTTATTTATTTAATTCCTTGGAAGAAAAGGATAAATGAGTAATGTATTTAATTATGTAACTAAATACCTTAGGGACTTAGAGGACTTTAGGGGTATTAATTAAATAATAGTAACATTATTTAACTAATTTTGATAAAAAGATATAAGTGGTCAAATTTAGATGTCTACATTTTGCCCCTCGTTGATATGGTGTTACAAAGTAGCATAATTTCAAATAAAATTAAAACATAACACCTAGAGGAAGATCGTTAGATTAAGAAAGAGTCCCCAGTCATTCGAGGAGTGACTAGGAGGAAATATGATGGGAGTGAAGATGAAGATTAGGGATTGAGGATGCCCCCTTGAGAGGACATGCAGGTTTAAGAGAACACGGGTGTGCTCTCCAAATGGATGAGATGATGCAAGGGTAAATGGGGAAGAAGATGAAAAATGATGGATGGGAGACGATGATAATATGAAGAGATAAAGACAAGCACAAATGGATACCAGGACAAATATAATGTTGCCCCAGTAAAGCTACATGCCAGGATGGACTGATGGTCGATGAAGTGTTCTTGATGAGGGAAGGATACATCCCAAAATAACACTAGGATAGGGAAGGATACATCTGGCTGATGATGATGATGATGATAGTGTTGTTGATGAGGGAGGGATACATCCCAAAACAACACAAAGAATAGGGAAGGATATATCCTGATGATGATAATGATGATTGGGTCAAGGCTTGTAGCAAGACTAGAGATGTGATTAGATGATTTGTGCTAGATTGAATGGGTCATGAGTGGATTGAGATGGGATAGAGGATACATTCAATGAAATGGAAGAGAAAATGAAATGAAACCCTAATGCAATTTTATATTTTTGGAGCACTAATTTTTTCTTTACCAGAAGACACCAGGTACCATGGTATGTGAAACCAAAGCGGATTAGTGTCTAATGCACACACAAACACATAAAGAAAGAAGGCTATCCCAACACCCCAAAGTCACGATGAATTTGGTCGGGTCAGGTATTGGGATAACCACAAGCACAAAAGGATTCCCTAGCATAACACAAGACCTTAGGAGTCTTGGTGGGTACTACGTGGGGCAACCAAGAAAACAACAATAAAAATCAAGATATGCCCCTATGTTAACTAGTCAAAACACACCATAATATGATAGATCATGGTGGCCTTGACAATTGATGATAGGGAGCTCAAATGATAAATAAAAACCAAAAGTACCAAAAGATTGCAATCAATTTCAAAACATCCTTTTCCATAGGATTGAGAGGATGGATGGGGTTGATGAGGTCTTTTAGGAAGGATACATCCTATTGAGACCAAAGATGGATACTAAACTAAATGATTGACATGACATAGGATACTCGAAACTGATTAGATCGCATGATACAAATGAATCCTATTTGTGAAGAACCAACCAAATAAGGACATACTTGATGACATTATAGACACATCCTAAAGACCTAGGGGACACAAGACCAACACCCTAAAGACCTAGGAGCTCGGGGGTTGATCAAAGATCAACCTTGCCTATGTGAAAGCGTAGAGCCCACGTAGTTTGACATAAGGTCATGGATAAATGTGGAAATAGGACAATGGAGACCTCGATGGATGACAAAGACTAAATGGATAAATTCCCTGGGGGTGAACCAAATGATCGACCTTGCCTACGTGAAAGCGCAAGGGCCATGTATTTCGACACAAGGCCAAAGATAAACTGTAGAAGGCGATATACTAGACAAGAAGTAGAGCCTCGGGGGTGGATCAAATGATTGACCTTGCCTACTTGAAAGCACAGGGGCAACGTAGTTCGACAAAAGACTAACGACAAAAAAAAAAAAAGGGATGATGAGATGACCATGATAAATAGATAAAATGATGGAGCTGATATGATGAGCCAAAATAGGCCGTGCGGATGGGATGGTCGATATGCCGAAGATGTGGACTATGTGAAGCTTAGGGATGGGATAGTGAGAAGATGAATTGGGAGGATGAGATGATGGATATATGAGTGATGAAAAGTGATAAGATATTAGGAAGATGTGGGAAATGGATAGGAGGGATGATAGTGAGATAGAATGAAATTATATTTGCATGGGAGTAGCCTATAGCTAGATACCAATGACAAGGGATTGTGAGATAGGAGGAAAATAGAGATAAATGGATGGATTGATAAAGATGGGGAGATAAGGATGGGTAGGATAGGTGGATAGAGGGAATCAGATTTAGAAGGATGGAAAAGATTGCAGGATGGATGGATAAGGATGGGAAGGATGGAGAGATGGAAATGATTACTTGGAGAGATGGATGGACGATGTCTCCAAGGACTATCAGAAATAAGGAGATGCCCCCACTCTAGATGTGTCATGTGTGATGAGGCAAGAGGGATAGTAGGATGGGTGGTGTAGACACCTAAATTTGACCACTTCCATATGGTCATAATCTCATCATTTATTCGTCTAATCCATCTATATTAATTAAATGACATATTTAATTAATATTATCCCCTTTCCCTAAGGTTCCCAAAAGTATTTAATTAAATACTTTATCCTTTACTATTTCCTCTCTAATTAAATAAATAAATCAATTTATTTAATTTAGTCAATTATCCTTTTCAATTTTTAATTCATTATTTCTCTCTCCTTGTCCCATCCTCCATAACCCTTTCACTAATCTGAGTTAATTTAATTAAACTTTCATTAAGATGTGCATTCCCTTAATTAGGATTAATTTCACATCTTCCATATCTATCCACTTGCCTCTAATCATCATTAATTAGCCTAATCACCTGTTTGCACAATCCTAATCCTAATCCTAATAACTTACCTTTTCTAGCATGTCCTTAAATCAATCTTTCTTGGTACTTACCTTTTTTGGGTTGACCTCTTCCCCATGCGAATTAAAAATTCACACTTATTCCCCCCATTCACTTGTCTTCCCCATGACCTCTCAAAGGTCACATCGTACCCATGGGACAAAGACCCCTTTTAGGGGGAATCTTATCTTAGCCATTGGTTTCTTCCAAAAAGTGAATTTTTAACTCACTTTTATTTCTCCAAGGCCATCTCCAATCCTCATGGTGACAAGAGTGGACTTTCTAAAATTCTTCACTTGCCACTTTCAATCCCATATGGGGCCAAGAAATACCTTTTTTGGGAAATCCTCTCCCATCCCAAGTTACTTGCAAGTACCTTGGGACCACATGGCATTTTCCATCTCACTTGTACCTTTGCCATCTCACCTTGTACTTTGGACACTTAACCCGCCACATGGTGAGATGTGAGGGCTTGTGAGTCCTCAACTCACCATAGCCCTCCATCTTGGCCATGGTGGCTCAATCTTGACTGTTGAATTCTCTAGAGAATTCAAATTCTTCTATAAATACCCCCATCTACCTTCATTAAAGAATCTAGATTTTAGAACTTACGATTTTATGCATTCATGCTCTCAAGCCAAGCATCTTAGTCATTTATTGCAGTATCTTATCACTTCCATTTTCATTCTAGCATCCATTATGGAATTCACCCACCACCATTAATCCTTCAACCACGATCTTTGCAAGCTTATCATCCAAGGAGCACACATCAACAATATCATCAAGGGCCAACCAAGGATCAACACGAATAAAATGTATAATCATTTATGTTTTTATCTTCCTTTTGTTTGTGTTTAACGTAGCCCAATCTTGAGGTGTTAGGTGTTATTTGTTTCTCTTGCATTCTATTTTGTTTTGCATTTTTAGACTAGTAGATTTCACTTGATCACATTTTTGGCATGCTCGATGGGACCCACGTCATGGGTCCATTGCTTTCACGTTTTCTATTTTTAGAAATTTTGCAGATTCTGGAACATAGAGGTGACCTTGTCCAGGAGGGGCGACCTTGCCCAGGAGGGGCAACCTTGCCCAAACAACCAAATTGTTTTGCTTCTGTTTTTGTTGTTTTCTACCTTCTGACTATTTGCAAGTTCATAGAATAGGCGACCTTGCCCATGAGGGGCAACCTTGCCCAAACAACCAAACTATTTTTCTTATACTTTTGTTGTTTTCTACCTTTTGACTGTTTGCAGATTCACAGAACAGGTGGCCTTGCCTAGGAGGGGCGACCTTGCCCAAACAACCAGACTGTTTTTCTTCTATTTTTGTTGTTTTCTGCCTTTGACTGTTTTGCAAGAACACAGAGTAGGGGACCTTGCCTAGGAGGGGTGACCTTACCTTAACAACCAAGATATTTTGTTTCTATTTTTTCTGTTTTTGCCTCCTGATTGCTTGTAGGTTCACAAAAGGGGTGACCTTGCCAAAACACAAACTTTTGTTTTATGTTTTGTTTATGTTTTTGCTATTTTCTGCCTTCTGACATTTTGTAGGTTCATAGAACAAGTGGCCATGCCCAAAACATAGAGGCGGTCACGCCCAAAAATAAAATTCACTAGTCAAAGACAAAAAACAAAACTACTGACAAGTGTGTTGCATGTGGAAATTTTTTTTTTAGTTGGTTTTGTGCTTTCATTTCTTTAAACTAGGAACATTGGATTAATTAAAGGGTCAAAGAATTTGCTTGTCATGTTTGAAAGTGGAATATTGATGTATCCAATCCCCTTGCACCATTTGGCGATCTTGGGTGAAGAGAAATCATAGTCCACTTAGCCTTTTTACCTTTTTTTTTTCATTTTATTAGTGGGACCTGCTTGAGGATTTCATCACCCTAAGGGACGATCCAACCACGCATATCGACAGAGTATATAAAGGGGGGAGGAAAAAGATATACCTCAATCTAGTCACGTCGTGTCTAGTGGAGCGTCAAATCTAGGGTGATACCTAGCCAATACGTGAAGAGTTGGTTCGATCTCCTAGTCTCTCGCTGGCTGCTCCTGACTCATGCTTATGAAAAACTGGTGTTCATGATTTGGGCCCCATGTACTGTGCGTATATCGGGGACTCCCTTAGAAACCTTGTTAAGCCTAGATAAAGGACCATGTTGACCATACCATTAACACTAGAACTAGGCTTGTGCTGTTTGAAGTGTTTTCTTGTGAAAAACCAGTACTTGTCAGTCAGTTTTGGCATTTTACTTATTGTTTTTATCCTTTTCCGTCATTGTTTTTGACTAAGTTAGGTTTAGATTAGTCCATAGAGCCAACGTTTCCCTCAAGGGGTGACCTTTCCCTAAAGGGGCGACCTTGCCCCCCTGTTTCAACTGTTGTTTAGCCTATTTAAATCAAACTTTTGCTAGCTTTTCCTGTTTGGGTGACCTTGCCCCCTATTTGGGAAACCCCATCCACTATTTGGGTGACCCTACCCTAATTTTGGGTGACCTTTCCCTAAAGGGGCATCACTGCCCTTCCAAACAACCTTTTCGACCTCTGTTCGCTAGCTGTTCACCCATTTCAGGAAGCCGTTTACCCATTCTGGCAACCTGTTTTCCTGTTTCGAGTGTTGTTCCATCGTTTGGAGTAGCCGTTTATACATCTCGACCATCCGTCCATCCATTCTGAGAATCCATTTGCTTGATTTGAGCAATTGCCCCCTCTTTCTGACCAGCTGTTCACTCATTCCAGGAAGTCGTTCACTCATTTCAACAACTTATTTTCCTATTCTAAGTGTTGTTTCCTCATTTGAAGTACTCATTCACTCATCCTGACCATCTTTCCATCCATTTTTGAGTATCCATTTGATCGTTTCGAGCAATCATTCCCTCTTTTCCATCAACTGTTCACCTATTTTGGGAAGCCATTCACCCATTTCGACAACCTATTTTCTTGTTTTGAGTGTTGTTTCCTTGGCCGGAGTACCTTTTTGCTCATCTTGACCATCCGTTTGTCGATTTCGAGTATCCATTTTCTTGTTCTGAGCATTCATTCTCTCTTTCTAACCAGTTGTTCATCTATTTCGAGAAGCCGTTCACCCATTCTGACAACCTATTTTCCCATTTTTGAGTGTTGTTCCCTCATTTGAATTACCTGTTTACTGATCTTGACTGTTCGTCCATCCATTTTGAGTATCCATTTGCTCGTTCCAAGCAATCGTTCCCTCTTTTCGACTAGTTGTTCACCCCTTTCGGGAAGCCATTCACCCATTTTGGCAATCTGTTTTATTGTTCCAAGTGTTGTTCCCTTGTCTAGAGTACTCGTTTACTCATATCGACCATTTGTTCATCCATTCTAAGTATCCATTTTCTCATTTTGAGTAATCATTCCCTCTTTTCAACCAGTTGTTCACCCGTTTCGAGAAGCCGTTCACCCATTTCGACAACTTGTTTTCTTGTTTCGAGTGTTGTTCCCTTGTCCAGAACCCGTTTATTCATCTTGACCATTTATTTTTCCATTACGAGTATCCATTTGCTTGTTCTGAGCAATTGTTCCCTCTTTCTGACCAATTGTTTACCTGTTTTGGGAAGCTGTTCACCTGTTACAACAACCTATTTTCCCATTTTGAGTGTTGTTCCCTCATTTAGAGTACTCATTTACCCCTCCCGACCATCCGTTCGTTCATTCTGAGTATCCATTCACCCATTTCGTGTGATCATTCACTCATTTGACAGTTTGTTTATTTATTTTTTAACACCATTCGGTTGTCCAAAGGTTGTTTGGGCGTCCCTGCCCTAGACAGGAATCCCTGCCCTATTAGACAGGTACCCCTACCCCATTGGACAAGAGTCCTTGCCCCCCTAGACAGGTGTCCCTGCACTAGATAGACGTCCTTGCCCTAGACAGGTGACCTTGTGCTAGAAGGCATCCCTACGCCTTTGGACAAGCGTCTCTTCCCTCAGATAGGTGATTGAAAGTCTTCTTGTTCTCTGAGTCATTCACCGCAAATGAAAGATATCGTTGTCATCCTTCTCATCTAAAAATCTCACCGTTTCATAAATCTGAATCCTCTAGACTTCGTTTCGAAGGTTGATATCCAAGTTGGCCTAAGTTTCAAATCCTGATAGTTATCTGTCTTGAATCCGTAAATCATCATTACAACCCAAGATCAATCTACTTCCATCTTGAGGTAGATTCGGTGTTGTAATCATCCCGTTCACAATCCAACCTGATCGCCAATGCCTTACACCGTCTAAATCAATTGTTTGAACTAGGTCTAGAATCTGTTTTATCCTTTTATTTGATCAATCATCCAGTCCTATCTTCTGAATCAAATCTTTCAATGAATCCCCATCTAAGCTTCACCTGAATCCCAACTTGAAATTTAGTCCACCTATATATCCTTCTAATCCATCCTATTCATCTTTCTATCATCTATTCTTTCCTTCTAATCTGCATGCATATCCGTTTCCTCTAATGTCATGAATTCTTATCCTCCTACCGTATGACCAATAATAGTATTCAAGGGGGATCCTAACAATGTTGATGATGATAATGAAAGCCTTGTTGATCACGAAAAGTGTAATATATATCCCCTTGATGCTATCATCGTTAGCAAACTTTCTCCAATCGTCCCCCAAAATCCAACTTCTTCTCTGAACTATCCCCCCATGCCTTTATCCACATTTAATAACAGTCCTTATTCTACCCTTGACAAGGGATATCCGACATCCTCGCCATCAACATATTAATCATGTCCTCCCTCTCAACTTCTATCCTATCCAACATCCACATCTTCCTATCCTTATCATCATCAACAATCCCAATACCTCTACCTTAATCCCACATCACAATCTTCCCATCTGTTGATGGTTAAAATGACACAAACAACATTAAAACAGAATATTTCTATTCTATTTCTCCTGAAAAAGCAAGACTACATGTAGTGGCCTAACTCCCAAGGTCCTAGTAGTTGGTTCTCAACCGTCTGATGTCACTCAATTGGTTCATGCAACTATAATATTCAAGGGGCCTAGACTGGTAACAAAGGATTCAAGCTATGACTCTCTTTGTCAAAATAGCTTTTGTAAATCAAGGGGTTTAAAATAAAAGAAAAAGATAGATCCAAGGGGTAAATCAGTAAGTATGAATTAAATTTATCTACTATCCAGACATATACTTTTAACAATGAATGTTTTCTTAACCGATCACAAAAACCATAACACGATACAACCCACAGTATAACTGTACCATCATATACATCTTAGGTGCTTAATTCAATTCCTCTATTCGCCTATCACAAATATTTCTAAGATCTCAAAACCACACACATTCATTCATCCTTAAAACTATAGATCAACAGAATTTAATAACCTTAATTCAATGACAATTTAACAAGATAATCTTTAAACCTGGTTTCTTCTAATGACTTTCATCATATAAGAAACTATCATGCTTCAACACAATCACTGGCATTCAAGTGGATTATAACTCATTAACCTTATCAAACACACAATTCAATGCCAAACTCCATATTTCGTAAACCTGCAATTCTATTAACTGTAAACAAGATCTGGTACAATGTATCTCTGCAAAATGCTCTCTGAAAATTCTATCTCGTAACACTAGGTAAGCCAATCCAATTCTCAATTAGCCGACCCTTACAATGTAATACCCCACTGGTATTTATTGAATACAAAAAAGAAGTTTGAACTTTTACTTCTATCTTAGGCTTTCCACCTTTTTAGGAACAATCAACTATCTTGGAAACTCAGATCAATTTCGATCTTGAGTTCTTACATTACACATTCAGTTTGACCTAACAATAGAAGATAGAACATAGGAGAAAAGTAGATCCCACGTCCTTGAGACTGCTAGTGCTGCACGCATGCAACATGCAAGGAAGAAGATCATTATGCATCATGCAAGGAAGAAGAATATCATGCATGCAAGATTTTATGCATGTGATGCTGGATCCGCTATGAACTCATCATAACTAGTGAAGACCTGTTGTAGCATATCCATATTTGGCCCATCAATCCAGTTATCTTCAAATTTGATGCGATCCAACTCAACTGCAGCAAACTCTTTCATGCTTTTTACCTTGACCAACTCTCTTCCTACAACTTTTATCTCTTCCTTGACCTCTACCAGTCGATCTATCACCAAGTCTTCTCCATCATCCTGCATGAGTCCTTGGAATCTTTCCCTCCATTTCTCTCTAACCTGACTTAACGGCATGCCATCTTTAGTCATTACATTCACATCTACTATTATAGCCATAACCGCTTCCAACTCCTCCAACTGCTCAGTCAAATTATTAACTGCTCCCTGAATTTCATCCTTATGTTTGCTCAAGAAACTAGTCCTAAACTTAAGGATACGAGAAGTCTTTTCTACAAAATCTTTATTATCATCTTCGAGTATAGATTCTTCTAAAAGAGTAGTTAGAGGCAATATATTTATCTTCTCCAACTTTTCACTATACTCTTTGTACTCTTCTTCTATCTTCTCGGAGGCCTCAATATATTGATGCATCTCTTTTATTACTCCTTCCACCTCCTTATAGGTTTCAAACCCCTTTTCCAAAACCTCTCCTACCTCCTAGTTCACTTTGTCTATCCACTTGTCAACCATCTCCGCCTTACCTCTAACCTGTATCAAATCATCCACC
This sequence comes from Sequoiadendron giganteum, assembly GCA_007115665.2. Classification (NCBI taxonomy): domain Eukaryota; kingdom Viridiplantae; phylum Streptophyta; class Pinopsida; order Cupressales; family Cupressaceae; genus Sequoiadendron; species Sequoiadendron giganteum. Next base: position 627,161,540 of record CM021107.1, read on the forward strand.
TCCTTTTTGCTTAGCAAAATAGGAGTCTCAATTGCTGCAACCTTTTGTGACCTTGGAGAGGAGACACTCTTCAAAAATGAATGTAACTGATCTAACTGAGCCTTAAGCTCATCTTTCTTTTGTTTGTCCTTGATCATTCTGGATTTTGTCGTTGAAGCCACCACATCAATCAAATTCATTTGTTGATTTCTAGTGGGTCTTCCCAAGTTAACCGTACTCAATTGATAGTCTGTAAGCTGCATATCCCCTACCTCCTTTTCAATCATAGGCATGGCACATTCAACAACTATCTCCCCTTTATCTGTGAGTCTGGTAGAGTGCAAAACTTTAGCCCTCTTCTTAGGCCTTTCCTGTTCAATCTCCTTCATCATGTCCTCCCAATTAAGAGATTGAGGAGGTGTTCTAGCTCTTTTCTGTAGATCTAATTTCAACCAAGTAGGAGCACCAGGAGCCATCATCATGGAAGAGGAAGCAGCAACTGTAGAGGATGGCTGAATATCTACCTTAGGTTGAGAATCAACCTTTGCCTTTTCTTGTTGCTCCTGCAGTACATGCAACTGCACCAACTTCTCAGCCTCCTCTCTATCTCTTTGTTCCTGCATCTTCCTATCTCCTTCTTCTTTTCTCAATCTTTCCTCTTCCAAGGCTATGAGTTTCTCTGCCTTTTCCCTTTCTTTCTCAGCTAGCTGTTTCTTTACTAGCTCTTCAGCCTCCTTTTCTTTCCTTAGAGCTTCAGCCTCTTGTTCTTTCAGTCGAGTCTCCTCTGCAAGCTTCAATCTAGCAACAAGGGCTTCCTTTTCCCTTCGGATTCTTGCTTTCTCCTCCTCGAGATCATGGATCTTCTGTATCAATTCTAGTTTTTCATTTTCAACTTTGACCTTGATCTCATGCTCTCGTTGCCTCATTTGCTCCTCCATTGTATTAGCTGCTGTCCTTGTTTCAACTTCTCTTTCCTTTGATTGCTGCTGTTGAAGTAGAGCATCAAATTGCAACTTTGCCTCTATTTCCTTTTGTTTCTCCGTAGCAGCCCTTGCATCAGATTCTCTGGTAGCATCTTCAAACTGTTTCCATTGCTCCTCCTGTGTAAGAATCTGCTCAATAATAGGATCTAGAGGCATGTTTTCTTGCAAGTCCTTCTCTGACAAAGTTTCATCTGAATCTGTCTCAATTTCTACCAACTCTTCCTCCACTTCTTTTCCTTTAGTAGCTTCAGCCATGGCATAAAGCACTCCTTGAACTTCTTTGCTTTTCTTTCTTGTGAGTGGGGCTTGTGTAGATGACTCACCCAATGTGGGCATAGGAACAACAGATTCAATTGGGACATCTCCCTCGGGTGTCTCTTCTTCTTCATCAACCACCTCCAACTCTGTTTCTTCAACATCCGGAGGAAAGAATTCCAATGGTTCCTTGGAAGGCGCCTTTCTTTTAATCCTCTTATACCCTTTACCTTTCTTGAGGATTGGTCCCTGAGGAGCTTGAGTCCTCATCATCAACCATTGCACACTTCTATCCAAGACTGTTCTTCCCAATTTCTTAATGTCAATCGTTTCTTCTTCACTCCAGTCTATTGGATCTAAGTTTTTGGTGCCAATATTCAAAGCTTCATATGAGGGATCTAATACCACTCCATCATCCACCAAAGTGTCAGGAATATTATCTTTAATGCCCAGCTCTACCATAAGTGAGACTGGTAATCTCTCATAATTCTTCCTCCTCAAGTCAAATTCATCCTGCCTATCACACCAAAAATCCTCTAACAAATTAAAGTGTCTAGTAAACACAGAAGGTAATAAAGTATACATCTTTTTTTTCAGATCAAAATACTTACGAGCTGTATACAATCCCAATTTCAATTGTATCAACTCATTACAAACCACCTTGGCCGCCTTCAAGTGTTGACAACTGTATTCCCCTAGTGTCATAGGAAACTTATGGCATCCTGTCTTGTGCTTCATCCCAAATCTAGCATTAACTTCGATGGCTTGATATACAAATTCCATAAGCACTATTCTATTGCTGCAGCATCTTGGAAGTAAATGAGGATGACCTTCAAACCCAAACAATCTGAAGTATGTAAATTTGGGGTATTGGATGTACCAACTTCCCCATTTAGAAATGAAAGCCATAGCTTCCTGACTTAACCTGTATCCTGCATCTCCACTCAACTGATTGATAACCACATATAAAAATGCATCATTGACTCTTCTGAAGTGAGTCTTAGCAACCTGAAGGGATAATTGATCATAGTGTTCCCATACCTTCTTTTGTCCATCCAAAGCTCCCATTATACCTACCCTATTTAATCCTGGGAAAATCCCCAATCTTGCTGCAACATAGACCACATATGAAGTCATAAAGAAAGATTTGGTCTGTCTGACCCTTGTGAGCTAATCATGTATGGCATCAAAAACAATCATGGACCAATCAAATTGATAATCACCCTGAAAAATCACTTGAATAAAATGAAACATCCATTCCTTGAAATGGAAGGCATCCCTTTTCCCAAACACTCTGGACAACATCAATATTAAATCAGATATCTCCTTCTTGAAGTCTGCCCTCTTTGGCTGATCTGCCAATTTGCTCAAAGACTTCTTCTTAGTACTTAACCATCTTTTGTTTAAATGAGACTTATTGGAGTCTTTATGCTTACTGTATTTCTCCAATGCCTCAGCCTCAGTTAACTGCACTAAATTCTTGGGATCAGGAACATTGAATATGTTTTGGAACATCTGTGGAGTAAGATCTAAAATCACATTATTCTGTGAATCCATGCATAATCTTGTAGCTGGATTATAAGTACTGGCCACTGTATATATCAACTCCGGACACTGAACTGACAAAGGAAACATAGTGATATGTGCAAGACCGGAGTCAACAATCCTTTGAGTTCTCCCTGTCAAGTTTGCCCTTTCTGCAAAGGTCTCTTCATGTAATTCTTCAAAATTATACTGGCCCAGATTGGTATCTATGATATCTGACCAGTTTGATTCCACCTTGCTCGCCTTCACCACCAGATTCCTATGATCATACCTTAATGTATAAGGTAACTATTCTGGTTTTACCTTCTTGATCTTTGGTGCAGGCTTTGATGTTCCAGCCGGTTGATTCCTTCGAGTAGCCTCTCCTGACTTTCCTGACATCTCTCAAATCTCCTGCAAGCAAACCTCTAATTAGACCCCTTCCAATAAATCATTATAAAACTTGTTTTAAAACAATACCTGTTACATATGTATCAGAGTCAGAGTCAGACAGAAACACAAAATAATCATTTTTACAAGACTGGCGGACTCGGAGCAAAAACCAATATAGGAACTTCAGCTAGTAACAAACGGGCTTAGAGTCGGAGTCAAGGAAGTTATCGGAACCGGGATCGGAATAAAAAAAGATTTGTTTTTTCTTCGAATTCCTCTCATTTCATATTCTATTCCCATTCCGCCTCCGCCTCCGATTTGTTTATCGTTACTTCGACAAAAGACTTTCCACAATATGTGGAGCCGGACACGGGATGAAAACGGAACTGATAACCTTTACAAAAAATTCTTAAGTTTAAGACCAGTTCCGATCCCACCTCCGCTAATTATCACATACTTTAAAAAAAAACCTTTTTAGAACTTGAAATCGAAAACGACATATAAATGGAATTCACATCTTTGGTAAAAACAAACTCTTATGCCAATACCCATTCCAATCCCGCCTCCGCGTATGCTAATCATGACATCATCAAATTTATTCATTTTCATCATAACTTCATGCTTAAACCTAGGTCACCATAACATAGCAAAGGAGCTTAAAAACTCTACCCTCATATGACCGTGAGGGAACAATTATATTTTAGAGCCATTCATCTAAAACTTATTGCAGAGACCGACGAAACCCTAAATTAACAAACTTAATAAAACTAGGGCACAGGTTTTAAAACCCTGCCATTCTACCAAACAACGAAACCCTAAATTAAACCATAAACCTAATCTACCTCAACCCACTGTAAAAATCTCTAATCTACCTCACTGTAAATTCTTAATCTAGCCTACACCATAATAAAAACCTTTAATCTAATCTAAATCTACTGCAAATCGAAAACAACCCGACGCGACCACGATTAAGTCGTGAAAACGACAATGCCCAAAAATAGAAAGAAACGACACAACAAAATAAAACAACAAAGATAAAAACAAACTAAAACAAACCAGAACAAGAACCTACTCATTCAATCACATCATTGATCATAAAATTGCTTAAAACACAATGATTGAACACACGAACATATACAAAGCAAAAACATAATGAACACAACTGCAAAAAAACAACGAACAACAAAAATAAAAGACCTACCTTAAACGCAAACAAAGCCACGCTGACTTTCTGAATCAATTCGCACACAATCCCTTCTCTATCTCGATCAATTCGCTCAAACGAACTCTACTATTGCTCTTCGCGCTCTCAGACTTGTAATAATAACAATAATAATCGGCTTTAACCCTTAATAAAGAAAAAAAATGTGAATTTCTACCTACATCGACAACCACCATTAATGCATTAAAACACAGTAAAGGCAGAGTCGGAACTGTAAGAGAACAAACACTGGTCTATAGTGCAACTTCCGTCAAAAAGTCAACAACAAAAAAAAAAATAAAAAATGGCAGGGTCGGAACCAAAATGGAAACAGGATCTTAAAATCATGAACTTTCCAAACCTTATTCCCATTCCGACTCCGTGTCCGATAACTAAAAACAAAACAAAAACAAAAACAAAAGTTAAGTAAAAGACCGACCTAATAAAATAAAATACAAAAACTGAGACAAACAAACATTAAAAAGGGAGCGGAGTCGGAATCGGAATTGAATTTGATTTGCAAATTTTGAATAGAACCATCCCAATTCCCACTCCTGCTCCGCTTCCGCCAAAGAGCAAAAACAAAGGCAAAAAAAGACCGTCGGGATCAGAACCAAAAATACACCTCAAAAGACCTTTCAAAACCCGATTCAGCTCCGGTTCCGCTTTCGACAAAGAAAACAAAGAAGAAAAACAAAATACTTGGCAAAACTATACTCCAAATTTTGTTCCAAAAACAACTAAGTACAAAAACACAAAGGGGGACCCATTTTTGACCAAGACAAAAGATGGGGTGGTTATGTAAGGCATAACACCATCCTAATCCATCATCCACATCTTCCTACTATTACCCACCATCTCAATCATCCCAACCTAACCCAACATCTGCACCCTCCTATCTTAATTCATCATCCACATCCTCTTACATCACTCCCCCTTTCACCACATTATATCTTAATCCTCCATCTAATCATAACCCACCTAGTCCCCCAACCCCTCCTAGTCCTCTATCTAGTCCCATTCACTCATCTAATCCTAATTCACCGATCCCTAATCCTAGTCCTCCAACCATCCCTAATCCTCCATTCATTCCCATCACCCCAACTAATCCTACATCCCTTCCAAATGTCATCCAAGGACTCGTGACAAAAGAGACATCCCCAAATCCACATCTTGATGTTGTCAAACAATGCCCTCCCACTCTATCATGTACAATAACTAGTGATGAGGCCCTCCTCCATCCTACACCTATCACTACCATTACTATTCCTAGCACTGTCTAAATAGTTGAGCTCGTCATAGCCATTAAGTCCATTGAATCCCCATCTTCTACAGCTAGATCCACCTCATCCATTGGAGACATCCAATCCACTTGTCCTAGTCCTAATATTATCGAGCTACATGAATCCTCTGTTCTTCCATCTTCCCCCCTTGAGGAGTCCCCCCAACACTCCTACACACAAGATGAGTCATGCCAAGGGCTTGATCCAAAGCATCCAAGCATATCCCCTCCTCAAAATCCATATCCTACCATCCCATCCACTCCATCCCAAGATCATAGTACTCCACCCATCCCATCTCATGCTTCCTTTCCTCAACCAAATCCTGATCCTACCATCCTATATACTCCATCTCAAGATCCCACTAGCTCATCCGCCCCATCCCATGATCCCCTTCACACCCAAGATCCAATCATGCCATCTCATGAGCCCTTATCACCCACTGCCACAAATCCAGATCCTGTCATACCATCTAATTCCTCTCCCAATCCCTTATCACTCATTCCTTCTAATCAAGATGTTGTTATCTCCTAGTCTCCATCGCATGATCCTCCATCACTGCCTAGCCTTGTCATCCCAATGCCACCCTTATATTACCTTGGTAATATTACACTCATCCATGGTGGTCTCCTTGCAGAAGAAAAACAAAGTGTGTGCACCACCATTCTTGCTCCACCTGCTAACAGACTCACACCATGCTTCCAAAAGAATAAGCATCCTACCATAGATTCCATGCTCAAGAACATGAACTATCAAGGAAAAGGGTTAGGCCTTCATGAGAAAGGTACTTTAGAGCCCATCTAGGTCATAGAACATCCAGGTACACAAGGTCTTGGATATATCTCCCAAGAATCACAATCCAAAAATGTGGATACAACCTCCATATGTCCTAAGTAAGCCTCTTCCAAAGGAATGAAAAGCACTTCCCATCGTTCTACCAAACCATTTTCCGCCATCCCCCCTCCTCCATCATATTACCTCAAAAAAACCATCCATCTTCCTCCTCCATCTTTTAAATCCATTTTGGGTCCTTATAACCCTCCACCAAACTTCACACACCCTCCATATACACAGTGTATGTTGGGCCCTTATATCCCAGAATCACCTCCTCCATCTCATCCTATTCATCCTTTCCTCTGTCCATCACCTATCCCTAGTGCCTCGCATAAAAATTCTAACTTCATAGATCCTAATCAGGATCAATAAAGGCACCCCTCCATGCAAGCTCTCTCACATTCTCCATCCACACACCATCGTCAAAAGCCTACCTCCATCACTCCATCCACATCTTCTCCCCATCATCCATCGCCTCCTACCCATACCATTGCTACTCCAAGAAATTTGGATGCCAAAGTAAAAATGCATAAATCCAAACATCCACATGAATCTAATGCTCCTCATGTCCCCTTCAAAATACATGTCGATGAAAAGAAAAATCAAATCCAAAATCCAAGTCAATCCAAAAAGCCACAAAGGCCCACCAAAGAAAAAATCAAAACCATGTGGATCCCAAAGAAAAAATATGCCAGGCCTTTGAATGACAAATCTATAAAGACATCCAAAGTTTCTAATCTGCCAAAACATCATTCACCTCCTCCATCTCCTAAATCTGTTTTGAGTCCTTATGTCCCCAAATTCACTATCCCACCACCTCCATTATCGCCACATTCTCCATCCATCACCCCTCCTATCATTTCACATCCACCACATGTGCCAATGTTGGTCCTGAACACTTTCCCCATCACACATCCACTCCATCATTCCATCCATACACTTTACAACACCCCATCCACTATCCCCCATATCTCCCCTATCAAATCCCTTTGATCTATTCCCTTGCATAATCCATCTGTTCTAATAAGGTTGTACAAACATCCAATGGTCGCTTTACACATGGGCTCTTATTACCTCATATGGAACTTGTTGCTTGAGTCCTTCGTCCATCTAATTTATCATATGTCTTCCAAATCCATTTATCCATTCATCTCTATCCTTATCCATCTCCATCCGTATTTCTATCCGAAAAGTCCCAAAAGTCAGAAAAATAAAAAAAGAGAAAAGTTGGCAAAAATCGAAAAAAACAAAAAAAAGAGACAAAAAAACAAAGAAAAAAAGAAAATAGTAAAGAAAAAATAATTCGTCCAATGGCAAAAAATTGGAAAACAAACACCTTAGATAAATACCATGATGAAAACCTTGAAAACATGTGTCATGCGTAAATCACCCATCCAGTCTACTTCCCCAATCGGGGGTAGCATCCACATACACATTCCTTTCCTCCATCTCCTACATCTGCCTATCTTCCACATCCTACCCATCATATCTATTCCCTCCATATTCCTTGTGATCTTGACCTAGATAGGGACAAACACATATATACATGCTTTAGACACCTCTTGACATAAATTCCCCTCATCCATACACTATCATATTCCTTATCCTCCCCATCTAATTTTTTGATCCATGCATATTATCTACATCCATCTACCTTCCTCATTCATCCAATCATGCCACCATCCATCTCCCTTCCTTATATATATCTCCTATTCCATGTTCGTCTTACTCCCATATCTACCCATCCCACTATCCCTCTTGCCTCATCATGCATGAAACATATAGAGTGGGGGCATCTCGTTATTTGCAATACAGTCCTTGGAGACATCATCCATCCCTCCCTCCAAATAATCCTCTTTGTATCCCCATCCTGCCCATCCTTACCTCCCCATCCATTTATCCCTCCTGTAATCCCTTCCATCTACCAAATCCTTATCTTCCTATACTCTCATCCACTAGTCCTTTCATCCTTATCTCCCCATCCATTTATCTAAACACCCCATCCATCTTCATATCCCTATCTTCCTATCCATATTTCACAATCCTTATCCCTCTGTCCATCCATCCTAACATCTTTCTATTTCCCCATCTTTATCAATCCATCCATTTATCTCTCTTTTCCTCCCATCTCATAATCCCTTGTCATTGGTATCAAGCTATAGGCTGCCCTCACATCATTCGTATCTATTCCTCACATCTTCCTACTATCCTATTACTCTTTATCACTCATCTATCCACCATCTCATCCTCCCAATTCCTCTTCTAATTATCTGAATAACTATACCATCCCTAAGCTTCCCATAACCCACATCCAACATATCAACCATCCTATCCACATAGCCTATCTTGGCTCATCATATCAGCTTCATCATCATATCTTCTTATCATGGTCATCTCATCATCCCGTGTTCATTGTTTGTCATTGGTCTTGTGTTGAACTACATAGGCAAGGTCGATCATTTGATCCACCCTTGGGGCTCTGTCTTTTGTCTATCCTATCATCTTCCATCATCTGTCTTTGGCCTTATATCGAACTACATTTCCCCTGCACTTTCACGTAGGCGAGGTCAATCATTTGATCTGCCCCCAATGCATTTGTCCATCCAATATGCATTTTTCCATCGAGGTCTCCATTGTCCTCTTTCCGCTTTTATCCATGGTCTTTTCCTGAACTACGAGGGCTCTGTGCTTTCACGTAGGTAAGGCTAATCTTTGATCAACCCTCGAGCCCCTAGGTATTTAGGGTGAGTTAGTATTATGTTTTGTTGTCAAGGTATGTCCCCATCTCACTGGTACCTCACAAATAAAATCCATTTGTGTCACGACGTTTAATCGGTTTTCAAATATCTTGTGTCATTATCAATCTTTTAGTTTAGCATCCATCTAATTAGAAATATAATAGCAAATGCAAAAACAGAGACATAATGAACAACAATAAAAGGATTTAGTTCTTTATTCATTATCAACAATACATTTTTATACATGTAACAGACCCAACAACTTTCCTATAATCATGCTAAATAGATTGACAACTAATCTTAACTATTTGACAACAAACTGGATCTAGTGACAAAACAATAGGAAATACATTATGCAGAAGCTATTCTTTGAAAATAGTTCTCAGACCAATAAGAATTCTTCAAGTTGTTCCCAAGTATAGTCATCTAGCTATCATCCAAGTTCCCAACATCATTGGACACCATTTTCACATGAAATGTCTCATCACCTTCGTAAAGGTATGATATTGAACTTCCAAATTTTGGATCCCCCTCTGAACTATTGGACACCAATCCTCACATGCATGTCTCATAACCCCAGTGAGGTATAGTTCTTGATCCACAAACACCTCAGACTATTGAGCATTTATCTATCCTCTACTCCATCGTTCACTGTCTTCAAAGTTTTGACCTCTTCAAAATAAAATAACTGCTTCATCTTCAATGAAATCATCATCACTACCAAAATCTGTTGGTTCTTCATGAACAACTATATTTATTGATTCTTTAATTTTCCCTTTGAGAAGTTCATTAGCACGGATTTTACAATTAATTGCTGTATGACCAATTTTCTTACAATAGTAACATTCAATCTCACTTTCACCTGGCATTCTCTTTCCAATTCTTTTCTTTGAGTATAATGCAAGCTCTAGTTGAGTGTCACCTCTAGAATCTCCTATTGTTCCTCTCTTTTCTTCAACTAAGAGTGCTGAGATCATATCATCTAAAGTCTGTGCAGGTATCTGAATGAGAGTAAAGACAACATTGCTATATTTTGAAGACAAACTATTTAACAAAATAGCTTTAGAATCCTCTTTATCTATTATAACACCAATTTTTGCTAGTTGTTTAATGAGAGATCTAAGATTTTTTATGTGGTTAGACATAGTAATATTATCAGACATCTTGAATCTAAATAATTACAACTTCAGAGAGAATTTTGCATTTGTTGCTTTTGCTCCAAACAATTTATTTAATTCATCCCACATTTCTTTTGATGATTTTTCCAAATCAACATGATGTAATTCCGAATCTGAAAGAGAAAGACCAATAATGGACTTATATTTTTCATCTCTACTTTCCCAATCAATCTTCTTTTTAGCATCTATAGGTACTACTTCTATACCATTCACTATACTCAATAGATTTTTGTTCATCAATTGCATTTGTATTTTCACCTTTCATGTGTGAAAATTATGACCATTGAATTTTTCTAAAGGTGTTTCCATTTTCAGATAATTTTGTGAAGAAAACAACAAAAAATTACCTGTGTGAATATTTCAAAGTAGAAAGATTATGAGCAGCAGTAAGTACTAGACGCCTCAAAATAAGGGAACAACAACATCAAAATTCAATGTTGTAATCCTCTACATTGTCATTGCTTTTGCACAACATCTGTAGATCTACGAAAGCTTGTCTCATCTTCAATTGCAACTCCTTTTGATGGCATATGGATGGTGTGAACATTCAACAATTTCTGGTATTGCCTTCTTCACAGTTGGTAAATTTACACAGAGCTCCCTTCACCTTTTAGACTGGGCATAAACAAAATAATGGAACCCAAATAGTGGCAACAACTTTCTCCAATCAGGTATATAGCACAATACGTAGGCCCTCCTATGAGCAGCTCCTCCACAAAAACTAAAAATGAAGAAACACTCTCATGTTGCACCAATTTACTGGATCTGATACTTAATTAGAAATATAATAGCAAATGCAGAAACAAAGACATAATGAACAACAATAAAAGGATTCAGTTCTTTATTCATTATCAACAATACATTTTTATACATGTAATAGACCCAAAAACTTTCCTATAATCATGCTAAATAGATTGACAACTAATCTTAACTATTTGACAACAAACTGGATCTAGTGACAACAAATTAGACTTAACTAAACATAATGGACACCTAAACATAACTCATGACACATGCACCACATATGCAGTTCACTATTGATTTATGTTGGAGCATTAATTCCAATACATCTTTGGTCTCAATAGGATGTATCCTTCCTAACAGACCGCATCAACCCCATCCATCATCTTGATACTATGACCAAGTATGTTTTGAATTTGATTGCAATCTTTTGATGTTTTTGGTTTTTGTTTATCATTTGCACTCCCTATCATCACTTGTCAAGGCCACCATAATCTCTCATATTATGATGTGTTTTGATTGGTTTACATAGGGGCATATCTTTATTTTCCTTTTGTTTGTTGTCTTCTTGGTTTTCCCACGTAGTACCCACCAAGACCCCTAAGGTCTTGTGTTATGCTGGGGCATTCTCTTGTGGTTATCCCAATACCTGGCCCGACCAAAGTCATCGCAAATTTTGGGTATTGGGATAGCCTTCTTGTTTTTTGTGTTTGTTTATGCACTATACACTAATCTTCCTTAGGTTCTACATACCATGGTACCTGGTGTTTTATGCTATAGAAAAAACTAGTGCTTCGAAAATGACAAATTGCATTGCATTGCATCTTTACCTCCATCATCTTCATCCCATCCTAATCCATTCCATCTAGCACAAATCATCTAATCACATCTTTGGTCTTGTTCCTAGCCTTGATACAAGCCTTGACCCAATCATCATCCTCATCATCATCAAGATGTATCTTTCCCTATCATTTTGTGGTATTTTGGGATGTATCCTTCCCTCAACAACACTATCATCATCATCATCATCAGCGGGATGTATCCTTCCCTATCCTTGTGTTGTTCTAGGATATATCCTCCCCTTATCAACAACACTCTTATCAGGATGTATCTTTCCCTATCCTTGTGTTGTTCTGGGATGTATCGTTCCCTCTTCAACAATAGTCCATCCATCATCAGTCCGTCCTAGCTTGTAGCTTGATTGCAACAACATCATCTTTTCCCTTGAATCCATTTGTGCTTGCCTTGCTATATTCATATTATCATCCTCTCTCATCCATCATTTTGCATCATTGTCCCCATCTCCCCTCGCATCATCTCATCCATTTCGAGAGAACATCCGTGTTCTCTTGAACCCGCATGTCCTCTCGAGGGGGCATCTTCAATCCATAATCTTCATCTTCACTCCCATCATCTTTCCTCTTAGCCACTCCTCAAATGACCGGGGCATCGTCCTTAATCTAACCATCTTATTCTAGGTGCTATGTTTTAATTTTCTTTGAAATTATGCTACTTCGTAACACCATCTCAATGAGGGGTAAAATGTAGACACCTAAATTTGACCACTTCCATATGGTCATAATCCCATCATTTATTCGTCTAATCCATCTATATTAATTAAATGACATATTTAATTAATATTATCCCCTTTCCCTAAGGTTCTCAAAAGTATTTAATTAAATATTTTATCCTTTACCATTTCCTCTCTAAATTAAATAAATCAATCAATTTATTTAATTTAGTCAATTATCCTTTTCAAATTTTAATTCATTCTTTCTCTCTCCTTGTCCCATCCTCCATAACCCTTTCACTAATCTGGGTTAATTTAATTAATCCTTCATTAAGATGTGCATACCATTAATTATGATTAATGTCACATCCTCATATCTACCCACTTGCCTCTAATCATAATTAATTAGCCTAATCACATGTTTGCAGAATCCTAATCCTAATCACTTACCTTTTTTAGCATGTCCTTAAGTCAACCTTTTTTAACATGTCCTTAAGTCAATTTTTTTTGGGTTGACCTCTTCCCCATGCGAATTAAAAATTCACACTTATTCTGTTAGAGTAAAGGTTTTTAACTTAATTATGTTGATTAAGTTATCTTTATTCCCTTCTTAAGATTTCACTTTAGTTTGCATAAAGTGACATTTAATAATTATATTAATTATTAAATGTTTTCCTATTAGGGTTCCTTTTAGGGTTTTTCCTATTAGGTTTTCTTTTAGGGTTTGCATGATCTCCTTTTTAAAGATTGATCCATTGTATGTTTCATTTAATTCCCTTTTGTTCTGATAAGATGATTTCTCCATTTTTCAGAGCTTCAAACCCTTGTTTGTTTTCTCCATCCATTCTCTTCCTTGTGATAGGTATTCAATTGCATGCATGTGTTTTTGGAGTCTGAAGTTGGTTTTGACAACTTCTACATGGTATCAAAGCTTTCCTACTGCATGCCTGTTCTTGTTTGAAGAATTTGAAGCTATTTGGAGCTACAAGGGTTGGATCAGGCATTCACAGTTTTGGGGTTTGTCTTTTTTGATCTAGGGAATCACCTGCAATTTCAAATTTTTTTGAGTCCAAACAGATCTAGCCATTGCATGCGCAGCAGTCCAAAACCCCTGAATCGAGTGTTCATTCATCCATTTTGGACAAAGTTGATTTGAGGGGCAATTTTTTTTTTACTTGTACGACTGTACAACCATCTGTCTGTGCGCGGATTGGAGAAAAAAAATCCTAGTAATTTTTTTTTATTTTCTGCATTTTCGTCAGAATTGTTTTAAAAAAAAAAAGGCAAATTGCAAATGTATTTTTTTTTAAAAAACGCAGTTTAAGGGCTTGTCCCTGGTATAGGGTATGCTACTTGAACGCCCTGGCCCTCTATAATCGGCTGACCTTACTGTCGACCGATGGTCCGACATGACGGTGGTACAATCGCCGGCCATTTTTTTTTTTGTTTGTTTTTATGTAAAAAAAAAAGTTTCTTCTCTATTTTTTTTATGATTTTTTTTTTTAAAATAAAAAAATCAAAGTTTTTTTTTATTGTTTATATAAAAAACAAATTTTCATGTAATAAGCCTAGTTGTGAAAATACGGTGACGGCCATTTGGTTGTCAAATTTAAGCTCGTCTTTTTGCTGCGACGGCTGTATGACCATCAAATTGAATGCAACACTGGTTTTTCCCCCATTTGGAGCTAAATTTTTCCAGAGGTCATAACTTGGGCATACGATATCATTTTTTAGCAAACAAGATATTGTCGGAAAGTTGGTTTTGTCAACTTTCTAGTGGTGTGGGTCTCATTGCTTCATTTTTTGGTTGGTGCATTCTACAGCCACTTGAAGACAAGAGAGACTTTTTCAGTCCTAAGCTCGTATCTTTTGATCAGTTTCTCCATTTTTCGCGATCTCAGCGGAATTGGAACCATCTTTCAAAGCTCTTTAATTTCATTCATGCAATATTTCCAGATTTCACTCCAAGTATATTTTATTCAATTTTTTATTTTTTCACACTCTGGTGAATTACCTGGACATATTTGCTCTTGGGAACTTCTTGTTTGCATGGGGTGCTTCGTTTTTGGCTGTTCTTCATGTATTTCCAACTTTTTGTCCTTTGTGGGCATTTTGAAAATCATTTGTAATAAATCTTTTATGTAAACGCACTGAGATAAAGTGCCACACTATTGAACATGTATTTTTAGGGATTTTGCACATAAGGTTGTGCAATATTTTGTACTCGCATTATTTTATAAAGTGTCATGGGGGGTTGTGTAGTGTCTTTGTTTTTCCATCACACCTTTGTCCGGTGAGTGTCCCTCCACGACGATAGTGGATCCATATGATTCCAACCTCATGTATCTGTGCTTTCTTTTGCACACCACTTTTTTAGTTGCAGGTGCTTCCTTGTGAACTTTCAGATGTTGTATCTTCTTCTTCATGCACTACAAGGTGTTACAAACCATTTTAGTGGATTTGTCAAGCTCTCCTAGTTCAACATTATGGGGGGTTGTTATACTATTCATGCTAATGCTTCCTTGGTTTCGCCTTGGAAGGAATCTTCCATTCTCAGTTGATTAGTGTTTTTCAGACTATTGGTGCTTGTGCAATTTGTATCTTCATTCCAAGTGTTTGCCTTTGTTTGCCATCTGATCTGAGTAGTGTCATTTGAGGCACTCATACAGATTGTTGTCTTCTTGAGACTATTGGTAATTATTCCATTTGTATCTTTATTCTAGGTGTTTGCCTTTGTTTTCCATCTGATTTGAGTAGTGTCGTTTGGGGAACTCATGCAGATTATTGTCTTCTTGAGACTATTGGTACTTGAGCCATCTGTACCTTTGTTCCAAGTGTTTGCCTTTGTTTTCGATCTAATTCAAGTAGTGTCGTTTGGGGAACTCATGTAGATTGTTGTCTTCTTAATCCTGATCATCCTATCTTAAGAGGAGGTTCTTCAACACCATAGTAGTCAGCTTTTGATAGTTGTTTGCAGCTTCTTCTACTTCAGTGATGTTCTTCATGACTTTCTGCATCTCTTTTTGGAGTAGAGTTTTTTCCATGACGTTTTCTCTATTTCTCCTCTTTATAGAGATTTGGTTGTATTTGGGTACCTGATCTGGCCTAGTTGCCAGAACCCATGTTTGCCTTCTTGCATTGTAGTTACCTTTTCTTTTTTGCACATGTTTGTAGCTGCACTCTTGCTCATCTTAAGGGGGGGTGTTAGAGTAAAGGTTTTTAACTTAATTATTTTGATTAAGTTACCTTTATTCCCTTCTTAAGATTTCACTTTAGTTTGCATAAAGTGACATTTAATAATTATATTAATTATTAAATGTTTTCCTATTAGGGTTCCTTTTAGGGTTTTTACTATTAGGGTTTCTTTTAGGGTTTGCATGATCTCCTTTTTAAGGATTGATCCATTGTATATTTCATTTAATTACCTTTTGTTCTGATAAGATAATTTATCCATTTTTCAGAGCTTCAAACCCTTGTTTTTTTTCTCCATCCATTCTCTTCCTTGTGACAGGTATTCATTTGCATGCAGGTGTACTTGGAGTCTGAAGTTGGTTTTGACAACTTCTACATATTCCCCCATGACCTCTCAAAGGTCACATCGTACCCATGGGACAAGGACCCCTTTTAGGGAGAATCTTGTCTTACCCATTGGTTTCTTCCAAAAAGTGAATTTTTAATTCACTTTTATTTCTCCAAGGCCATCTCCAATCCCCATAGTGACAAGAGTGGACTTTCTAAAAGTCCTCACTTGTCACTTTCAGGCCCATTTGGGGCCAAGAAATATCTTTTCGGGAAATCCTCTCCCATCCCAAAGTACTTGCAAGTACCTTGGGACCACATGGCCTTTTCCATATCAGGTGTTATTTGTTTCTCTTGCATTCTATTTTGTTTTGTGTTTTTAGACTAGTAGATTTCACCTGATCATAGGTGGATAAGGGAGTGAGATAGAAATATATAAGAGATATGGGTAAGGAAGGGATATGGCTGTTAGCATGATAGATGGATGATGAAGGTAGATGGATGTAGATAACATGCATGGATCAAAAAATTAGATGGGGAGGACAAGGAATATGATAGTGTATGGATGAGGGGAATATATGCCAAG
Source organism: Sequoiadendron giganteum (assembly GCA_007115665.2). Classification (NCBI taxonomy): domain Eukaryota; kingdom Viridiplantae; phylum Streptophyta; class Pinopsida; order Cupressales; family Cupressaceae; genus Sequoiadendron; species Sequoiadendron giganteum. The sequence goes on from CM021107.1 coordinate 627,178,261, forward strand.
AGGTGTCCAAAGTATGTATATATGTTTGCCCCTATCTAGGTCAAGATCACAAGGAATGTGGAGGGACTAGATACAAATGGGAGATGATGGGTAGGATGTGGAAGATAGGTGGATGTAGGAGATGGAGGAAAGGAATGCGTAGGTGGAATTTGTCCCCAATTGTGAAAGTAGACTAGATGGGGGATTTACGCATGACGTCTGTTTGCTAGGTTTTTATCATGGTACTTATCCAAGGCTCTTTTTTTCCAAGTTTTCACCATTGGATGAATTATTTTCCCTTTACTATTATTTTTCTTTGTCTTTTTCTCTTTTTCTTTTTTTTTGATTTTTCTGACCTTGTGGACTAGGATGTGGATGAAGATGGATAAAGATAGGGATATGGATATGTGGGTTTGGAAGACATGTGATAAGGGGATGGATGAAGGACTCAAGCATCAAGTTCCATATGAGGTAAAAAGAGCCCATGTGTAAAGCGACTATTGGATGTTGGTACAACCTTATTAGAATGGATGGATTATGCAAGAGAATGGATCAAAGGGATTTGATGGGGTAGATATGTGGGATAATGGATGGGATGTTGGAAAGTGTGGATGGAATAATGGAGTGGGTGTGTGATGGGGGATTATGTTCAGGACCAACATTGGCACATGTGATGGTGGGTGCGAGAAGATAGCTGGATGAATACATGGAGAGTGTGGAGATAATGAAGGAGTAGAGATAGTGAATTTTGGGACATAGGGACCCAAAATAGATTTAGGAGATGGAGGATGCGAATGGTTAGATTTGGGATTAGAAACTTTGGATGTCTTTAGATATTTTTCATTTGAAGGCATGACACCTTTTTTCTTGGGAATCCACATGGTTTTGATTTTTGTTTTGGCGGGCCTTTGCGGCCTTTAGGATTGATTTGTCTTTTGGATTTGATTTCTCTTTTCTTCAACATGTCTTTTGAAGGGGACATGAGGAGCTTTAGATTCATGTGGATGTTTAGATTTATGCATTTTTACTTTGGCATCCAAACTGCTTTTAGTAGAAATGGGATGGGTAGGAGGTGATGGATGATGCAAAGAGGACGTGGATGGAATGATAGAGGTAGGCTTTTGACGATGGTGTGTGGATGGAGGATGCGAGATAACATGCATAAAGGGGTGCCTTTGTTGATCCTTATTAGGATTTATGAATTTAGGATTCTTGTGATGCATGCTAGGGATAGGTGATGGATGGATGAGAGGATGAAGAGGATAAGACAGAGGAGGTGATTTTGGGATATGAGGGACCAAAATGGAAAATATATATGGAGGATGAGCAATGGCGGATAGAGGGACATAAGAACCTAAAATGGACTTAGAGGATGGAGGAAGATGGATGGTTGTTTTGAGGTAATATTATGAAGGAGGGGGGATGTAGAAAAATTATTTGGTGGAATGATGGGAAGTGCCTCTCATTCCTTTAGAAGAGGATTGTGTAGGATGTATGGAGGTTGCACCAACATTTTTGGATTGTGATTCTTGGGAGATATATCCAAGACCTTGTGCACCTGGATGTTCTTTGACCTGGATGGGTTCTAATATACCTTGCTCATGAAGGCCTAAACCTTTTCCTTTATAGTTCATGTTCTTGAGAATTTGATCTATGGTAGGATGCTTATTCTTTTGGAAGCATGATGTGAGTTCGTTAGCAGGTGGAGGAGGAAGGGTGTTGCATATAATTTTTTTTATTTTGCAAGAAGACCACCATGGATGAATGTAATGTTACCAAGGTAATACAAAAGTTGTGTTGGGATGGTAGGGCTAGGCAGCAATGGAGGATTGTGAGATGAAGATGAGGGGATAGAAACATCCTGAATTGGAGGAGGAGGTGATAAGGGATCGAGAGAGGACTCAGGTGGTATGACAAGATCTGGATTTATGGTAGTGGGTGATAAGTTCTCATGAGATGGGTTGATTGGATCTTGGGTGTGAAGGGGACCATGAGATGGAGGGGACGAGCTAGTGTCATCTTGACATGGAGTAGATAGGATGGTAGGATCATAATTCGGTTGAGGACAATAATCTTGAGATGGGCTGAATGAGGGACTATGATCTTAGGATGGAGTGGATGGGATGGTAGGATCTAGCTTTAGGATCTAGCTTTGGGGGAGGGGATATGCTTGTATGCTTTGGATCAAGCCCTTGGCATGGATCATCGTGTGTGGGAGGCACGATGACAGAGGAGTGTTGGAGGGAATCCTTAGGTGGGGGAGATATGAGGATGGATGATTCATGAAGGTCATGGGATTGAATTTCGGTAATATTAGGAGTAGAAGGAGTGGATTGGATGTATCCAATGGATTAGGTACATCTAGCAGTAGAAGATGGGGATTCAATGGATTCGATGGGTTTGACGGGCTCAACCGTGTGGACGGTGTTAGATATGGTAATGAGAGTGATAGATGTAGGATGGAGGGGGGCATCGTCACTACTGACTGTACATGATAGAGTGGGAGGGAATTGTTTCACAACATCAAGATATGGATTTGGTGATGTCTCTTCTATCATGAGTCCTTAGATGACAATTGGAAGGGATGTAGGATTAGGTGGGGTGATGGGAATGGATGGAGGATTAGGGATGGTTGGAGGACTAGGATTAGAGATTGGTGGATTAGGATTAGATGAGTGGGTGGGATTGGATGGAGGACTTGGAGTAGATGGAGGATTAAGATATAATGCGGTGAAAGGGGGAGTGATGCAAGAGGATGCAGATGATGAATAAAGATAGGAGGATGCAAATGTTGGATTAGGTAGGGGAGATTGGGATGGTGGATAAGGATAAGAGGGCATGGATGGTGGATTTGTGTAAGAGGATGTGGATGTTGGATTAGGATGGGAAGATGTGGATATGGGATTAAGACAAGGGGATGTAGGTGGTGGATTGGAATAGGTGGACATGGATGGAGGATTAGGATAAGAATATTGAGATGGTGGATTAGGATAAGGGGACATGGGTGATGTATTAGGATTGCAATATGTGGAGGCTAGATTAAGGTGAGAAGACGTAGATGTAGAATTAAGGTAGGGATATTGGGATGGTGGATTATGATAGGAAGGTGTGGATGTTGGATTATATTGAGGTGGTGGATTACCATAGTAGAATATGGGTGATGGATTAGGATAAGAAGATTGAGATGGTGGATTAGGATAAGAGGAATATT